>CM045768.1:99911445-100244888 GCA_025200525.1 Camellia lanceoleosa
GAGATAGTGGGAGTATGATGAAGTCTTGTCGGCTCTCTATCCATTGGTGCTAAAAGCCACCACCCTTGGCCTGACAAGGCCACCTCCTCCCTTGCAATGGTTAGGGGTTTGGCCTTTGCAATGCTAGCACTCTTTGGGCTCTTCGCGGCATCCTCGCTCAGCCAGCGCATCAAATCCAGTCCTGCGAGCAGGCGGAGTGGGAAGTATTTGGGCATCGTCGAGGGCGTGAGGCAGTGGCTGTGAGTCCCGGCGCATCGAGACCTCTCCACGATTAAGGTCAGATAGCCAACTCTATAGCTTTTAGTAATAGAAGGATGTCCCCATTGGTGATGGCTGTCGGGCGATAGGGGTTGGAATGCGCTCAATCTGGTCGCCCACTCCGATAACGCTTATATTTTCGCTTTAATTTGTCATCTCGGTTATTCGCTTCATGTCTTTGGAATGAGGTTATCCACCGGTCTTTGCAGTTTGTAATGCTCTAGAAGTGCGAAGTATGTGATTCTTCTCATCATCAGCTGACCCTCAAAGACTCTTTGAATGATTAGTGCTCCTCGTAGCGTTTGTTTGAATGCATTCTGGTTTGCCCTCAGAGGAGGTCTCCGAGGCTGTTCCAGCCATGGTCGGAACCATGGTGGGGAGGGCCATCTTTTATCTACTCTAGGACCCGCTTTGGTGTGATGCGAGTGTTTGACGACGGACAGACTGATGTTTATGTCGTTGATGCGCCATGGAAATCGATTAGAAAAAAGCTTAGAAGCAAGGTTTGTCATATCAATGACTTCCACCAGAGCAGAAGCGCCAATTATGCAGGGAGGAAACTATCCAAGTACTCTGCAGCCACTCCTTGGTCCCAAACCTCAAATGTGATAATGTCGATCAACTTGAGAATAGAAACACGGTGCTGAGTTTCTCACGGCAGGTTGTCAGCGCTAGATAAACCCTCGGCTTGATCAAGTTAAACACTTTTTTGGAGAAAGAAAGAAGGAAGCACTTTCTAGAGAGGAGAGTATATCAAAAAATAAGCCCCACCTCCTAAGCGGTTTGCATGCTCTTCCTTTTCAAAGGTAGCAGCTATCTTGAAGCCTCTCCGAGAGATTATGAGCCACATGCCTACCTCCGTTGTCCTTTCTCCTAGACAAGCCGGTACATGCTCCTTTACACATTTCTTGCGATGTAAAGACCAAGACCTCCAAACAATGTTTAGTCAGAACGCTAAATGTTATTGTATGCCAGTGGATTTCCCTCTTCCTATTATTGGTCCATGTGGCATATTGAACCAAGCTATTACTTGGTAAAAATGAACTTATCATGATGGATGGCCTTTGCTAACTAAGCAAAACCAAACCGAAGTCCATCCAGGCTGAAGTGACTAGGCATTGAAGGTTTTGCCACGCTTGGTATCTCGACCTCACATTGCGGCCTCATGGATCGTCGAATCTTACTGGCCTGATGCTGAATCATCTGGCTTCGGCTCCGTCGTGTCGGCCAGGCTTATTTCAAGAAATGCGGCCCAATGTCCATAATCAGCGTGGGTCCAAGCTCGATGCGACGCTCGTGTTAAAATCTCAACAGCCAAATACATCTCGGACAATCCCAACCAGTGATTCCACCACCATATTTGAGTGCGGATCCACTTACGGCTTTGTGACACCCCAAGCCTTTATTCTTTTGAGGCCCAACAACATATATACTGTGTTGGTGTGGCTTCAAATTGACCCATGGTTTAAGCGCCAAATCTCCATTCTCAACTAGCATTGTTAATCTCCTCCTCTATATAAAAAGGGACTTGGCCCCCAAAATTAGCAAGGCAAATAAACTAGGATATTGACATATCAATAATTCTAATTAGCAGTTTTAAAGAGAATATCACTTTTATATACCTTAAACTTTCACTCATTTTCCAATTTTGACCCCCCAAATTTAGATTAATATCAATTTTCACTAAACTTTCAACATTTTGAGTCAATTTGACCCCCTATTGTCATTACATTTTACAATTAAATGCCAGATAGTGATGATATGCACAAAAGATGCATTTTGAAATTTTATTTTACCCCCCAAACTATATTTTTAAAAATCAATTTACCCCCCAAACTATACTTTAAAAGCAATTTTGCCCCCATGAGCACATTCTATCCCGTATTGTTGTGAATGTGATGGCGAGGATCAAATTAATCAAAATTTAAAGAAAGTTTGGGTATAAAATTGATATTAATTGAAGAATCTCTGAGTCAAATTAAAAATGTATGTAGAAAGTTTGGGGGCAACTAAATACATTTTCTCCAGAATTTAAAGCAATAACTTAAAAATAATAATAATAAATATTAAAATATTGATGGAAAAAGGAAGGCTAGAAATTGAAGCTTCCATAATGCGTTTTTATTTATTTGTTTTTATTTATTTGATTTATTAATTAAAAAACAAAATAAAATAAAGAAAGAAGAAGAAGAAAGAAGAAAGACAAAGAGATTGAGCTTTCATTGACTTGTAAATGTGAGATATTATTATTATTACTATTATTATTATTTTTTTGGTATGGTGCTTAGGGCGAGAATAAACATCCTCAACATCTCCAATTAATATGCCTATTTGACTTAAATATATCTACCTTTGTAGAGATTTGAATACCGGATTGTAAATCTTAAGGTAAAATTATTTTTTTAAATTAATATATTTCAAGTTTTATATACTATTTTTGTTTCCAACTTTAGGTTTTTCTTTTTGTAAATCAATCCTTGTTGAGCCTTTATTCTCGATATTTCTTTTACCAAATCAATGAGTTTAGAAAGAATTTCAATACCGATATTCTTACTTCAATCAGCAGATTCTAAAGATTATTACTATTTACGCATTCTCGATGTATTTAGTATCAAAACTTGTGACTGTTCATAATGCTAGGATTCATGATAGTGCTATATAGAGTTCTTATGGAAGAGGTAATAAATGATGATTATAGCCTACTAAATTTTTTATGGCGAAAGGCGAGGAGAGATCATACATCTAATAGTTATGAACACCACATGAAATGAGTCATTGATGAAAGATAATACAAATGGCTGAAGTCATTTTCTAAGTATCACTATTACTCCAATTCCAATTATAAATTAGAGTAAACCACCAATTTTCGATAAAGAACCGGGGTTGAAAATAGAGATCGAAGACCTAATAAAATAGAAGAACTACATCATATTAAATCGTGAAATTATATAACTAAATAATTTTATACTATTCTATACTAAATTAGAATATTCCTAATCAAATATTAATTTCAAAATAAATAATAAAAAATTGACATATTTATGTTTTAAAAGTTAGTTTGCATCATTAGCCTTGATTATGGTATTCTTCATGAATCAACAAGTTAAAAAATAATCTTGTTTCCAATATTCTTGCTTTCGAATCAATGGATTTTGAGATGCGTTACTATTTCACACAGCTCCCATTGTATCAGGTTGGTATCAAAAGCCATGTTACAATTTTGCGGTCATGCTGCCAAGGAGAAATGTGTAGATAAAGTTTATAAGGGCTAATAAAGGATGCAATGACAAATTGATGTTCTAACCGAGACAAATTACGGCGTTGTGCATTCCCATGCTAACAACAACAACGACTACAATTTAAAATCCATCTTTTGTGGAAGATGAGGAGGTAATTGATGATGATCTTGATTTGCTGAGTTTTCATAATCAGGATTTGAGAAAGTTCACGCATCAAAAATTAAGAAGATAAAAAATGTATTTATGAATTTGGATTCATTTCTTCTAACCTCATAAGTTAATTGAGATTTTCCTCCCTTATATGATGAGTATCTTGAAGAAGCCACGCAGAAGAAATTTTAAGGAGGCGTATGAGATTTTATCGAGCTATTTTGAAGAAGGAATTGAAATTGATCTAGAAATTACTATGATTCAAAAAGATATTTAAGAAGAAAGAATTTGATCAGATACTATCGGATATAAATACTTTGTTTTTGGAATCACAACTAATTGATTATAATTTACCTCTGAAATTTGATGAATATTTAATGGATGACGGGCTTGAAATTCATAGAGTCATGGATAAATTTAGACATTGTGAATCTACTCTAAATTATGGTCCTTGTGTTGTGTCGATATTTTCATATTAGTGATGCAATGCAAGCCCGAATTGAGAAACCTCAAGTGGAGGAATTAAAAAAAGGCAATGATGGGGTCATAGTATTCATATATAGCAAAGAGGACAAGAATTCCTTTCAAGATAGATTTGATCAAAAAATAAAACATGTTGAACTAGAGTTAAGAACGGGCTTATCCTAACAAAACTACATTCCGTGGAGTTTTCATTACAGTCCATTTAAGGATCAATTGTTAGAAGATCACGAAGTGAAATTTCATTAGTGAGAATTGTGCTACAAAAGAAAATGTATTAAATTTAAGAAAAATGCTAAAAATACTAACAATCTTACTAAAAAATCTTACTAACACACTCACAAGTTGATGTGGGTCCCATACCTAGTGATGGTTGATCTTATCAAAACTTGTGAGTGTGTTAGTAAAAATATAAATATCCCTTTAATTAAGAAAATTGTTCATTAATTATGAAAGATTCTGCTAAAATTGAGGTTTGAAAAAGTTAATCTCAAATATAAAGCAAAAGCGGACAAGTACAAACATGAAAAATTAACTCAAGTAATGAAAACTCAAGGACAAGTTTTCTCAAGCAACAAAAATGATGAAAATTGAATTTTAAAAGACAAATATTTTATTTTGTTGTTTTTTTTTAAATTAACATTTTATTAGGAATATTCTAATTTAGTATAGAATATTATAGAATTATCTAGTTATGTAGTTATCTAATTTGATATGATACAATTTTCCTATTTTTATTAGTTTTTACTTTATTTTCCATTTTATTAGTTTCTTATTTTTTGAAATTAGGTTTATTATAAATAATGGTTTACCAAACCTTAGGAAAAAAGAATTTTTTGAGAATTATATATTTTAAGTTTTATACTATTTTGTTCTAACTTTGGGTATTCTTTTTGCGAATCAACCCTTTGTTAAATCTTTATGCTCGATATTCCTCATGAATCAATGAGTTTAGAAAAGAATCTTGGTTTGAATTCTTACTTTAATCAGCGGATTAAAGGATTTAGTAATAATACTGTTTGGTAGAGCATGGGAAAGTGCTTATAGCTTATGTCTAAACTTGACTTATAACTTATAACTATGAACATAAGTTGATTTCTGACTTATAAATTAAGTATCTCTTGCCCCCACTCAAAGAATAAAATTTGATTTACGATTTTAAAAAGCTATAAGTTATAAGCTATAAAGCTAAACCAAACACATCAAAATATTTTAAATTAAGCTAAAAATGAAATAAGCGACTTTTAAAATTTTGCACAACAGACTAATCATCCATTGTATATGTCACACCCTTACAAGATCTAACCCACGAGAATAAATCATAAACAATAACAGAAAAAGACAATAATGAACATAATCAAAGGATTCTCTACATGTATGTATGTATATCAATGTCAATCACTTACATGAGATTGTCCAATTATAAACATCCTATATTCAATATCTAAATGTAGTGAATGTATAGTATGTAATTCAAAAGTAACAACATTATATGTAAATAAGATGCTCTAAGGTTTACATCAAATCAAAGAGTACAACCCTTAAAAATGGCACTCAACCAATAAAATAAATGGCCCATGACATACAAGTCGAAAGAGCTTTCTCTTAGTTCATGCACATATCTTATACCTCGCCTCAATGTCAAGGCATGCTATCAATACCTTAAGACGATTTTAGCTTTGTAGGGTGAACATATAGTCTAGTAGGGTAATCTTTCCAAAAAGATATCGTTTCTATATGTATATATGGTCATGATGCTACATATGCATTATATGCTCAAAAACATTTTCTCATTTCACAAGGTTTATATCAAACTCAATGACTAAAATCAAGCATTCTCATTACACTACAAGAATTTGCGACTTTGGCAACCACTTTTAGCGACTAAAAAATTTAAATGCGCCAAAGCGTCACTGGCGACTAAAATATGTATTAGTCGGTGTTGGTATAGGATGTAGCTACTAAAAATTTTAGTCGGAAATATTATTTATTAGCGACCAAATTATTTTTTGTTGGCAAAAATGTCACTTTAGTGACTAAAATATTTATTAGTCGCCTTTGATGCATTTTTGGCTACTAATTTTTTTAATCATCGTATATTATTTTTTGCCTACAAAATAAATGTTAGTAGCCAAAAGTCGGTATATTTTTATGGTTACTCTTTAGCGACTAAAAAATTTAGTGGGCAAATATTATTTTTCACGACCAAATGGAGATTTAATTAAATACTTTGGCGACCAAAAATAGTCGTCGTTGATTTACTGTGGCTACCAAATGGGATGATCGCCAATAAGCACCCTTTGCCGACAAAAATGCGATTTAGTAGCTAAAGCTTGAAATTTTTAGAGGCGTGAACTCTTTTATTGATGCCCACCCTTTCTCAATTACACAACAACATTCAAACATCTCGGGCGACAAGCAGCAGACACCAAACCTCGGAGAAATATCTCGGTACCAACACACCGTATGGAGGGAGCCAGGCCACGGCCACCCCCCCCAGCATGATCGCGGATCAGGTTCCCTCTCCCTCTCTCTCTCCCTTCCTCTGTTTCCTTTTTTCTTATTGTGGCTTTAGGGTTTTATATTCATTTTTGAAATGGGTTTGGCTGTTGTGGATTGATTTCTAAACTAGTATGGGTTTGATGTCCGTAATATGGTTAGATTTTACTAGTTTCATATATTTCCCCCTTTTTTTTCTTTTCTTTGTTATTAGTTTGAGTATGAATTTATTTGCTAATATTTTGCACTTTCAAATTGTATCTGTAATTCTGTTTTGAAAGTGCTCCATGTTTAATGTATTTGGATAGAATGGATGCATTTGTCCAATTTATAAAATTAGAATCACAACTAGGGGTAAATTACAAATACACCTTTGCAAATATTTTGTAGTTTTGTACT
Organism: Camellia lanceoleosa; assembly: GCA_025200525.1. NCBI lineage: Eukaryota > Viridiplantae > Streptophyta > Magnoliopsida > Ericales > Theaceae > Camellia > Camellia lanceoleosa. The sequence goes on from CM045768.1 coordinate 99,918,471, forward strand.
GTACAATTTTTTGTACCATTTGCTGATCATCACAATTTCCAATAGGTGAAAGGATATTTGGGTTGACTGACCTATGGAGTTGAGTACTTATCAGAACTTTCTAAAGCAGGGATAGTTGATTTGGCTAACGGCTTCCTCATAATATTGTAAATTAGTTACTATTTGGACCATCTTTTCACTTTGTTTATATTCTCGTTATGATCAGTTTTAGATCTTTGATTTTTTTTTATTTGTTTTTACTTTTCTAACTTTAGGGAACTCTTGGAGTAACAAGATCAGTGCTTTGGGACAGTGGAGTTGTATTGGGGAAGTTTTTAGAGCATGCTGTAGAATTAGCGACAGTGCTTCCTCAAGGCAAGAAGTTCGTTGAATTGGGATCTGGTTGTGGATGAGTTGGGTAATAACAACAACTATTTTTAAGTTCCATCTTTGTCATTATATACCGTACTATAAGAACAAATAGAGTCTATGAATGTCTATGAATGTGATTAGTAAGTGCGTAGTATGAGGAGTGGAAATTTCACTCAGATTTTTCTATATTTATTTACTAATTTTATATGGAAGTCATTATTTACTAATTTTATATGGAAGTCATTACTTCTCTTAAATTATGATTTTCTTCTGTTGTCTTTCCAGCTGCAGTGCTACCCTTTTGGGTGCTAAAGTTATTCTTATTAATTTGGCAGATAGATTAAGGATGCTGAGGAAAAACGTTGGAACTAATTTTTACAAAAATGTTCGTGGTTGTGCAGCAGTGAGTCAACTCATTTGGAGAGAGGAGCCTATTGTAGAATTGATTCGACCATTAGCTGATTATGGTACAAAGATCTTATATCTTCTCTTCCACATAACAAAGGTTTGAAAAATTGGCTGTTTCTATAACCAAGTAGGTATAATGGGCATTACAACTCTGTTGAGTGCCTGCTTTCTGATGCCGTTACAACTGTTATGGCTATTGTAATCAATTTACCTAAGAACCAATACCAGCTCTTGGTCGTTGGATTTTGCACCTTGACCTTCCACATGGTGTGTCTTGACCTACGAATTTAGTCCCATGCTCCATATACATTCCTTCCACATGGTGTGTCTTGACCTGAATTTAGTCCCATGCTCTGTATACATTGTCATCAAATTACCTAGTATTTGTTTAATGCTTATGGGCCAAGTAGTGATCTTTTATGAGTTGTTTTGGTGCTCATTTAAAGTTTCTAACTTTTAGAGTTTCTATTTTTTTCCTTCTTAATTTTATATAGACACTTATTGTGTTTTTCTCTTATTTTGGATGAAAAAAGTCCTGGGGGTTGGATGTAATTTGTAATGAGGATGTAGTGATGGATTTATTGGCCACATTACTAGAACTTTGTGGCACCCAAACAACAATGATTTTAGCTGGAGAACTTCGAAATGGTATAAAATTTTAAGTTTGCTTTGTTCTGCCAAAACCACGAGTGTTTTGCATTTATTTAAATTTCATGGCACAAAGTGCTCAAAGGGAAAATTACAAGGGAATTAAAGAGAATTTTGCCAAAAAGAGTAGGTTGGGGGTGGAATAGGTTAAAAGGACATAATGAATTTGAAAATGACAAAAATAGGCAGAAAAGATAGATGGTTGAAAATAAGACAATCTTGCTTTATATCTACTCGTACTTGGGGTTATATGCCCCATCTCACTCAAGGTAAAAGGGAATTACATTATGATCTTGTAACTAACGTAGATTGACTAACTTAATCTGCCGTTTGCTTGGTGTCAACATGAGGGTTTGATAGTTAACATGTTTTATCATTCTGTATGAGAGTAAGGAAATAAGGATTAGTCTATGAATTGTAGCTCAACTGTTACAATACCTTTGGTATAGGGACTTTTGTATGCTACAAGTTGTCTCTTTGGAGATGTACTAGGCTCTGTTGGGTGTGGTTCTGGTATGTAATAATCATGTTAGCTCTTCTTTGTTGTTGTGTTCCATATGTCGGCATATGGGAATATGAATAGTTTATATTCCTTCGAAGAACCTTTGAGTAGTTCTTTTCGTGATGTTTTACAAACAATAAAAGGGAGTTGAATTGGATTAATGCAAGTTGTTCCTTTAATCACATATATCATTTAATTCATGGATCTTAGTACTGTGTGGAGTGTGCTTTGAATTGATTTTTGATAAATGATTTATGTATGTGCCTCTTGTGTAATGTCATTGAACTCAGTGAGCACATGCTTTGAATTGATTTTTGTGATGTTTTACAAACATGTGGTTCTTTTTATTTTGTCTTACATGGATTTGTTGTTCTTAACTATCCTACTACTTTTGTCCCTTCCATTCTGAGATGATGGTACCATCGATTCTAGAGATTCACTTATAAGCAGATTAATTTCATAGGGTGTATAATAAGATCCTTAGCTAGATGTTGGTTTGGATGTTGAAATACTTGGTGAGTAGAATGGCATTTTGATATCGAGGTTTTTTTTTTTTTTTTTTTTGTCATGCAAAGTTTTGGTGTTGTTCTAAAGATAATAGATGTCTTGAAGCTAAACAAATAAAATAGAAGTTTTTCTATGAATCCACATTTTAGTACTTGTGTTTTGGAATAAAAAACTTTCTCTCAAGAACACTAAATTTTTATTTTTTGTTTTGAGCAGCCAAGAATACTGAATTTGGAAACTTGGATTTTTTTTCTTATTAGGTTTCTTTTATAAGACAAAATGTCAAATTCCCTTCCCAAACACATTAATGTGAATAGTTGTTTTGTTTGTTCCCTCTTTGTTTGTTTTAGTTTGTTCCATCACCTTTTATTAGGCAAGTATCTTTAATTTCTTTCAAATTTAGCGAAAAAATGTAAAATAGCCACCACATTGTCCAGAGACCATCACAGGCACCTCACCCTAGATTAAAAAACTTGTAAGAGCAAGTGGTGCGTCAATAGGATGCACGATTGGAGAATTAGAGGCAAAAATGTGAGAAAAAAAAGGCAAAAATGAGCTGTTGGGTTGGCAAAAATGGAAAGCATCTGCCAATCTACTTGAAGACCATCACGAACATCTCACTCTAGATTAAACAAACTTGTGAGAGCAAGTGGTGCATTGAAAAGGATGCTGCAGTTAAAAATTAGAGAAAAAAAAAAAAAAAAAGGCAAAAAGGAGCCCTCGAGGCATAAATACAAAACAACTACCAATCCATCCAAAACCATCACGGCACCTCGCTATACATTAAACAAACTTGTGAGAACAAGAGGCATCGATAGGACATACAGGTTAAAAATTGTAGACAAAAATGTGAGAACAAAAGGCAAAAATGAGCCATTAGGGGCAAAAAAGCAAAACAACCCCCAAACCCTTTGTATGGATGTTATAGGTAGCTTTCTTATGACAAATAGGACTTGTGGGGATAGATTGGATGCAATTAGCACATGTAGGTTGAGTTAAAGTCGAAAATGCCTTAAACTTAGTCGAAAAAGAGTGTTAAGGCGAAAATGCCATGACCCCAAACCCATGCGCATGTCATGGAAAGCTTTCAAGTGAAAAGTAGGGCTTGTGACAATAGAAAAAATGTAATTTGCGTGTGTGGGATGGGAGTTAGAGCCAAAAATGCCTTAAACTTAACGAAAAAAGGGCATTAAGGAAGCGAAAATGTGAAAGCGACCCCAAAACACCATATGGATGTCAAGGATACCTTCCCGTGACAAATAAAACACTATGACGATGAAGCGAATGTAATTATGCTTGCGTGTAGGTTGGGAGTTAAAGCCCAAAACTCTTTAAACTTAACGAAAAAAAGGGCGTTAGGGGGGCGAAAATGCGAAATCGCCCCCGAACCACCATATGGATGTCACGATATGCTTTCTCGTGATAAATAGGACCTGTGACAACAAAGGGAATGCAATTAGCATGTAGTTTGGAAGTTAGAGCCCAAGCATACATAAACTTAACGAAAAAGGGTGATAAGGGCAAAAATGTGAAAAAAGCCCCGAACCACGATATTTATGTCACGGCCAACTTCTAGTGAAAAATAAGACCTATTACAATAGATGGAATGTAATTAAACTTGTGTAGTTTGGAAGTTAGATGAAAACACCTTAAAGTTAAGCTGAAAAAGAGGCGTTAAATGGGCAAAAAATGCAAAGCAGTCCCGAACCACCATATGGATGTCACGGCTAGCTTCCCGTGACAAATGGGATCTGTGAGAAGAAAGAATGTAATTTGCGTGTAGTTTGGAAGTTAGAAAGCAGCATGTAAACTTAACCAAAAAAGGGCTTCAAGGGACAAAATGTGAAACAACTCCCAAACCACCATATAGATGTCACGGACTTCCATGTGAAAAATAGGACTCTTGAAAAGAAGGCGGAATGTAATTAGCACATGTAGGTTGGGAGTTAGAGGAAAACAAAATAAACTTAAATGAAAAAGAGGCGTTAAGGCGAGCATGCAAAACAGCCCCGAACAAGCTGTATGGATGTCACGACCACCTTTTTTTGTGACAAATAGGACCTCGACAATAGACAAATGTAATTAGCATGTGTAGGTTAGGAGTTAGATTGGCATAGCCTTAAACTTATTGAAGCAGGCGTTAAGGAGGCAAAAATCTTGAAATAGCCCAGACCACGTGCGGATGTGAAGGCCACCTTCCCAATGAAAAATAGGAGCTGTGTCAATAGATGGAATGTCATTAGCATCGTGGCAGGGGTTAGCACCAAGAACTCATTAAACTTAACCAAAAAAGGTCGTTAAGGGGACAAAAATGCGAAACAGCCCCTGAACCACCATATGGATGTCACGGCCACCTTCTCCATGAAAAATAGGACCTGTGACAGTAGACGAAATGTAATTTGTGCATGTAGGTTGGGAGTTAGAGCCAAAAATGCCTTAAACTTAATCGAAAAATGGCGTTAAGGGGTGAAAATGCGAAACTGCCCCCGAACCACCATGTGGATGTCAAGGCTACCTTCCCCATGAGAAATAGGACCTGTGACAACAGATGAAATGTAATTAGCACGTATAGGTTGGGAGTTAGAGCTGAAAACACCTTAAACTTTACCCAAAAAGGGCGTTAAGAAGTAATCTTGAAATAACCCCGAACCACCATATGGATGTCATGGCCACCTTTCTCATGAAAAGTAGGACTTGTGACAGTAGACAAAATGTAATTTTCACATGTAGGTTAGGAGTTGGAGCCAAAAATGCCTTAAACTTAACTGAATAAGGGAGTTAAGGGCGCGAAAATGCAAAACAGCCCTCGAACCACCGTATAGATGTCACAGCCACCTTTCCCATGACAAATAGGACCTATGACACTAGGCAGAATGTAATTAGCATGTGTAGGTTGGGAGTTAGAGCAGCATGTAAACTTAACGAAAAAGAGGCGTTAAGGCGACAATACAAAACAACCCCGAGCCGTGGTATGGTACATCAAGGCCACCTTCCTTGTGATATATAGGACCTGTGCCTATAGACGAAATGTAACTAGCATGCTTAGGTTGCATGTTAGTGCCCAAAACACATTAAACTTAACCAAAAAAAGTGCGTTAAGGGGGCAAAAATATGAAACAGCTCCCAAACCATTGTATGGATGTCAAGGCCACCTTCCCAGCGATAAAGAGGACCTGTGACAATAGATAGAATGTAATTAGCACGTGTAGGTTGGGAGTTAGAGCAAAAAATACCTTGAACTTAACCGAATAAGGGCGTTAAGGGGGCGAAAATGCGAAATAGCCCTCGAACAATTGTACGAATGTCAAGGCCACCTTTCTCAAGACAAATAGGACATGTGACAATAGACGGTATGTAATTAGCATGTGTAGGTTGGGAGTTAGAGCCCAAAACACATTAAACTTAACCGAAAAAAGAGCGTTAAGGGGGCGAAATTGCAAAATAGCCCCCGAACCACCGTATTGATGTCACGACCACCTTCCCCATGACAAATAGGATTTGTGAAAATGGACAGAATATAATTAGCACGTGTAGGTTGGGAGTTAGAGCCAAAAATGCGTTTAACTTAATCAAACAAAGGCGTTAAGAGGGTGAAAATGCGAAATAGCCCCTAAACCACTGTATAGATATCAAGGCCACCTTCTTTGTGAAAAATAGCACCTGTGATAATAGACATAATGTAATTAGCACGTGTAGGTTGAGAGTTAGAGCCAAAAATGCCTTAAACTTAATCGAAAAAGGACATTAAGGTGGAAAAAATGAGAAACAACCCCCGAACCACCGTACGGATGTCACGGCCACCTTTCCCATGACAAATAGGACCTGTGACAACAGATAAAATGTAATTAGCATGGTTAGGTTGGGAGTTAGGAGTAAAAAATGTCTTAAATTTAACTTAAAAAGGGCGTTAAGGGGGCAAAATTGTGAAACAGCCCCTGAGCCATCATATGGATGTCACGGCTTACCTGTGACATATTGGACTTGTGACAATAGACAAAATGTCATTAGCACACATAGTTTAGGAGCCAGGGATGAAAAAGCTTTCAACTTAATCGAAAAAGAGGCGTTAAGGGGGCAAAAATCACGAATCGGGCCAGAACCACCAAAGCGGATGTCAAATGGAATGTAATTGGCATGTATAGGTTGGAAGTTGGAGTCAAAGCGCATTAAACTTAACCAAAAAAGGCGTTAAGGGGTGAAATTGAAAGCGACCCGAACCACCATATGGATGTCATGGCGGCTTACGTGACATATAAGCGCTGTGACAACAAGCGGAATGTCATTAGCACCGTGGTTTGGGAGTTAGAGGTCAACGCTTTCAACTTGCAGAAAAGGCGTTAATGTGGCGAAAATGAGAATCAACCTGAACCACCGTATGGATGTCACGCCACCTTCCCATGACAAATCGACTTGTAACAATAGGCGGAATGTAATTAGCACGTGTAGATTACTCGTTCATTTTACTTTGAGTAGGAAAATAGAAATCTGAAGAGTTAAAATAAATTTACAACCAAAACATTCTACCAATAAACATTTATTTTATGAAGAGATATGCTCCTAAAATTGAATTTTTGTAAATTGAAATCTAGTTTGGAATAAATCTTTCATGATACATACATATGATTGCATTTGAAAAAAAGGTTTTTATAGATTTTACGCCTTAAATGCATGTTATTACGACCTTTTTCCTATATGCGAATGAATTGATATTTTGTAATGGATGCAATTGTTGTTGTTGTTTTTTTTTTTTGTATATGGCTTTTGGTGTGGACTTGTGGATAGTCGCATTTTTGTTTATGGAGGACACTTGACACTTTTGTATAATCTTGCTAACTATGTAGTCCTTTGCTTTTGTGTAGATTAGCACCGATAATGCATATAACTTTTGTAATCAATGATAATTCTTTGGCGTGGCATATAGATCACATTATGGCGTGGTACAAATTACGATGGTAATTTGTACCATGTAATAACCATATCACATGGTAGTAAATATGTTTTTGTTTATGGAGGATTGGATTTTTGTATGGAAATATAATTTTAGTTTGGACAAAGTTGGTTTGTATGAAATATATATATATATATTTAAAGTTATTCATTTTTGGATGGTTAGAAGTAATATGGTTTGTGGAATGATTGATAATTTTATGTTGTGGAATGATTGATAAAATATGTATTGTTTTGTTTATATACATACTACAGGTTGAACGGAATACAGACAGGTTTTGGAGAAATTAGAATTTTGTGATAAAACATAAGAGCAATTTTTTAGCGACTAAACAGTTTGTAATAAAAAAGGAAGCACATATTTTAGTGACTAAAATGTTAGTAGCTAAAACCAAATAAAAATTTCAAAAAATAATTATGGCGACTACAAAGCTTAGTGCCAACAAAAAGTTGACATTAAGCGACTAAAACTTAAAAAAGGTTTAGACATTTGGCGACTAAAATATTTTGTAGCCAAAAAACAAAACAAATATGCTAACTACAAGTTTAGTAGTGAAAAAATTGATACTTTTGCCGACTAAATATTTAGTAAGCAAAGCACAAAATATTTGCCTACTAAAAGCTTAGTAGCCAAAAAAGTCAGACTTTTAGCGACTAAAAAATTATTAGCCAAAAAGAAAACCACACTTTAGGCAACTAAAATCTTAGTAGCAAAAAATAATCCGACATTTGGCAATTGAAATATTTTGTAGCCAAAAATTTTTTGATGAACAACAACACTATTCTTTGACTAAAAAGTTTAGTAGCGAAAAATGTGAGACTTTAGGTGACTAAACTTTTAGTAGCTAAAACAAAATCACACTTTAGGTGACCAATATATCTAGTAGGTAAAAAAATAATAGGAGGAACCAAAAAAATTTTGGCGACTAAATCTTTAGTAACTAGATATAAGTAAGGTTTTTTGTGACAAAATAATTTTAGTCGCTGAAAGCTGTAATTTAATTTTTTTCAATACTTTTGACAACTAAAAAATTAGTCGGCATTTCAGTACATTTGGTGACTAAAATTTCAGTACATTTGGCGACTAAAATAATTTTAGTCGCCAAACCTTTCCCGACAAGCCTTCAGCGACTACTCTTGCGACCAAAAACTTTAGTCGCTAAATAGTATTGGCGACTAAATCATGACTTTTGGCGACTAAAAATTTAGTTGCCAAAAGTGTAAATTCTTGTAGTGTTAGTTCAATATTTCTCAATTTCATTGTTAATGACCTAGTGAATCCTCTCAACTACATGTATTTATCAGTGGTCATCGCTAAGTGTGAGATCTCCAAAAAGAGTATCTGCTTGCGCGATAGTCAAACCCTAGCACGATTTCATGAGTGCAATGTGAAGCAGGATGAGAGTCCAAATTTATCAAATCCATAGAAAATACCCTAATCACAGATATGTCAAAAATAAACTATATTACTAGGCTCAGAGTCGCCATCCAATCTTTTGAGAAAACTAGGAAACTCATGACTCATGTTAAAGGCCACTATCGTTATAACCAAAGTGTCTCAATTTGGGAACTTAGGTATGAGGGCAAAAAGTCATGAATTGAGCACCCTACTCACCCAATTAAAATGGGTCTCTACTAATTCATGATATGAGATTTCTAATGAAAATATGCTCATGTTAGATTATTAATGCTAAAATTATTATGTGAAGCAAGCAAATATAGACTAAATCACTTACTTTGGAATGCTTTGATCTCATTAGTTTTAGAAAAGAGTTTGAAAATGTGCAACTCAAAAGAAAAAGCGAGTTCACATGTATAAAAATCAAGATCATCCCAACTAAATAACCTCAATAACCTCCATCCATTGGGAATAGTAAAGATATATCAAATACGCAAGTAGCCACATGGTAGAATACTAGACATAGTAAGAAAAACACACACAATCAGGATGCAAAGACGAAAGAAACTCACCTAGTACTCATCCGCACCATGCAAAGTGTAAAGAGTTAGAAAATATGCATGATTCTATATGCAAAAGAAACTAATGCAATCGTACACTAGAATGCAACTAAAGACTTGGCTATTGATATGTGATGTATGAACCATTTCAAGACATGTGGTAGCACATATAATCACATAAGAAATGAAGATGATAAGTAAGATGAGCCAAGCCTTACGCATGAAAAATTAATGCAAAACATGGAAAATGATGAATAATGAAAACATAATGCCAATACATGGAAAGCTCCAAATAAGAAAGATAGAGAAGGAATAGATAGGGGAAACATATAAGCATCTATACTATAAGAAGCAAAATGACAAGAGTAATGGAAGCTAAATGTAGCCAAATGAAAATAGAGAAGCTACTAAACAAAAGAAACTAAAAATCAAGATAATAGAAAAGAAAATGAACCAAAATGCTTCTCAAACATAGGAATGTAAGAGAGAAGCACTAATTCTCTTAGAATGCCACTAAAAGCTAAGCATGATGAATTCATCATCAATTATCATGAATAATGAGAGAATTGAATCACCAAGCCATTGAAGCTTAAGTAATGAACATGGTAGAGAATCTCAATCTCAATCACCAAAGGATAAGAGAAAGAGTAGCAAATGATAAAATAAGAGATATAACTCATCCCTTCTAATCATGAGAATGATCATAGAAAAGATGAGTTGGCTTCCCCAATCATCAAGCAATACAAATCAGTACATAATGATTATGGAAGCAATTCAAGCAATGAAAAATAAAAAGAAAAAGATAAGCAAAATCCACTTTTCTCATCATGGGATAATCATGAGAAGATGGAACTTCTTTGATCATCAAGGATATAGAAAATCAATGATGATCATAGAAGCAAAAATAGAATATGAAACTAAAGCAAGAAGCAAATCAAAGAAATGAATATGAATCTATATCATTTCTCATGGAAAAAATAAATGGATACCCAAATCCATGTTAAGAATGAATGGAAGAGTAGATCACAAATCACTTCTAGGTGGAAGCCATGTTTGGCTTTCAAGAAAGTAGAAGGAAAACAAGACAAAGTAAGAGAAAATAAAAAACAAAAAAAGATAGAAAGCTCTCTAATCATCAATAAAACTCATAGATCACCAAATTAACACCATAAAACAATAACAATAGTTCATTAATATGTGAACATGTGATAACCCAACCCGTACTCTACTTAATTATGCATGTGATTATGTGTTTGATATGAATTTGCAAATTTGAATATGTGAATTATGTGAATTTGGAATAATAAGCTGTTGAACATAGGAATATCTGTTGTAATTACAACTTTAAGCTGAAATTGAAAGCCTTAGAGGCGTGATAAACAAAAAATAACTTCATATTTGTAATTAGCATGATTTATAGAGCTTACAGTGAAATTTTGAAAAATTATGATTCGTAATGATTAAATCATGTTTTATGAGTTGGGTCATATATGTGTTTAGCCCTTATATTCTTTATTTTTGGTTGAGAGCTCTAGACAGTGAGTTAGAGAGAGTGGAAGAGGAAGAGCTAGGGATTTCAAAGAGAATCAAGGGGTAAATCTTAGATTTGAGTTAAGGTATGTTAATTTACCTACAATCTTTGTTTTTAGCTCTTTTTTCCCATAGAATCAAGAAGGAATTGGGAATTTTGAGCTAGGGTTTGGAGTTATGTAATGGCTAGAGCTAAATGTATGAAATTGAACCCTAATCTATTCATCTTCGTTTGATTTTAGTTCATTCTTGTGATTGATCCATGAAATAAACCCTAGATGGTTCATAGAAATAAGATTTGTTGGAAGATCATTCATGAATTTATGTCATTTTAACTTGTACATGTAAATCATGAATTTATGAAAATATGAGACCATGAATTTGATGTTGAAGCAAGATCAATAGGTTTAATGTGGAATTATACTTGTATCATGCTTGTATATCATGTTTTTGGGTTGGTTTTGCATGAAGTTGGGGTTGGAAATGAGTTCGGGAAGTTTGCATGTTTGTGCTATTTTCGGACTGTCTGTGTGTGCCCTGAACACTCGTGTGGGCACGGGCTCCTAAGCTGCCATTAGACAAACCTAGGCAAAACCATTATGTACGCTTGAGCAACTTGAGTTTCCACACAGGCGGAGCTAGACTGCTTGAGCGGTTGAACCGGCCACATGTGCGGCCAGACAGGAGAGAAAACCCTATTTTCTCGTATTGGTACCCTGGCCTCCGAAACGCATTGTCAACCTTATTTAAACCCTTTTGGGAGTGAAATGATGCTTAGAAACTCATTAAAGAAGGTTGTGAATTATGAAAGATAAGTGTGCCAATGAAACAAATGATTTATCGAATGTGTGTCTTGAAATATTTGTTTAGAGTGGGTGTGATAGAGGAGGCGAAATCAAACACACTATGAGTAATATTGTTGTACATATATGTTATTTATTGTGTACCTTGAGCGTGAATGGTGAATAGTACCGGCATTGTGATTTGTCGAAATGAAGGAACTTCATTAATATTATATGATATGTGCAATGTGGACCTAAAGGCGTTTTGTGTTTGTTTAAGCTCGACATCTTAGGCCCTAGGCTGTTTTGATATATGATTGGGCCCGAGGTCATTTTGATATATGATTGGGCCCGAGGCCGATTTGATATATGATTGGGCTTGAGGTTGTTTTGATATATGATTGGGCCTTAGACCGTTTTGATATATGATTGGGCGAACATTTGGATATATGATTGGGCCCGAGGCCGTTTGGATATATGATTGGACTCGAGGCCCTTTTGATAGATAATGGAGGTGTTTGTTTCAGCTTTTCAAAGCCAACTTATGGCTTTTAGCTTTGAAAAAGTTATTTTAGACAGTTTGGTTAAACTTATTTCAAACAACCGATTCTATGACTTATTTTAACTCAAAAAGTGATTAAGAAATTTCTTCACCTTATACGATTATCAACCTGCTTTGTGAACATGTTAATTTATGATTATACTCTTAAATTTTTTTATTTTTTATTTTTTTTAAAATAGAAAAAGACTCAAATGGACTATAAATCATTATTATTATTTTTTATGAGAAATGTAGACAAACAAAAAATAAAAATTAATTGAAAAAGCTATTTCATATCTTATTTAACAAACACTACTCAGCAGCTTAAATCTATAATCCAACAGCTACACCAAACAGATTAACAACTTCTGATTAAAGTCATAATCTATAATCTGTTGAGTTATAATCTATAAGTTGTTTTATGACTACACCATGAGGGCCAATGTGCTTGAGGCCGTTTTATTTATATGATTATGGATATTGTGAGAACCTTATGATAATCTATTTACCTTTGCTTTCTTGTATTATTACCCATTGAGCGCTTACCCAATATTATGTATGGACATGTGGGTGATCCGTAGCATGGAGCCCACCCTTAGAGTCAAGTTCGGGGCTTTGTGAACCGTCGAGTTAGGCCTTTGAGATGGAGTCTTATCTTTGACTCCTTTATGTAATGACTTTATTTTTGTTTTGCTATTTTGGTATCGGATTATGTCGACGACATGTATAAAATTTTACGTGGTACTTATATTTTTGCATGGGCATGTAAATGATGTGATTGTGTTATATTTTGCTCATATTGGCATAGCTCAATAGACTTCTTCATTTATTGTATACTTTAAACATGGCCCCATTACTATAATTACTCTATATGTTTGTTTGAGACCGAAGGTAATCAAGTGATTACTGGCCGGTTATAACCCAAACTTTTAGAGGCAGGTTTGGGTCATGACAGAGTGTTATCAAAGTACGAGTTAATATCTCACACACGAGTCCATTTGAACAATAAGGAGTTTAGAAAAAGTTTAAGTTGCATCTATAATGCATTCATGATCAGGTATGACATGAGAATGTGCATTTGTAAATGTGACTTATGTGCATATTATATGTGAAAGTTATGATGTCTATTCCTCTAGATCATGGTGAGAACAAGGGCAGAAGATGTGAAGGATTCAACCTATGCATGATTTGATAGAATGAAGGCAATGATCATGGACATGGCAGAGGCTTTTAGACAACAATAACAGCAACAACAACCACTACCGCCACCAATGCTTGTGCCACCACCTATAGTGCAAGACCACCAAGCTGACAACTGAACTATTGCACTTTCGAAGGAATTTAAGAAGATGAAACCGCCATTGTTCAAGGAGGAATCAACCTATTGAAGGTAGAGGCATAGGTGCTTGGCATAGAGAAACTGTTTAAAGTCTTTCCATGCACGGAGGCACAGAAGGTTTTGCTTGCTGCTTTTCCATTGGAAGATGAGGAATGCCGTTGGTGGATGCTTATCCGAGAGGAACATAAAAGGAATGAATTGGGCTCAATTTTTGGAGATTTTTATGAGAAGCACTTTCCACAGTATCCTAGGCAGGAAGGTGTTGAAGTTTGAGAACTTGAAGCAAGGAACAAAACCTTAGCGAGTATGAAGTATAGTTTACTAAGCTAGCTCGTTTAGCACCTCATATGGTCGTCTGAGACTACAAAAAGCGAGAAATTTGTGGAAGGTCTCCGAGACTCTATTCTTGAGAAGATTAATGTGTTGAAGGTATAAAAATATGTGGATTTATTAGATAGGGCCATCATAGCGAAAGGTAACCTGGCCACTCGCAACCGACACTTAGATTGGAAGGGCAAAAGGCAGGGTTCTAATCTGCACAAAGGGTCGGCCTCCTCACAAAAGAAGAAACAAAATTTGGGAACTTCTAGCACTTCGAGGTCTACCTGTGATTCAGCACCAACTTGCCCGGAGTGTAGAAAAAAGCATTGAGGAGTTTGCTATCGAGCAACACGAGCTTGCTTTAATTGTGGGAAGATAGGACACATGATAAGAGATTGCCCTATGTTTGGGCAACAAAAAGGGAATAGGCCAATTGCTGGTTCAGCCAGTTCCACTCCTGTAACAATGACCCCAGCAAGGCCTACTATGTCTACAGACAATGTTAGGCAAGGGAGAGTCTTTGCTCTTGTTCCGGGTGATGTCCAGAATTCAGATGCTATGGTTTCAGGTACACTTTCCATCAATGGCCAACCTGCTCATGTGCCACTTGATTCAGGTTCCACTCATTCCTTTGTTTCAAAAACATTTGCTCCTAATTTGAATAGATCTATGGAGTCCTTGAATTATGTGTTGTGTGTGTCTCTCCCATTTAGGGACTATATGTTATGTGTTTTTATTTATCCTGCATGTGAGCTTTTACTTGGAGATATTCCATTATGTGCTAATTTGATGCCTCTTGATATGGTACACTTTGATATAATGTTGGGGATGGATTGGTTAGCTAAGTATCATGCAACCATCGATTGTGTGTCCAAGCAAGTTGTTTTCCGCCCACCGGGTCAAGATGAGTTTACTTTTGTGGGACATGGGGTAGTTCCACCACCTTGATATCGGCTATGAAAACTTGCAAACTACTTCAGAAAGGTTGTAAGGGTTATTTGTGTAGCATTTTACATGTAGAGTAAACCGATGTGAGTGTTGAAAATAACCCAATTGTTAGTGAGTTTCTGGATGTATTTCCCGAGGAATTGCCAGGGGACTTGATAGACCATGAGATTGAGTTTGTTTTAATATTGTAACGCATACTCAAGCGATTTCAAAAGCTTGTCGTACAAAATGTCTTGGCGAAAATGAAGGAATTGAAAATACAGTTGCAAGAATTGTTTGACAAAGGGTTCATCCGATTGAGTACATCGACCTGGGGCGCACCTTTTTTGTTTGTGAAGAAGAAGTATGGGACCCTTCGGTTGTGTATTAATTACCGAGAAATTGATAAGGTAATAGTGAAGAATAAATATCCTTTATCATGGATTGATGATTTGTTTGACCAATTACAGGGGGCACAAGCGTGTTCAAAAATTGACTTGAGATTCGAGTACCATCAGTTGAAAGTCAAAGTAGAGGATGTTGGGAAGATCACCTTCCGAACAGTCGACCATTATGAATTTTTAGTCATGCAATTTGGGGTTATGAATGCACCAGCAGCTTTTATGGATTTAATGAATTGGATTTTCAAATCGTATTTGGATGAGTTTGTGGTGGTATTCATCAATGACATTCTATATATTCGAAGACTAGGGAAGAGCATAAAAGCACTTGAGATTGATTCTTCAAACACTTAGAGACAAGAAGTTATATGCTAAATTGAAGAAATGTGAATTTTGGTTAAATTAAGTTGTGTTTTTAGGGCATGTGATTAACAAGGATAGTGTGTCTGTTGATCCGCAAAAGATAAAAGCTATTATGAATTGGCCCGTTTCTATTAATGTTACAGAAGTATACAGCTTTATGGGTTTAGCAGGTTACTGCCGAAGATTTGTTAAAGATTTTTCCAAGATTGCAGTGCCACTTACCCAGTTGACTCAAAAGGGTGTTCCATTCAAGTGGACAGAATAGAGGGAGTCCGCCTTTGAAGAATTGAAGACATGGCTCACAACAACACCAGTCCTTGCCTTACCATCAGGTACAGAAGGGTTTGTTATTTATAATGATGCTTCTCAAAGGGGATTAGGGTGTGTACTTATGCAGAATAGGAGAGTGATTGCGTATGCATCTCGACAATTGAAGCTGCATGAGAAGAATTACCCTACGCATGATTTGGAATTAGCTGCAGTGGTGTATGCATTGAAAATATGGTGGCATTATCTCTATAGAGCAATATGTTAAGTCTACACTAATCACAAGAGCCTCAAATATTTCTTTACTCAAAAGGAGCTTAATATACTGCTAAGACAGTGGTTAGAACTCATCAAAGATTATGACTTGCAGATTCATTACCATCCTGGCAAAGCCAACACAGTAGCAGATGCTCTTAGTAGGAAGTCAATGGGAAATTTAGCATGTTTGCTTATGGAGCGAAATGAACTATTACTTGACTTGGAAAGAATAGAAGTGGAAGTTATGCTACGTGAATGTGGTGGAATATTAGCTACAATGGCAGCACGATTGGCTATTATTGAGGAAATTGAACAAAGGCAATTGGAGGATAAATTTCTCAAGAAAGTACATGATGAGATAGAAACAAAGCCAAGATCGGAATTTTCTTTGGAAGCTCAAGTGTTGAAATTCAAGGGAAGATTGTGTGTTCCTAATGTCCTCGAAATTAAAGGAAAAATCTTGGAAGAAGCTCACAAGTCCAGATTTACTATGCATCTCGAAAATACCAAAATGTACCATGATCTCAAGCAAGCTTTTTGGTGGCCCAATATGAAGAGAGAAATTGCAGGGTTCATTTCAAGATGCCTTCAATGTCAGCGAGTAAAAGCGGAACACTAAAAATCGGCGGGGTTACTTTAACCTCTCCCTATTCCGAAATGGAAGTGAGAGCACATAACTATGGATTTTATTGTGGGCTTACCCCGAACACCCCGATGTATGGATATATAGGTCATTGTGGATAGATTGACTAAGACTGCTCACTTTTTGCTTGTGAAGACTATTTATAATGTTGATAGACTTGTTACTGTGTACATTGCTGAGATTATTCAATTGCACTATTGTGTCGAATAGAGATTCTAAGTTTGTATCAAGATTTTGGAAAAGCTTACAAAAAGCATTGGGAACGGAGTTGAGGTTCAGTATCGCATTTCATCCATAAACCGATGGACAATCTGAAAGAACTATATAGGCGTTGGAGGACATGCTCCAGATGTGTGTTTTGGATTTTCGTGAAAGTTGGGAAACCCATTTACCTTTGGCAAAATTTACATATAATAACAGTTTCTACTCTAGTATCGGAATGGCACAAAATGAAGCTTTGTATGAAAGAAAATGTCGAACTCTGGTTTGTTGGACCGAGGTTGGGGATAGGTTATTGATTGGGCCTGAAATTGTACAAGTTACTACGAAAAAGATTCAGATCATCTAACACATATTGAAAACTGCACAAAGCCAACAGAAGAGCTATGTTGATCAAAGAATGAGAGACTTGGAATTTGAAGTTAGGGATTACGTTTTTGTCAAAGTCACCCAAATGAAAGGGCATACAAGGTTCGAGAAAAAAGGGAAATTGTCACCCCAGTACATAAGGCCATTTTAGATTTTAGAAAAGTTGGGTTCAGTCACCTATCAGATTGCTTTACCATCGGGCATGGAGCAAGTGCACAATGTGTTCCACATATCAATGTTGTGAGGCTACCTTCGGGACCTTTCTCATATTATTGACTATCGTGATTGTGTTAAGCAGCGATATGGTTTATGAGGAGAAATCTGTCCAAATCCTTGATCGGCATGTCAAGCAACTAAGGAACAAGACTATCCCAATGGTAAAAGTCAAATTGAGGGAACATCATGGAAACAAAGCCACTTGGGAATGGGAAGAAGAAATGAGACAATGATATCTATAATTGTTCTCGACTTAAGGTAAACAAGTTTGGAGGACCAAATTTCCAAAAAGGGGGAAGACTGTGATAACCCAACCCGTACTCCACTTAACTATGCATGTGATTATGTGTTTGATATGAATTTGCAAATTTGAATATGTGAATTATGTGAATTTGGAATAATATCTATTAAACGTAGAAATATCTGTTGCAATTACAATTTTAAACTGAAATTGAAAGCCTTAGAGGCGCGATAAACAAAAATCGGCTTCATATTTGTAATTAGCATGATTTATAGAGCTTACAGTGAAATTTTAAAAAATTATGATTCGTAATGATTAAATCATGTTTTGTGAGTTGGGTCACATATGTGTTTAGCCTTTATTTTCTTCATTCTTGGTTGAGAGCTCTAGAGAGTGAGTTAGAGAGAGTGGAAGAGGAAGAGCTAGGGATTTTGAAGAAAATCAAGGGGCAAACCTTAGATTTGAGTTAAGGTATGTTAATTTACTTACAATCTTTGTCTTTAGCTCATCTTTGTCACGGAATCAAGAAAAAATTGGGAATTTTGAGCTAGGGTCTAGAGTTATGTAATGGCTAGAGCTAAATGTATGAAATTGATCCCTAATCACTTCATCTTTGTTTGATTTGAGTTCATTCTTGTGATTGATCCATGAAATAAGCCTTAGATGGTTCATACAAACAAGATTTGTTGGAAGATCATTCATGAATTGATGTATTTCGAACTTGTACATGTAAATCATGAATTTATGAAAAGATGAGACCATGAATTTGATGTTGAAGCAAGATTGATAGGTTTAATGTGGAATTACACTTGTATCATGCTTGTATATCGTGTTTTTGGGTTTGTTTTGTATGAAGTTGGGGTTGGAAATGAGTTTGGGAAATTTGCATTTTTGTGCTATTTTCAGACTGTTTGTGTGTGCCCAGACCACTCGTGCTGCCACGGGCTTCACACAAGTGGCCCATGAGCCAAACTTGGGCAAAACCATTCTGTGCAATTGAGTAGCTCGAGTTTCCACACAAGCAGAGCTAGACCACTCGAGCGGTTGGACTAGCCACATGTGCAGCCAAGTAGAGAAGAAAACCATATTTTCTCGTGTTGGTACCCCGGCCTTTGGAACACATTCTCAACCTTATTTAAACCCTTTTGGGAGTGAAATGATGCTTAGAAACTCATTAAAGGAGGTTTTGAATTATGAAATATAAGTTTACGAATAGAAATAAATGATTTATTTAATGTGTATATGAAATGTTTGTGTAGGTTGTGTAGCGAGAGGAGAGTATTTGTGAGATCAAACAAATTGTGAGTAATAATATTATGCGTATATGTAATTTATTGTGTACCTTAAAGCGTAAATGGTGAATGGTGTTGACATTTTGATTTGGCGAAATGAAGGAACTTCATTAATATTATATGACATGTGTAATGTGGACCTAAGGTAGATTACATTTATGTTTAAACTATGACATGTTGGGCAGAGGCGTTTTGACATATGATTGGGCCGAGGATGTTTTGATATATGATTGGGCTGAGATAGTTTTGATATATGATTGGGCGAGGCCGTTTTAGTATATGATTGGGCTGAGGCCGTTTGATATATGATTGGAGTTGAAATGTTTTGATATATGATTGGGCTGTGGCCGTTTGATATATGATTGGGCTTGAGGCCGTTTTGATATATGATTGGGGCTGATCCTTTTGATATATGATTGGGCGAAGTCGTTTTGATATATGATTGGGCTGAGGCCGTTTGATATATGATTGGGCCGACTGTTTTGATATATGATTGGGTGAGTCGTTTTGATATATGATTGGGCCGAATTGTTTTGATATATGATTGAACTGAAATTTGTTTTGATATATGATTGGACCTGAGGCCATTTTGGTATATAATTGGGCCTGAGGTCTTTTTGATATATGATTGGACCCAAGGTTGTTTTGATAAATGATTAAGTCAGAGGCCGTTTTGTTATATGATTAGGCGATAGGCCCCTTTGATATATAATTAGGTTTGAGCCTCTTTTGATATACGATTGGACGTGAGGCCGTTTTGAGATATGATTGGCCCAGAGGCAGTTTTGATATATGATTGGGCTTGAGGACGTTTGGAGATATGATTGGGCACAGGGTTGTTTTGTTATATAATGGGCCTAAGGCCGTTCTGTTTATATGATTATGGATATTATGAGAATCTTATGATCATCTATTTACACTGCTTTACTGTAATATTACTCATTAAGCGTCGCTTACGTAATATTATGTATGCACATCGGTGATCATGACATGGAGCCCACCGTTAAAGTCAACCGGAGCTTTTGTGAACCTGTCGCGTTATGCCTCCGAGATGGAGTCTTCTCTTTGACTCCCTTTATGTAATGACTTTATTTTTGTTTTTTCTATTTTGGTCTCGGGTTATGTAATCGACATTTATAAAATTTCCTTTGATACTTATATTTTTTCATAGGCATGTAAATGATATGATTGTGTTATATTTTGCTCATATTAGCCTGACTCAATGGACTTCTTCATTTATTGTATACTTCCTCTTATGGCCCCATTACTATAATTACTCGTGTATATTTGTTTGAAATTTGAAGGTAATCAAGAGATAATGACTAGTTATGACCCAAACTTTAGGGGAGGGTTAGGTCATGGCGAGAACAAGGATTGAATCATGAGACTTAAACAAAAGAAAATTAAAATATACAAGAGAATTATGAAAATAAATCATCTGATGAGTCTAGAACACTCTATACAAGTCCATATCTAATCTAAATCTGAGTAAAACTTCGAAAATGTTGTTTCGTTTAGTTTTTAAAAAGAGTTTTGAGTTGTATTTTGAGACAAGTGTTTGAAAAGAGTTTTGAAAGTTGAAAACTTATGAGTTTGAAAATAATTTTGAATTGATTTGTAGGGGTTTTTTGGTAGTTGAATAGATGGATATGAGAGAAAAATTGATTGATTGATGTGTAAAATGTGAGAAGATAAGAAGAGAAAAAGTGATTAATTGATGTGTAAAGAGAGAGAGAGTTAAAAATAGTAGACTAAACATATTTTTGATTTTTCAATCAAAAGTTAATTCAAAAATTAAACCAAGCGCTACGAAAGTGTTTGGAGGTGAAAAATAAGAAAACTAGAATTAAGGCAATTCCAACAATTCATATGGAGGGTAGCTAATCCCTCCACTATTCCTAAAGCCAATCACATTATAAGCAATAGAATTCATAATTATAGGCATTTGACAAACAAGAAAAAAAAAAAAAGACAATGGAAGAAGGTGATGAGAAAGTTCAAGAGTTTATCTCAAGTAAAGAGTAAGAGCTCCTTGATTAGCAAAATCTACTCTATGCACCCTCAAGCTTCTAAAATCTTCCTTGAATCTCGACACTAAAAGCTTCAATCCTAGGTCGATGAGGTGTATGTGTAGGTGTATGTATAGAGAAATTGAAGGTCGAAAAACTTTGAGATCAAAGTGGGTGTCTCTGATTCGGTAAACCTTGAATCCATTCAACCTCTAAAGAGGGTGTATATAACGATTCGGTTTAGATCCATCCCTTTTCATGTTCTTAGATCCAAAATTCCATCTCTTCAACTATTGTTTATAACTTCTTATTGCTAGTTGAGTTTGGTTGTTTGGGAGTTATTCCTATGTTTGGAAAAAGTTAGGAGTTAGTTTTTCAAAAGTGTTGTTGTCTAGTTTTTTGTTTTGTCTTATTCGTTCGGCGATGTTTTTTCTTGTTAAGTGGCTGCGGCCACACATATCATAAGCACAACCAAGCAAATCACGGCTACCCTCACAGCTCATAACTTCTCAAGGCCTAAGGACACGAAGGTGGTTTTGATCGCTGACATTGTCGTGGCCCATTCTTGGCAACCTTGACTCTCATGGCGTGACTAGAATATCGCGATCGTGATCCTTCAACACAACCTGCTTGTTGCCAAGTCACTAGGTTTAAGACCAAGGTTTCCTGTGACAAATAAAGCTCAAGGAAGTACAATACAATCCAAAACAAATATAAAACTCAATATAAAATAGTAGAAAGGCTCGGGTCTTGACCTGACCGCTATATAAAGGATATTTGGCCAAAAGTATCTCTTTGATCCGCTTTAAAAGGAAAAAGAGAATCCAAACTTTTTTAATTTGTAAGCCCCTTGGATATGAAGTGCCCTTTTTTTCTTTTTCTTTTTTTATCAAGGACAAACAATTTTTATTTTTTTATTTTTTATAGACAATCTTACTCTTAGTAGCTGCTTTTATATTTCAACCTTCAAATGATTTAACTTTTGATGTATATATTGGTTTTTAATAAACTTAGTAGTTAGAATCCTCTCATCAAGGTCTATTAAATAAGATCCATATTGGGTATGAAATTTAAAAAACAATAAATAAATAAATCGTATTCTTTTTTTTCCTGTTGAAACTAGCGTTAATAGTGCAATTTTATTGTAAATTAGAGTATGATTTTCTTGTGAAATAGAGTCTCTGATAATTTTATGTTGGGCATATCTCCTTATTGGAGTTTGAGACCCAATTGGTTTTGGAAAAAGAATTTTAATTTGGTTTGGTTTAGGTATAATATATTTTATATATATTATATCTAATTTTAAGAGACTCAATTCAATTTGGATACAATTACGGCTTGATTACAAAACCTAGAGTCAATAATATATACATCTAAATATATATTGTTTAAGTGCTTTTGAAAATCGAGAGCGGCATTTGCAATTCAATTAAATTGGAAGCTTGATGTAGTGGCTAATTGGTTTCGGGGCTAATTAATTCGGTGGACTTTGTTTTGTGATGCATCAATTTTTTTTTTGGATCTTTCTTCAACTCTAGTTCTAAAGATTTTGGTTCATCTATTTAGTGAGGTCTTTCCTCTTGTTTATTTGTGATTATTTGGAATTCACCTAAGGGTAGTTTGTGAGACTATTCGCGTCTTGTTTGTAATCATTTGGAAACTTATTCGGTTGATAGTGGAATTGGATTTCGATCCCGTGGACGTACCTTACATTGAGGAAACCACGTAAAATTCTTGTGTTGCCTTTGATTTAATTTTTCTGCATTAGTTTTTATTCCCATTGATTGATTTACTTGTGGGGAATCACATATTTTCCCTAACAACTGGTATCAGAGCTTACGGTTTATTTGGGTCTATTTATTTGTGTAAATCAATGGAGGGGAATGTGAGTTGTATGTCTAGCTTCAATGGAAGCAATTGGGTAATGTGGAAAACTAAAATGGAGGACCTATTATTTTGTAAAGATTTGTATGGGCCTATTGAGGGTGATAGTGGCAAACCTAATGATATGAAATATGATGAATGGAAGAGGCTTAATCGAAAAGCCATTGGTGTTATCCGTCAATGGATTGATGACGGTGTGTTTCATCATGTTGCTCTTGAAACTTGACACATGATTTATGGAAAAAATTAGAGTCTTTATGATGAAAATCAGCCACAAATAAAGCCTTTACATTTAGTAAGTTGGTTAATTTAAAATATAAAGATGGCCCAATTCTAAAACATTTGAATGAAATAAAAAGTATTGTTAACCAACTTGCCTCTATGAAAATTATTTTTGATGATGAGTTGCAGGCTTTGATGCTACTTAGTTCTTTACCCGAAAGTTGGGAGACTTTGGTTGTGACGGTTAGTAATTCGGCACCTGATGGAGTTGTCACAATGACCCAAGTCACTAGTAGTTTGTTGAATGAAGAAACTAGAAGAAAATCAACGGGTTCCTCTCATTCAGAAGCATTTGTTGTGAGAGGCCGAAGCAAAACAAGGGGGAGGAGTAAGACTCCTCATGGTCATGATCAAAGCCGTAACAAATCAAAAGATAATTCTTTTTCAAAGAAAGACATTGAGTGCTATTATTGCCATGAGAAAGGGCACATGAAGCAAGAATGCCGAAAGCTCAAGAATAATAAGAAAAGGCGTGACAAAAGTGTGGATAAGAACCAAGAAGACACACCGGCAGTTACTACCGATGATCTCATGGTCGTTTGTGAAGATGATTGTATCAATTTTGTGGGCCAAGAGAGCAATTGGGTGATTGATTCCTGTGCTTCTTTTCATGTGACTTCTCGAGTTGATTTCTTCACTACCTACACTACAGGAGATTATGGTTCTGTTCGAATGGGTAATGAAGGTTTGTCCAAGATTATTGGCATGGGTGATGTTTGCTTGGAAACAAATTTGGGCTGCAAGTTGTTACTTAAAGATATGAGACATGTTCCCAACATTCACCTTAATTTGATCTCTACTAGGAAGCTAGATGATGAAGGCTTCAACAACAAATTTGGTGATGGAATATAAAAGCTCACAAAGGGTTCTTTGGTGGTGGCTAAGTACAAGAAGACTCATATACTTTATTCGATGCAAGGAAAAATTTGTAAAGGTGTTGTCAATGCACTTGAAGATGATACTACTACGAATTGTGGCACAAGCGGCTTGGCCATATAGTGAAAAAGGGGCTGCAAGTTTTGTTCAAGAAAGAGCTTCTACGGTTTGAAATGTACACATCTTAAAACTTGTGTTCATTGTTTGTGAATAAGCAACATAGAGTTTCTTTTCATAAAATGTTGCTTCTAGAAAAGAAAATATGTCGGAATTGATTCATTCGGATGTTTGTGGTCCTTTAAAAGTTAGAACACATAGTGGTGCACTTTATTTTGTTACTTTCATTGAAAATTATTCAAGAAAAGTTTGGGCTTTTCTACTAAAAACTAAAGTTCAAGTTCTAGAAGTATTTAAGCATTTTCGGGCCATGGTTGAAAGAAAGCAGGTAGAAATTGAAGTGCATCGATCGGACAATGGTGGTGAATACATTGGGCCATTTGATGAGTATTATACATGCCAAGGTATTCGGCACCAAAAGACAGTTAAGAAAACTCCTCAACAAAATGGCATTGCCGAGAGGATGAATCGCACCATTGTGGAAAGAACAAGGTGTTTGCTTTCACAAGCTAAATTGCCAAGATCCTTTTGGGGTGAGGCAATGAACACAGCGGCTGACGTGATCAATTTGTCTCCTTCCTATCCTTTGAATGGTGATGTGCCTAAAAGAGTTTGGACCGGCAAAGATGTGTCTTATGAGCACTTGAGAGTGTTTGGTTGCCGAGCTTTTGTTCACATTCCAAAAGATGAGAGGTCCAAGCTTGATAGTAAGTCAAAACAATGTATTTTTCTTGGCTATGGCCGTGATGAATTTGGGTATAGATTGTGGGATTCGGTCGACAAGAAAGTCATTCAAAGCCGTGATGTTGTGTTTCTTGAAGATCAAACAATTGAAGACTTTGGCAAAGATGATAAACTTGTGCCAAAAACTAGTGATCTCATTGACATAGATCCATCTCCTTCATCTTCAATTGATGATGAAAATGGGGGAGATGTGCAGCCACCTATTGAAGATGTAGAGGATGATGCTAATCCTAATGAAGTTGAGCCAGAAATTGAGGAAGAGCATCTGTAGACACCCCATTTTTGACCGTCCTCAAGACTTGGACGTCATCGTTTGAACACTCAGTGATCATCTATGTTCGTGTTCGTTTTAAGATCCTCAAGGACTCGGCTGCGCGCCTTGCCTTAGGATCTCTCGGCTTGACTGTTTTGTGCTTGGTTGTGGACCAAGGACTTGTGGCTTTGCTTCTAAGGTAGGAATTGGCTTGTTAGCCATCCCTTAAACCCACCGGCCGTGGCATGAAGCCACCGGCCTTTCTTTCTTTCTACCGACCATTTGTTTGGCCGGTCGGCACAAATATTTGGATGGTCGGCCATTTATTTGGCCGATTGTCTCCTTTTTTGGCCGGTGCCCCCTTTTTGCCTTTTTTACACATTGTGCATGCGGTGTGCGGTGGGTGCCGTATCATCCTCCATAGGCGTGTATGGAGGATTTGCACTGCACCCTTTTGTCTTAGCTTCCTCAAGAAGCTTAGACCCTTCTCTAACTTCTTGAGGAAGCTTGACCCTTTGTCTTCGCTTCCTCAAGAAGCTTGGACCTTTGACTTAGCTTCCCTTAGAAGCTTGCCTCCCTTGACCCCTTTGATTTAGCTTCCCTTAGAAGCTTTGACCCTTTGCCTTGTCTATATAAGAGAGCCTTGAGGCATCACTGCAATCATGGCCCAGCAGTGAGCTAATTGCCCGACTACAATGACAAGCGGGGCATCGACTTCATACCAGCTCCTCCCCACGGGAGTTCCAATACCGGGAGGCGGCGAATGTCGAGAATGTCCGAGGATCTGAGACATCCCAATAGGGCGGCTCGTCCCGATTCTACGCAACTATCCAAAACACCCACCAACCTGGGATTCCCTTTTGAGTTGAGAGCGGATCCCACAGCGTTAAAGTGAGCAAGCTCGAAAAATTTGTTCAAGAAATCTTAGGGTGTGAAGTCCATTCGGACATTGATGATGGGTATCTTGTGGCTATGTTGCCGGATAGATTTAAGATGCCGCATATCGACCGATTCAATGCGGCTATTTTTAGACATTCTAAGGCCAATGGGCCTCACGAGACTACAGAAGCTTTCCTTATTTGGTCGGACCTTGTCGGGTGTGGCGGCCATCTGGTACGCAAAACTGGAAGATGATGTTAAAAGGAGTTGGGATGAGATGGCCGAGGCTTTTGTCACTCAGTACTCCTATAGTACACAAATCTAGATTACAACTCGAGATCTCAAGACGACCAGGCAGGAGCCTAAGGAGAGCTTTTCTGAGTTCGTAACCAGATGGAGGGCCAAGGCCTCAATATCAAATCCAGATGATTGTGCACAATCTCCAGCCTAAACTTATGCAGAAAATGATTGTCCTCCCCTTTCCCATCTTTTCAGATCTGCACAAGATGGGGGTACAAATCGAGGATGCTTTGAAGCAGGGCTTGATTGACAATGACAAAGAGCAGCCCAGGAGAATCTTCAACAACCGCAGTACGAATGCAGGCACAAGCAGTGCTGCAGCCGCCAGATCTCAGGAGGTAAGCATGGTCACCACCAACACCCCGAGAACCCTTGCGACTCGCCATTCACGGTGCGTCCGGTAGTAGTTATGACGACGGATACCCACCCAAAAGCCAAGAACCTTGGCTCCACTATATATGCCCGATCCAAAGCTCTGGGGTTTTAATCGAAAGGGCACTTGAAGCCCCTAGAGCATGACTATTGTCGAAAAACTTCCCCACAACCCAACCAAATATTGCATTTCTGCTTGACATGGTCATGACACCGACCAATGCTTCCGATTACATCATGAGATTCAAGATCTCATTGATAATGGGGTGATTGTGCCTCCAGAAAAACCCAATGTCACAACCAACCCTCTCCCTTCACACAACCAAGCTCCACCTCCCAAACAAATCAACTCTATCCAGACCAGGGTCACGTCATACGATCCCAGCATCTATATCACCCCATCTCACCTACCTAAGCCGGAGGTGTTCCTTCCCGATAGCACTGACTTGTGCCTGGTGGACATCTCCAGAACCCAACCCGGACCAATGGTATTGATTGTCGAAGACAGAACAGGGGAGATTTTGGAGGAGAATGGCATTGTTGAGTCAAAATCCGAGAAACTTGGGAGTTTTGCTGAAGAGATATCTGATCCAGTGACTACATTTTGTCGATGGGCGAGGATAGGCCAAGTGTGGAATCGCCGGAGGTCGAGCTTTGTGTGATACAAGGGGATGAATTTGATCACAAATCAGATGACTTCGCGGCTGTGGAAGGGAACTTTGCTGACCTCTAGCTTCTCAACAAACTAGGCCCAGGGGACATGGCCGTCAACTGGTCAGATTTCGAGTAATTAGTAGAGGCTACCGGGTGGCTTGATGGCCTACAGACGTTGTCGAAGAATTTCAGTTGGAGCAGGGCCGTCGACAAGGACATTAGTTAATGGCTAGAAGGGTCGAGAATCGAGTACATCGGGGAAACACTTGGTGCCAAGAATTTAGATTCGGGATCTAAGCGGTTTGAATCTGAGGAATCATTGAGCGATCGGTTATCTTGGCGTAGTTGGAACAAGGAAGATTCGAGGATTACGAGAGAATCAGGAAAGCTAAAGCCCATGAGAGAGACGAAAGTGTTGTGGGCACAAGGACAGAGGATGCTTTGAGCATATGGACAGAAGGTGTTGTGGGCACACAAACAGTTATACTAGAGCCGGACAGGTGTTTGTCGGCTGCAGATGTAATGTGGTGGGAGGACGATGATCTATGTCTTGCCCATATGGATGAGGACTCGGGAAACAATCCTTTGGATGATACAGTACATTGGTGAAGTTGACCATATGACTAGAAGTGGCGGTATTTCAAGCCTCCACATCTAGATCAACCAGAGGCGTTCGGGAAGGACAGGGAGGCGGAGAAACAGAAAGAGAAACAACTTGAAGACGAGGCCGTGTTGAAGCAGTTAAAAAAGATACAAGCAGACATCTCCATCTGGGAATTTGCTTATGGCGTCGTGAGTGCCTCGACAATTTGTCTTATTGGCCATGGACAAGGCCAAGCTCTCCAATAGAAACCAGTTGGGCGGTGGTGGGATTAGTTTTTCGGAGGAGCTACCCGATGTTGACTTTTCCAACAAGGAATTGCCACATGAGGGTGCGAATCATAACAAGGCACTCTACATCTCTGTGGAGTGTAGAAACAAATGGATACCGATGGTTTTTGTTGATACCGGATCCGCCATCAATGTGTGTCTGGCAAGGACTGCGTATACAATCGGTTTAAAGACCAGACTGTGTCGACGGCCAGTGATTACGGCATATGACAATCTGGTGAAGTAATGGGGAATGACAAAAATTTAGACCCTAGTTGGTCCGGGACAGCATGAGATAGACTTTCATATCCTAGAGGTTCCCGCCACTTTCAATCTACTCTTGGGACGGTCGTGGCTGCACCAAGTGAAGGTAGTTTCATCCACCTTGCACTAGATGCTAAAATATCCTCATGGGAAAGGGATGGCCATCGTTTTTGGAAATTCCTCAATTTATCCACTACCCGAAGTATCTATGCCGGTTTTGGAAATCGTACATGGTATGGAGGATGTGTTCTTGTCGGGTTTTACCTTAGTTAAGGCCTGGGTCGTTCAAAGCATCATGGCTGTTAATGAGGGGTTGTACGTCAGTGCTCAATCAGTATACCTCATGAACAAGCTCTAACACATCCCTGGGATGGGATTGGGGAAAAGTGGCTGGAAGGGCATTGCAGCATTGGCCGAAGTGCCACACAACCCGTATACCTTTGGTTTGGGTTACCTGCCCACCAAAGAAGATTGGGTAAGGAAAGGCAAGGAGATGGTGAGAGCGAGCAAAGCGAGCAAGAAGCCTTTTGAGTTAATGCATGACCCATCCGGGTACCCTAAATGGACGCCGTCGGAGGAGAAACTTTCCGATTCTGGCTTCCCAGTCGTGGTGAATCTGAGAGGAAGCGCATGCCAGGTTTTGAGATATTCTTTGACTTGCAATTATCAGGGGATAGCGTTCTTTGAAGAAGCGAGCAGACCTTGATTGAGTTGAGCGAGCAAGAAAGTAGAGTCACGAGGGCAGAAAGTGAAATGGGAGCATTGGCTTGTCTACTTTCAAATCCTCCGTCGAGCGAAGTGCTTGAGGATAACTTCTCGGTATGTATGATCGGGAATGAAGCAATGCGAGCTTATCATCAAACATTTTGGATGCATCTATCGCACCCTCCTCTCATTTAGCGTCTGAGGAGGATTTTTGTCCATGACACTAGATCGGTGGCGAGCGGAATCTGATTCCTTGAGTCTTGTGGTCGAAATCGGGTTCGGCTCAATGAGTCTGGTCAGATATTCACAGGCATAATAACCGGATGCCTGATCTTGTCCGGTCGTCTTTCTTTCTCTTTTGAGTCTGCTATAGCAGAAGAATCGGACGATTTGGGAGCAATTAATGAGAATGATGTGGGTGGTTTACGAGTACTTTTACGTGCCTTTGATTTATTGCTTGAATCAAGACTTTCAAAATTTTGATAAAAGCAGCGAGGAAGAAATTCCTCTGGTTTTGCAACGATTAATTGATCAAGAAGCGGAAAGATTTGTTAAACCTTTAGTTGATGAAATCACTCTTGTGAATATTAGTCTTGAGAAGGACCCACAATTTGGTCGAATTGGGTCCACGTTGTCTTCGGAGGAACACGGCGCTTAGTCGCTTTATTAAAAGATTTCAAAAGATGTTTTGGCGTGGTCTCTGAAGACATGCTTGGAATCGATCTTGAGATTATCTGACCTGGATCCCTCTTGACAAGGGCGGGCCGTCAGCGAAACTTAGGAGGATCCGTCTGGGTGGGCTCTCAAGATTAAAGAAGAGGTCACCAAACAAATTGGCGGGTTCTATTTGGTATCTGAATACCGACTTGGTTGGCCAACATAGTTAGGTGTCGAAGAAGGATGGCGGGATCGGTATCGTGGATTTGAGGATTTGAATAGAGCGGTCTGAAGGCGACTTTACCTTCTTGCATATCGATGAGTTGGTGGATTTCCGCGATTGGGGCATGCTTTGCTTTCATTCATGGATGGCTTCTCAAACTACAATCGGATAGTGATGGCTTTGAAGACGGAGAAAGCGCTTTCACCACCTCGTAGGGGACCTACTACTACAGAGTGATGCCGTTTGGGTTGAAGAATACTAGAGCCACGTATCAACAAGCCGCGACCACAATATTGTATGACATGATCCACAAAGAGGTTGAGGTGTATGTGGATGACATGATTGTCAAGTCCAAAGAAAGAGAGGGCCACTACACTACCTTGCAAAAGTTCTTTCAAAGGATCAGAGAATTCCAGTTGCGGTTGAATCCTCAGAAGTGTATGTTTGGTGTTACTGTAGGGAAAATGCTGGGGTTCTTGATTACACAAAGAGGTATCGAAGTCGACCCTTCCAAAATCAAGGCCATCTTAGAAATGCCACCACCAAAGACTGAAAAGGAGGTGTGAGGCTTTCTGGGTAAAGTACAATTCATAAGGCCATTTATCTCAAAATTAACCTTGACTTGTGAACCACTTTTGGTCTCTGAAGAAAGAAAAAGAAGTTCAATGGGGTGGCCGATGCCTTTTGAACAAATCAAGGAATACTACAGAACCCACTGTCTTTATCCTTTGCTGGCCGGGAGGCTATTGATTTTGTATCTTTCAATGACTAAGACTACAATGGGCTGTATGCTCGCGCAAGAATCAGAGAACAAAGTGGACAGAGCCATCTACTATCTGAGCAAGAAGATGCTAGAGTATGAGACCCGTTATACACCGTTGGAAAAGGCTTGTCTGGCCTTGGTATGGGGTACTAGGAAATTGCGGCACTACCTGTTAGCTCACTTCGTAATGTTGATTTCGAGACTAGATCCCATCAAATATCTCTTTGAGAAACCAGTACTTACGGGTAGGCTAGCTCGTTGGTTGCTGTTGCTTTTCGAATTCGATCTGAGATATGTGACTCGCAAGTTAGTCAAGGGAAGAAGCGATGGCGAAATTCTAGCCAATCATCGGTCGAAGGAGGTGAAGCGGTTGAGTACCAATTCGAGATGAGGCCATTTGCATATCGAAGGCGAAACTTGGGCGATGTACTTTGATGGGCGTCAAACCAATATGGGTATGGGATAGGAGTGTTCTTGTGCTTTGAGACAATTCCGTATCCTTTAGCCTTCAAACTCGATTCAAAGTCTTGAACAACGAAGCGAGAATATAGGCACATTGCGGTCTAAAGCGACCCTAGAACTAGGGGCAAAACGGCTGGACGTCATCGGGGACTCGAACCTTGTTGTGTCTCAAACAAAAGGAGAATGGAAAGTCAAAGAAGAAAAGATGATAATGTACCACCAAACCTTGGACTTGTTAATTCCTCGGTTTGAAAAGCTAAATTTCGCTCATCTGTTAAGAGAGAACAACAGGTTCGCAGATTCACTAGCAATTCTATCTTCCATGATAGACATCCCTTTTGGAGTCCGGATGCGTCCAGTCATCATTGACCAGAAATTTGTACCGGCCTACGAGTCAATTGCTGCCATAGAAGAGGTTCAAGATGAGAATCCCTGGTATTACGATATTTGGAACTTCTTGGAGAAAGAGGCATATCCACCAAGGGTAAATGCCAAGGATAAAAGGGCAATTAGAAGAATGGCCGTTCAGTTCATCATCTGTAGTAAATTGTACAAGAGAGGTCATCTGGGAATGCATAAGCTGTGTGTTGACGCCGAAGAATCGAAACGCCTGATGGAGGCCATCCATGGAGAGGAATGTGGTGCACACATGAACAGGGTGATGTTAGCTCGGAAGATCCTCAGACAAGGTTACTACTGGTCTATTATGGAGAAGGATTGTATCGGCTTTGTTCGGCGATGCCACAAATGTCAGATCCATGCAAACCACATGAACATCCCGCCGTCGAAGCTATACAACATGACTTCACCATGGCCATTTTCAGTCTGGGGGATTGATGTGATCGGGCCCATCACTCCGAAGGGGTCAAATGGGCATGAGTTTATTCTAGTCGCGATAGATTATTTCACAAAGTGGGTCGAGGCCCAATCTTATGCGGTATTGAAAGCTTCTCATGTTGCTAAGTTTATCGGGAATAACATCATCTCTTGCTCTGAGTCCCAAACAAGATCATTTTAGGATAACGGTTCCCCACTTCAAGAAGGAAGTGATTGACTTGTTGGAGAAATACAACGTGGCTTTTCATAAGTCATCTACATATCGGCCACAAACCAATGAATATCAAACACATACTGTAGAATATGGTGGAAACCTACGAGGCGGCGATAAGTTGTCGTTTGCTCTGTGGACTCTTGAACTTTAATTAGGACTTCTACTGGGGCGACTCCGTATTCATTGGTTTATGGGATGGAGGTCGTTCTACCTATCAAAATTGAGGTTCCGTCATTGAGAGTCTTTGGTGAGTGTCGGATAGCTTGAGTTAGCAGATTAATGGTCGAAGAACTCATGCTCTTTGATGAGAAGAAAGAAAGGCAACATACCATGTTCAAGGTTATCGGTAGAATTGCTAGAGCTTTCAACAAGAAGGTTAAGTCCGAGAATTTGAGAGAAGGAATCTGGTACTCAAGGACAATCGAGCTCCCATCCACGACCCTAGGGCAAGTTAGGACCCAATTAAATGGTCCTACATCATTAAGTCTATCTGGTGTGGAGCTATCATTTTGATGGACCTAGATGGCGAGTTCTCCCAACCGATCAACATGGACAAGTTGAAGAAATATTACCTCTGAGAGGCTCATGAGGTTGAAAACCGGAAGAAGCGACCTTGGCAAAAGTTAGAGAATGAAAATTTTGAAACTATAAAAGCGAGCTACTTAATGTTAAGAACCATAAAGGCGACCTTAGCAAAAGTTAGGCGTAAAGGAGAGTAAAATACTCGAGTGAACCCAAGCACGAACTACGTAAGGCTTGATTCCCATCTTTGGGATACGTAGGCAACTTCATCCTAAAGTTCAGCCATAAACACTTCCCCGATCAACTTTGTCCATTTGATCATCTCGGTCATCTTTGTTTATTCAGCATTCAAGAAGCTTCGGTTGTGATCTCCGGTACAGTGCTACTCAGACCAGGGGCAACTTTCCGATTCTTTGGGATCCGGTTGTGCGTCTCGATGTGAGATCTCGGGCGTGTCGATTCGATCCATATCGAAAATGGTTTTGAAAGTTTTGATAAAAGTTAACTTCGTTCAAATTAATCTTTTTACAACGTAAATCATTTTCGGACCAAAGCGGAAAATTTTCAGTACCCACAACCTTCAATTTCATTGATTTCAATACAGAGTTCTTCTGCTCTTGCATACAAATTGAAGTTTCTTTTTATTACATTCATAAAGAAAACTTGAAAGTACTAATAAAGCAATAAACCCAGGGCATAGAAAAGTCAGGTGTTCCTGCGCCCCCTCCCAAAGCTGGTCAAAGCCTCTGATGCCAAGCTAGGCCCAATCTGTGCCTCTTCATTGAGCCAATCTATGCACTCATTAGACAAAGTGCAACTGAAAGTAAGATCGGGGGCCAGGAGTTCTCTAGTCCTCCGTCTTCTTGACATCTTAGAAACAAGTTAGGCGCCTCGAGCAGGAATCTGTTTGGATACTCTATCCCCTCTGCCGGGCAAGCTTGATCATGGCCGAACTGGTACTGGAACCGGAACGAGAAGTAGAACATATAGTGAGCCAAGCCAATCAACTAAATCCCGGTCTGCCGGGACATGCTATACCTCATTGCTGGTAGGTTAAGCCAAGGACACCGCCAAGCAATGCGAACTCTGAACAAGCGCACATCGGTCGTACCACCATCCCTCATCAAGGGCATCAACTAGGCGTTGTCGGAAAAAGTAGCCGAGAGTTGAGTATCTTTGAGCAGAGTCCACACCCGTAACTTATCCATCAACCACACACGGAAAGGGATGAAAAATGAGAGATTAAAGAATAGAGAGGTGTACGATGAGGGAAAAGTGAGAAGAGGGTTTTGTGAGAGAAACTAAGCCTGAGGGCTGAGTGATGTGAGCAATACATATGTGAGATTGGGTGGGAAACATTACTGCTGACAATAGTGGACTCCCATAAATCTGGCCGTCTCCGGTGATAAGCGTCCAAGCCCATCAATGTCTCGGCCAATATCATGGCAATGCGTTCTTGCCCTCCTTCAAGCCTTGGGCAACCTCAATCAACGAACACTAGATCCTCCGGGCGAGGCAAGCAAAAATGAGATAGCATGCACAAGCGGAGGGCATGTCGCGAAAACCACGCCAATGATGGTCGTAGCGGTCACCGGCATCAGAAAACCGGCAAATCAAACTCGGAACATCCAGAATTCCGCCACCAATTGATGATCGAGCATCTTCCATCGTGAGCCCACACATTCGCCCTAATGCTTGGGCGTGGCCGAACGAAAGTTGGGGCAAGATTTCTTCGTTGTGCTCGGATTCCATCAAAACTTGGAAATCTTCGAAGGTAGGACATACCTCTTGCACCTTAAAGCTAAAGGCGTGTGTTCTGGGATTCCAAAACCTTGCAGCGGCATGGATGAGCGAAAGTGTTGGTCGACTCGAGTGAATAGATGCGTTTATCTGAAGCCTCGGAAATTGACCTTTCAGAGCCATCAAGTTAGCAATCAAGCTATGAGATTTTGGGCAAGAAACTCTTCCATTTGGAGCAAATCGGTGTTGAATTGAGAAGAACTACGAAATTGAGGATTTTGTAGGGGATAAGGTGTGAGTGGAAGGCAATTTGTCGACATGCGGTGGTTCTTGCCATTTATATTATGAGACCAAAAATAGTGCAAATGACCACCACTATTGGCCGATGGAAATTTGTTATGGCGGTGGCCTTTCCCTATAATGGCCTTTCCTCTTGTTCTATTAGCATTTTAGAAGTTAAAAGGTTAAGGAATTGTGGTGAACCTTCCCCGATGTCTTCGGTGGCGATTTTGCTAAGTCCGTCTATCTGTTTATCGAGTTGTTGTATATTTGCTTATCGAGTTGTATTTCACATTCTTTAAGTTTTGCTTTGCTTATCGAGTTGTATTTACACTTGGTTAGCTTATCGAGTTGTTTTGCCGTTAGTCGACTCACTACTGATTATTACGAGGCAAGCGCTTACTTTCCAAATAAAGATTCCAATCTCATTTACAATGTTATGTAATGCAATGTGATCACGATCCATGGAAGTACAAATGTAACACCTTTTTGGACAAAATAGTTGTTTCATTACCATCATGTCATTGCAAAAAAAAAAAAAAAAAAAGATAAGTAGTTTTGAGAAAGTAAAACACACTGAGGCGATGCAATGTGCTTAAACTACCAGTAAAAAGATAAGTAAAGCAAAAGGGGAGCAGGGCAGTAGAATGTCCGGATTAACACTGGTGGTCTCCCCTTATGGTCAATACACCTCCACGCCCTTGTTGGTCAATTATATGGTTTGGCACCTTCATTACTTGAGACAATGCAAGGAAGTGCACTCTTAAAACTCTAGTAGACGCCGTGTTGACCTCGAGCCGTGTCTTCTATGAGCGATGCCTCATCTTGCTTTGAGGTTGCATTTCAACATCATGATTAACATGCCTTTACCATGCTTCATGTGTTTATGTACCTTTCTTCCCCTCTTTGCATTTTTATACACATTGCATGCGTTGTCGTGTATTGCTTTACTTGCATGTGTTCAATTTCCTTTTATACACATTGTATGCGTTGTCGCGTGTACCTTACTCATATATGTTCAAGTTTCTCCTATACATTACTGCGTTCTTTGTATGCTTTACTTACACGTGTATATATATATATTCCCAGGTGGTTACACATTGTACATGTTTTTGCGTGTACTTTACTTGCATGTGTTCATACCTTGCTTGCTTTACACATTGCATGCGTTTCTGCGTGTGCTTTACTTATATGTGTTTATGCATTTTACAAGAGGTTACACATTGCATGCGTGACTGCATGCTTTACTTACATGTGTTCATTCCTGCTATACACATTATATGCGTTACTGCATGCTTTAGTTACATGTATATATATATTCCCAGGTGGTTACACATTGTACATGTTTTTGCGTGTACTTTACTTGCATGTGTTCATGCCTTGCTTGCCTTACACATTGCATGCGTTTCCGCGATATGCTTTACTTATATGTGTTCAAGTCTCTCTCATCATACACATTGCATACGTTGTCATGTATGCTTTACTTACATGTGTTTATGCAACTTCTCGCATTGTTATGCTTGTTGCAAATCGCATTGTTATGCACGTGCCTGGGTTGCATTATTATGCACCCCTTCCACCCGCATTGTCATGCACCCCCTCACTTGCGTTGTCACGCACTTTTAATTACATTGTCATGGGCACTTCTAACAATATTGTACCTGTTAAGCTTTCTTTCTCTTTCAGGCACGATATTGTATGTACGGTTCATTTGAAGCTGGCACGACCAGACGAGCCGCATAGGTATTATATTCTTCGCGTGAAACGTAGCGAGAATTGAATGATTCTCTTACACCCTCTCTGCATTGTAGTGTAGTTTGGTTTGTGCTAGCTTAAAGCGGTGCATGTTATGCTTCGTTCTGACTTTCTGCATGATCATAAGTTGTGCTTTCGACTTTATGCATTGTTTTGCATTTTGCCCCGCTTGTATATATCTTTGTTTGTAGCTTGTATGCTTGTCTAAGTCTTCGGCCTTGTCAAAAATGGGTCATCTCTGGGCTTTAACATTTACTCCCGTCATTGTTATGACTTTCGAGTTCTGTCAAAGAGGGGCAACTATAGACACCCCATTTTTTACCGTCCTTAAGACTTGGACGTCATCATTTGAACACTCGGTGATCATCCATGTTCGTGTTCGTTTTGAGATCCTGAAGGACTCGGCTGCGCGCCTTGCCTTAGGATCTCTCGGCTTGACTGTTTTGTGCTTGGTTGTGGACCAAGGACTTGTGGTTTTGCTTCTAAGGGAAGGAAGTGGCTTGTTAGCCATCCCTTAAACCCACCAGCCGTGGCATGAAGCCACCGGCCTTTCTTTCTTTTTACCGACCATTTATTTGGCCGGCCGGCACAAATATTTGGCTGGTTGGCCATTTATTTGGCTGATTGTCTCATTTTCTGGCTGATGCCCCCTTTTTACCTTTTTTACGCATTGTGCATCATTGTGCGGTGAGTGCCTGAATCATCCTCCATACACGTATATGGAGGATTTGCACCCTTTGCACCCTTTTGTCTTAGCTTCCTCAAGAACCTTAGACCCTTTGCTCTAGCTTCTTGAGGAAGCTTGAACCTTTGTCTTAGGTTCCTCAAGAAGCTTGGACCTTTGACTTAGCTTCCCTTAGAAGCTTGCCCCCCTTGACCCCTTTGATTTAGCTTCCCTTAGAAGCTTTGACCCTTTGCCTTGTCTATATAAGAGAGCCTTCCCTCTCCTTTGAAGAGGTTCAGCAAAAACCAGAGATATATGATATATACAACTTTCTCTCTATATCTCCTCTCTCTCTTCATTTGTGTGTGTTAGAGGGCCTAAAGGGTGTTTTGTTCTTAGTTTTGCACTAAGGCACCTAGTATTAAAACATACTTGGGTTATTGAGGTGTTGGGAGGTTGTTCTTAGAGCTTTTAATTGGTTTTGATCAAAAAGTGCGAGGTTCTTTGTTCTTCAAGTGTTCTTCAAGGGTGAGCATAATTACTTTATATTCCCCATTCTTGCACTAGCTTTTAACCACTTTGTATGATGTTTTGAGCTTTGTGTATAACTGATAAAAGTTCTATTTTTGATGTTTAAGATGTTTCATTAAGGTCATTTTGGTGTTGAAATCGACCTCCCCTTTTAGGCCTTGTTTGGCCTTTTGTGCCTTCTTTGTTGAGCATTGGAATCTTTTGTGTATTGGCCTTCTCTGCTTTGAAATCCGTGGATTTTCAATGGTGGTGAAGAATCTTGAAGTCTTGTATAGGGAGGGACACCCCTCTTTGTGTCTCATTGTTCATGTTTTTGGTTCATAAGGGTAGCATACATGCTTAGATTTACTTAGCTCCATTTGAGAGGTTTTTGGGTGTTATTTGGTCACATTATACCTCTGTTTTTAGTCGGATTGATGGTCCATTACATGCATCATACACTTGTCTAGTAACCCGCTTTATTGTCATAACATGTGCCATGCATTTGCTCCTCCATGCTTGCATGTTCTAGCTTGACTTCATGAAGTTTTGGTCATATTTCATCATGCTTGAGGTCTGTTGGAGTCTTGATTTGATCATGTTTTCTATGTTTGGTATAGCCACCATGCATTTTGGCTTGTGAGCCTTGCGTGTGAATCATTAGCATGCACTAATTGGGTTGTTTGGTGATTTAGAATCACTTCTCATGCTATTCGATCCATAATCCATGCTTGTATGCTTGCATTCATCATCCCTTTCATGCTTTGAAGAGTTGTTCTTTTGTGCCTTGAAATGAGTCATTATGCATGCCTCTTGGTTTGAGTCCTTTAAGCGCCATGCTCAGTGGGTTTTGGGGCTCCTTTTTGCATGTTAAAACTCTATTTTGCATTGGTTAGTCCATGCCATGTGTGGTTGGGGTGGTTGTAGTAGAGTACCCTCTTTGTGGCCTTAAATCCCCCTTTGTTTTGCATCCATTTCTTGGCATATTTTGACCATGATCTATGCATGCTTTAATCTTGTTTTGGAATGCCCTAGGACTGTTTTAAGCCATCTTGGTCTTTTGGGGTTTGGTTGACATAGCTTTGGTTTGAACCCCTTGGTTGGCTTCAACTTTTGGTCAATGTTGCAGGCCTTACTTGCATAACATGGTTGATTTGGTATCCTCTCTATACACTTTGAGTTTAACATGTTGGTCTAATGTCCATGTTTATCATCTTTTGAGTGTTCTTGAAAGTTACCTTTTGTGCCTTAGCTTTAGGCCCATTGGTGTACATGTTTGCATGAGCATTTATCTATCATTTCCATCACTTTTGGCCCTTTGTTAAAGGCAAAGTGAGGTCTACCCTTTGTGGTTTAAGCCCACCATTACATGTTTGTTGCATATTTGGTTCATTTGTGTTGTCACATGCTAATTCCATCGTATTGTTGCATGTTTGGCACATTACATACTGCGGATAGGTTGCACCGCATTTGGTATCTTTGTTAACTTAGCCTCATGTTGCATACTTGGGCGTGTGCATACATGCATTACATTTTGCTTAGTTTGGGGTGTCAAACCAAGCATGAGGAATGAGATGTGTTGTACTTAAAGTGGAAACACGTCTCAATCTCGATGCATGTCTTATGATCTCAACATGATAGGGTGTGAAGCATTCATTCGTTTTGTTGCATTCATTTACATTGATTGGCAAACTTGGTGCCTTTGGCCATCATGCATCAAGATGCGTGATTGGTGGCCCGAGGACCAAGGGCCACACTCCCTCGAGTCCATAACATGATAGGAAATGTGGCCTTGCATACATTACTTTGAAGTTTCCTTGCCATGCACTGTCTGTCCACTGTTGCAGCAAAAACAAGATTCTTCAGGAATAAATAGCCGGCCGGCCACTCTCAGTGTCGACTGACCATCAGAGTCCAGCCGGTGACCCAATTTATGGTCGATGATCACATTTACATGGTCGGTGGTGCTTTTCATAGGCCGGTGGCATTCCAAAATGTTAGAATGGTTGAGAGGTGCCTCGAAATTTTCACATCCCTCGGAGGTGCGAGCGATTGCAAGCGAAACCTTGATGGCATGGTGGCGGTTTCCCACCAAAGGCAAGCATCGAGCATCATCCGCGCATTAGAGGTAGGCTGCGGCGGTCTCTTTAGTTTCATATTTAAATTTTTTGTAATTAATTTGTTAATTAATTAAAAGTTTTGTAATAATTAATTAGCTAGGATGGTTGATTCATTATTTGGCCTGTATTATTCTTTCGGACCCTCCGAGCGAGGGCAATTGTGTAATAAGTATGTGTGTGTGTATATGTCTTCCAACCCCCACTTCTTTCTCCTGTTTATTTACCTGCTTTCAATGGTTAGTATTAGGGCATATTTAAATTAGCATACCTTATGTTATGCATGCGTGCACTCATTCATCTGTATTACATGCACCGGGCTCGGCGCATCATACTAACTGCATGGCATTTCAATTCCAAGTTGAATATGTGTTAGTTGTAGCATCTCACATGCCATCTTAGAATAGCTGAGCCTATCTTAGTTACATTCCTGGATGTGTTGCATTAGCCATTTTAACATGAACTAGGATCATGCAGTGATTATTAACTAGTTTACATTTTGATTACTAACTAGTTTCTATTTTGGCTCGAATTACTCGGTAAGTTTTTATGCTTTAGCATCCTTACATGTATGTAGTGATTGCCATGATAGCATGCTTACCATGAGGCTAACTGCTTATATGATATAAGCTGAGTTCTTGTGGGTGAAGGTTGGGTTATTTGAATTGGAACAATTCATTGAGCATGAGTTTTAAGCCCACTTGAAAGTAACAAACAGCGTTTCTAAGCCTACTCGAGGGTGGCAAAATCTGCATTTTAGCCTATTTGCAAGTAATAAACCATTTTCAAAACAAACATAAAATGTTTTGTTCCAATTCATGCATTCCAGTATATACTTGTATCTTTATGCGCATCACATAGTAAATCTAGGCTAATACTTAGGAATAAGAGCATATAATGTTTTCAAAACTCGATATCATGGTTAGTAGAGGCGATTTTTGATCGAGGCGGCGAAATGCTCAAGTGACCTTTAATCATACCCAAGTTCGAGCCGAGGCAACTTTGGTGATAGCCGGACACGTGACTTTGAACAGCGAGTCGGGGTTTCCTAAATTTCCCCAAAATAAAATATTAAGATGGCGACTCTGTATCTGGCAAAGCAGTCCATGTTTGGCACTTCTTTCTAAAAATCTGTTTCCAAAACAATTTGCCAGATTTGGGCTCTTTGGTGATTTATCAGTCTTGCATTGCACTTTTGAGATCGGATTAATAGCAGTGACATTTAGTCGGCGTAGTGAGCCCAAATGAACAAAGCGGGGATTTCCTCGGCGTTAGGGGACATCTACAATTCTGGCGACTCTGCTTTGAGGATTTAGAAATTTGACTCAAACTCATGATATCTTGTTTTGATTACACTTATGTATTTCTTTGCATTGCATTTGCATTGGTGTGCCTAGAACACCGTGTTTTAACGTCTGCTATTCTGAATAGTTTGGGAGGCTCGCTTTGAAGTGTGCCATAAAATTTGACGATTCTGAGCTCTGCCACGATGGGAACACAAACCCCGGTTGTTGTTGGCGCACCCCTTTTGACCATTCGACCTAGTGCATATTCGGAATCGACAGTGACCATTCCAAACTAAGGCAATTACACGATTATAGGTTGT
Source organism: Camellia lanceoleosa (assembly GCA_025200525.1). Classification (NCBI taxonomy): domain Eukaryota; kingdom Viridiplantae; phylum Streptophyta; class Magnoliopsida; order Ericales; family Theaceae; genus Camellia; species Camellia lanceoleosa. The sequence continues at coordinate 99,960,060 of CM045768.1, forward strand.
TTGAAACCGTTGCGTGCGTAGTGAAACCATAGAATTGTTGGGGTATATCTCCTTATTGGAGTTGGAGACCCAATTGTTTTTGGAAAAAGAATTTTAATTTGGTTTGGTTTAGGTATAATATATTTTATATATATTATATCTAATTTTAAGAGACTCAATTCAATTTGGATTCAATTAGGATTTGATTACAAAACCTGAGAGTCAATAATATATATATCTAAATATATATTGTTTAAGTGCTTTTGAAAATCAGAGAGTAGCAGCTGCAATTCAATTCGGTGGAAACAGTGTAGCAGCTAATTGGTTTCGGGGCTAATCAATTTGGTGGACTTTGTTTTGTGAAGGATCAATTTTTTTTTTGGATCTTTCTTCAACTCTATTTTTGAAGGTTTTGTTCATCTATTTGGTGAGATCTTTTCTCTTGTTTATTTGTGATTATTTGGAATTCACCTAAGGGTGGTTTGTGAGACTCTTCGCGCCTCGTTTGTAATCGTTTGGAAACTTATTCGGTTGATAGTGGAATCGGATTTCGATCCCGTGGACGTACCTTACATTGAGGAAACCACGTAAAATTCTTGTATTGCCTTTGATTTAATTTTTCCACATTAGTTTTTATTCCCATTGATTGATTTACTTGTGGGGAATCACATATTTTTCCTAACATTTTACTGTTTACGTCAATTACAATGATAATTTTTATTTTTATTTTTTTAAAAAAAATTTCATATTCAAACTAGATCTTGTTTGATAGATCTTTATGAGAGAATTCTAAAAATTCTAATTTTATTAAAAACCGACGTCTAAATCAAAAGTTATATCATTTTAAAGTTTAAAATATTTAATTATTTACTAAGGATATTTTAGTAATTGTGGCGCGTGCTAGACTTTTCAAAGAAATTTTTTTGTACTTATCCTTAATGCATTAGTAGGGGTCATCAATGGGGATGGTATTGTGTCCACATCCTATACATTAATGGATTTTTCACGCTTTGACTAGTCAACGAGCTAATAGAGATCGGACTTATTTAAAAAAATTTAAAATCATATCCCATCTGTATGTCCAAATCTTATGGACCAAAATCAAACTAAACCTTATTACACATTTTTTATTAGGCTTATATTATTAAGTTATACACATTTATTTTTTTCTTTTTTTTAATAATTCATATAATCAAATTAAATTACTCAATCCGTCCAAAAATATTAGTCATTTATTCTATTTTTCATTATCCCAAAAAATTAATCTATTTTAAAAATTAAGGACTAAAATACTATGAATTTCCTATTTGCCCTTCTTTTAAATTCATTAATAACACAAAAAGTACAATTATGACAATTGATATTTTTAAAAAAATATACTATCAAAGCGTAATTTTAGAATATTAATATTTTTAAAGCATAATAATTGTACTACTAAAAAAAGTTAGATTTTCCAAAAGTGGTATTTTGGGATGGAGGGAGTATACATTCACCAAATTAACAAATTATGATAATGTTATATATAAAAAGTTGAGAGTTAGGAAGATATCACGGTTATTGTCAAATTTAATTTTAATAAATTATGTTTTTTGTAATTTTTTTAAAAGTACAAATTACAAGGATAATATGGGCTATCAAAAATATTTTTTTTTAAAATGGAATATTTTTGATTTTAATGGATTGAAATTTAATTTAACAGTGTTATTTTTTGGATAATATTAAATTTTTTTTTTTTTTTTTTTGATGGGATAGTTTGAATCAGACTAATGGAATTGTAGAGCTGTATTTATCTATGTGGGCTTGTATGGGCCGGATTTCAAACTTTTGTCTAAAATTCTAAATGATTTTCAATGGGATGAGACAGGATGGGCAGTTAGATAGGATGAGACAGGCCATATGTCGAATTGGGTAATGCTGGAATTTTTGCCCGCATTTGATGACCCTTATATTAGAGTTTTATTATGAATAGATTTTGATTAAGGTCCCGTTTGGGAATTGGTTAAATTAATTAATTAGTTAAAAAGTTATATTTTTAGCTAAAAAACGAACAATTCATACCAAAAAGTCAAAGATTCTCTTTTCTCTCTACTTTTTGCACAGCTTTTCGTAATTAGCTAAAAAATCATCCCAAACATACAAGTTTTTTTTACCTATCTTTTTAGCCAATTAACTAAAAAATTATTAAATTAACATGTTTTCCAAGCGAAACCTAAATCTCAAATAATTAATGATGTACTTATATTCTTTGATTAACAATTATTATCAAGGCATCTAAATTTCTTGTCCGGGTGGCTGGCAATTGCATCCCCATGTTCTCCTGTACCCCCACCAACTATGTAATCAAGTCTTTTTATACAAGGAAAGAAGATGTGATTGGTGATTCTTTTAATTCTTTTTTTTAAAAAAAGGCCATTTGGTTTCTCACTAGGATATCTCTTTCCTCAGCTGTCTCTTTTGTTGACAAATTGAGTCATTTGTAACGTAAGAGGATTCGATCTTGCACCGTCTTCAACTCTTCTCGGGATCCGGAGTTTTTCGAGAAAAGGTCCCATCCTTCAATATCATGATTGGGTCGACCAGGCCAGATCATGAGTGAAATATCATGATCGGGTCAGTCATTTATATATTAAGAAAATGGTCTTTTTAAAACTCAAGGCTTGTGGAACTTCTAACATGTCAATCTTAATTTTTTGATTTTTAATATTTTTTTAAAAAAAAATTGACTTGGTGATTGGTGATTAGTTCAAAAATTATAATAATTACACTATTGATTACAATAAATTTAAAGATTGTAATAATTACACTGTGATTATAATAAACACTTAATTTATAATAATTACACTTATTAAATGAATAACGCAATAAATGAAATCTTAATTTCCTTACTTTTTGCATCCCCAAGAGACCCATGTAATTATTGTGTAAATGCCCCTTAAATAAATAAATAAACACTTATTAAATTCTTTCAAACTCCTCGGTAAAACCCCATGTATTTAATTTATATATTATGTAATTATTGTGTAAATGCTTCTTAAATAAATAAATAAACACTTATTAAATTCTTTCAAACTCCTCGGTCAAATCCCATGTATTTAATTTATATATTAAAAAAAATGAAAACAAATATAAATATCTATAATTATTAAACATGCATGAACGGGTGATATGCTAGTATTAGATTATGAGTTAATAGAAAATCGAAAATGTACATAACTGCTCCAGCTATATATATCCAGAATCATGTGTTTATGATTTTTGTAAAATTATAAAAATACTGGTAAATGTTTTAATTGAAAATTAAGATACCACAAGAAAGTTATCTCATTTTTTATAAAAATTATGTACAAAAATTCTATTTGTATATCAATACTAAGCAAAATATTAAGGGTTCAAAAAAGACTGGAAATAGCAATTTTCAAATATTATCGATCAAATAAAATTTCAAAAAAAAAAAAATTTAAATTAAAACTTAGTTTGTTTTGTCATATAACATTGCCTATTTTCCATTGTTTAGTTGATTAAAAATAAGTAAAATATTCTACATCATAAACTGTAAAATGATATACATTCAAAATTAAATGAAGTTTTTTATTTTTTTATTTTTATTTTTTTAGAGAGTTGGTGAAAGCCCCATCATAAATAAAACTTGATGCATTAAAGGCAGTAACATTTTTTTTTTTTTTCTAACACATACCACCATTACACAAATATACTTATTAAGTAATTTAATATTTTAAACTTTAAAATAATATAAATTTTGATATAAATATTTTTTAATAAAAATTAGTATTTTTAAATTTTCTTATTAGGATCTATCCAATACGATCCATATCGACTATGAAATTACTAAAAAATAAAAATAAAAAATATACCGTTTCGATTCCATAATATTTCTTTGTTATAAAAAAGCTAGGTACATATTAGATGAACCAACCAAAATACATATATACACAATATTTTTAAACTTGTATAAAATAAAATAAAATAATTCCCAAATCAAAAGTTTTGTAAGATATATATATATATATATATATGTGCATGTGCAATATTGTTCAAGGAAAAAAAATATATATATATATATCCTTACTTAATCATGTGCATCCTCCTTAGAAGGTTTATGAAACAAAATAAATTAGGTTTTCATTTTTCATCGAACAATGGTCTAATGGAGATGTTTTGACTAATTTTTAAAAAAATTATTTTATTTTATCAAGGTTGATTACACTCCGCGTACATTAGTTTCACTACTTTCACCTGCGTCATTGTTCAAAAATGTATCCTTACTTAATTATGTGCATCCTCCTTAGAAGGTTTATGAAACAAAATAAATTGGGTTTTTCATTTTCAACAAACAATGGTCCAATGGAGAGAGTTTTGACTAATTTTTATTTTATTTTTTAAATTTATTTTATTTTTATCAAGGTTATACGCTCCACATACATTAGTTTCACTACTTTCACACACACAACGTCATTGTTCTCTCTCTCTCTCTCTCTCTCTCTCTCTCTCTCTCTCTCTCTCTATATCTATCTTTCTATCTATGTATCTATGTATCTATATATATTTATATCATATATGATATAATGTATAAGTAAAGTTATGCACTCTATAGAAAATTTTGATCTCGTTTGGTAGAGCTGTGTGAAAGTGATTATAAATTATAATTTAACAGTTATAAATTATAACTTCAAACATAAAATGAGCAATACATTTGGAAGATTGTAACTATGAGATTATGGATTTAATCAACGAGTAGTGTTTGGTTGAATAAGTTGTAAAACAGTTTTTCTTGTGTAATGTCCTTTTTGCTCCCCCCTCCCCCCTCCTCTTTTTTTTTTTTGTTGTTCTTCATTTTTTTTTTTTTTCTTTTCTCTTCTTTCTCTCTCTTTCTCTCTCTCTCTCTCTATTTTTTCTTTTTCTTAATGTTTTTATTCTTTTTATTTCTTGTTCTTCTCTTCTTACATAATAATTATAGTCATATATTCATATTAATTGTGATTTCATTAATTAGTTTCAATTAATACTAAAATTATTAATTAGTGTCAATTAATATAATCCAATTTTTTTTTAATAAACAATCAATTTTTTCATTACAAAACCCAAGCGCTTTCTTCTCCTCCATTAAATGCATACTTGAGACCATCCATTCTTCTCTTCTTTCTTCTCCTCCATTTTCGGATAACGACGTGGATACAGTAAAACCCTTCTTCTCCTTCTCCTTTTTTATCCCAATCTCGGATTAAATGAAACCCTAGTTCTGGCATGCGAAGCAGATTGCAACCGTGATGAGATGGCATTGATACGTGAGTTATCGTGTAGAGTCTGAGAAAGCGAGAGAGAGAGAGGCGAATGCTAGAGATGATTTACGGTTTTGGATCGTGATGGAAAGAGAGGAGAGGGAGAAGAAGAGGAGGAGTGAAGGAGAGAGAGAGGCGGCAGAGACAGGAGGCAGAGAGGCGGAGAGAAGGCTTCGTGTTCAGATGAAACCCTAGCAGCTAGTCTGGGAGCGGCATTGATGTGAGAGAGAGAGAGAGGATGAGGAGAGTTACAGTTCGTGTGTGTGTGTGTGAGAAAGAGAGTTGAGAACATTGTTGAGGAGGAGTAAATTGCCTCTCACTAGAAATCACTCTCTATCTATCTATCTATCTCTATCTATCTATCTCTCTCTCTCTCTCTCTCTCTCTCTCTATCCTCTCTCTCTCTCCCAAGTGAACAATGTTGAGAACAAGGCTTATAGTGGATTTTTGGCAATAGTTAAACATTTAAGGGGCATTTAAGTCATTTACAAGCTTCAACAAACAACCGCACATAATTAGTTTTCAACAACAACTAGGAACCAACACTTGATTATTATTGAAATGGCTTAAGTTAATCTATAATCCATCCTTATTTTTTACCAAACACTGCAACATGACTTATTTTAAGTTATAAGTTGATTTAAGTAGAAATAAGTTTTACCAAACACCCCTTTATAATATACACCCCTTAAAAAGTGTTGTGACATGTGTAAAGTTAAATAATAACCACATCATCTTGAAGTGTTGTGCCATGCTTTTGTTTCCTCTCTTTCATTCTCTTTATCTCATTGTATTATGCAACTCTACTTTTGAGGGAAATATTCGGTATGCAATACCATATGTAACCCTACACAAAATTACATAAATTTTATAAATTTATCCTAATTTGTGTTCAACTTATATTTTTATAAAATCACTTATATAAGTTCGTGAAAACTTATGTTATTTTGTGTAAAGTTATATACTGTAACTTTCCTACTTTTTTAAAAATATTTTTTATGCCTTTTCATTTTTGCATTCAATTTTATTTATTTTAATGAAATGTTAGACGTGTAATAGTGGGGAGATGAAACAAACATACGTTCAATATAAACTACCACCAAAACTCAAAGAAACATGAAAAGCAACCACCATAGCCACAACATGGAGGACATTACAAGAGAAAAAATCGCCACCACATCATAACAAGCGCATCCCATTTGAAAGCTTCAAACGATAGACCAATAACAGCCTTAGAAAGCTCCACAAGACAGGACATCCTCCAAAGCACCTTCATTTCTGTTGTCCAAACTTGCGAAGTCTTGATTTATTTTTCAGCTCCAAATCAATGAAGTCCTTAAAGAGCACATCTTCTCTTCCCATGAAATCGATGTCCAAGGCCTTTGTAGATTGAATAACTCTACCAGCTTGCACCAATGCACATTCCAATGAATCTTCATCAGCAATTTCCTCACAAATTCGCTTGTTCTCACGCAACCAGCTTCTTTCTCCCATTCTTCTCTTCATTGAAATCGTGCAAGCACCGAGTGATGTTGAATTTGGACTTTAGAAAAATTAGAGATTCTCAGACTACTTTTCTATATCATCATTGTTTGGAGCGTAAATATTAGCAATAGCACAGCCAAAATCTGAACCAAGCGACCCTTTCAAAACAATAAAATTCTTGTGAATACACTACAGGAAACGGGGCCTACTGCAACGTTTTGTTTATGGCGTTTAGGGAAACACCATTAGAGATTAATTGAACACAACGTTTTGAAAACGTTGTCTTTGATCATAGTGAAACGACGTTGTATTGGGTGTATATATTGACACCGCCTAACCTCCGCTCTCTCACTTTCGCCTTTTCCACGCCTCGCCTTTCTCTTTCTCTCTCTCTCTCCCAAAACCTCGATTTGAAGCTCTAACTCTAGCTCTCTCGATTTGAAGCTCTAGCTCGCCGATTGCAGATTTTGCATTGTATATTCATCGAACTCTTTAGCTATTCTTCATCGATCCGTCACCGATGGCTTTGATCGCCTCTTCATCGAACCTGAACTCAAACTCGATATGTTCTTCATCAAATCGCAGATCCAACTAGAACCAGATCGATCAAACTCGAAATGTTCTTCATCAAACTCAAACCAAATCGATCCAACTCGAGTCGTTTCATCAAACTCGAACCGATCGATCTATATTGCTTTATCTCGTGTACATTTTCATTCTCTTAATCGGTGTTCGAGTTTGAACCAGATCGATCTGTTGCTCTACTTTCTCATTGTCGAATCTGGCCGATTAACTCTCTAATTTTTTTCATTCTCGATTAGATCGATTAGATCGTTGAACCAGACGATCTCTTCTGCTCAGGTCTCGTAACTGAGGAGCTTCCAAAGAAGACAAAGTTGTTCTTGCTCATGCCGCAGAGAATTGGGATGTTGCTAAGGATAAAGTAATATAAAAAAGAAAGTTTAAATCAAGTAAAAACTTGAAGTAGTATAGCAATATGTTAGCATGACATGATTTATGCTTGTTGCTTTTAATTATCTCGCTACTTTTGAGAAATTGCTTCAATGGTATCACTTTCCTTAGCTTGATGCGTGCTCTATGCTTGATGCAGTTCTATGTTTTGATGAGGCAAACCTTAGCTAGAGTGTTGCTAAATTCCCATCCCACCTATTTTTGACTAAGTTAATTTTAAACGAGTTTCCTTCAAAGCTAATAGGAGAATTAGGCGCAGATAAAGACGATTGTCATTTTGGTGTATTGACTAAATTTTTTGTGGAGTACAATTTGATTTTTGTAGAAATATGTTTCTAAAGATTCGTCCCTATTATAACATTGAGTTCTCATTCTAGGCAAACATATATTTATTGAAGGACTAACAATGTTGCTTTAAGACAAGTCCAGTCTCTGCCACTGGACTTCCTGAGTAAAAAAAAAAAAAACTTTTAGCAATAGATAAAATTGTAATTTTCTTTTTCTTTAACTTTCTAGTCATGAATTTGTGTTATTTAAAAACACTATACTTTTTAGTTTGTCATCTGTTAAGTCTTGAACTTTTCTTTTCTTTGGCTTGTACTCTTTCTTTCCCTTACTTCAAATGCAATTTTGGTTCAAGAAAGCAAGATTTTATTACATTACTTTTCTTTCATATGTGGATGGATTATGGTATACAAGATTTTCTTTTCCGATTTATTGAGTTTGTGAATTGATAGGGCACGCCAAGTTCAGATTTACTATTTTTTGGTTTTCATTTGTTAATTATGTTCTTACCCTACCAAATGTGATTTTGGAGAAAACATGAACATGTATTCGTGATATCTTCATCGGGCTTGAATCCCTTATTTGGCGGCCGAGGTGATTGATCGTAACTTTGTGATAAGTTGAATCCAATATATGATTTTTACTTCTAAAAATCACCCATGAATTTTGTTGCTTCATACAGCAGGCTTTTTCTTCTAATGGAGAACAGATTTGTCTCAAGATTTTACTTGTGGGTTTGGGGATTGTCAAGTATCCAAATTACAATTGTATAATCTCAAACCAATTTTTTCAAGCCGCAATGATTTGCTTGCCTATGAAGAGGTATGGACAAATTTTTATATAAAAAACTACACCCGCTTTAGTCCCGATTTGATGTATTGACATATTTCTATCTAGAATATTATTGTTGCTGATCGATTGTTACATTTACTGCAGACAAAGCTATAGAAGTGTCACACATAATGGATCAGCCTATTGACGAACATAACAATGAGTCGGTTTTAAGATGCATAGAGTTATCTGGCTCCCGTGTATCCAACTCTTCTAGTGGAGCAACTCAATCATCATCTTCTGAATCACTGGTGACATGTTTTTCATGCTTTTCACTTTGTGGGTCTACTCAAAGGGGTTTTGCTAGGTGTCTCTTTTCTTGAGTGTGATGAAGGTTAGAAATATGGCCGTGGTTTATTACTTTTTTAATGCTTTTATTCTAATCAATCAAGTACATTTTTATTAGTGATTAACACAAATATTCATATTGACAAGAAATTGGAGCGTATAAGGTTGCCTTGCCTAGCAAGTGCCATGCCACCTCCTCGCCGTGTTTTTAGCCGTGGTATTGGTTGAAGGTGTCTACAAACTACACAAATCTTAAAATTTGGTGAAATAAAAAATAAAAAATAATTTGGTATTTGGTATTTGGTAAAAAGAAAAATAATTAACTCGTAATCCATGTTGCAATATATTGACATAGAACTTCATCATACAGGAATTGGGATCCTTTACAATGGACGCTTTTGGGACAATTACAGATCTACAGCTCAGAAGTACTAACAAAGACTCTTCTATTCAATCCTTTGCTCTGAACACCTGCTCGTTGGAAATGGATGCTAACAATTTTATTTTGAAAAACCAGAGAAATGTAGGTCTTCTTCAAACGCTCGTGTTGGAAGTCGCAGGGTTGTACAAATTTCTTTTTACCATTTGGCTTCTACTTCATTTCTCTTTTCCGCTTCTTTTTTGTGCATTTCACTTTGTGTTCTAAAGCCCTCGGATCTTTGTTATTTTCTTTGATTTTTGATTTTGATGAATGACTGCGATCAACGACCTTGATTCCCATGTTTAATAAGTACACCCAGCTTGAAAGAACAACCCATCTTTCACCTTTTGTCACTTGCCTCTTTGTTTTTGCACTACTAGCGAGCATATGTAGCAAACATGGTAATAGCAACATGGTAACATAGAAAACATCCCTCATACAAGGCAACAAAATGGTAATGTGAAAATATCCAATAATCATGGTTAATAGAAATTTATTCAAGATAAAGGTAAAGAAAGCATTTACCCTTTCACTCTATTTCATAGCTAAAAGATGCCAAAGATTTTATTGACAATTAAACATAAAATCGATAGCATTATTGTCAGGGATCAATGAAAAGGCAAATTTAAACATTATTGCCATGCATAAACAAAGTCAAAGGTGGTAGTTTACAACTTCGCTTGTAGGACAATCTCAAATCAAAGTACCACAACATCAATGAACTCTTCAAGGTTCAAATAATGTGCCCTAGTAACCTCAAAGATGAAACATGTACCAATTACAATATACATAATTCAGATAAAAAGCGAACGCATGGACAAAACACCTTTTTGACGCTACTTATTTGGATGCTTTAGAAATGGCTGTTAGAAGTACATTGAAGTACTAATTTAGCTTGAAACTAGGAAGTTCTAATACTTAGAAATCATTAACAAGAATTGTGATATTTTCTTGTGTTTGTGCATATACAATTTATAATAGATCACAATAGGGTGACATAACAAAGAGGTCAACATTATTGATTGATGCTACATGTGTAACATTATGATTTTGAATTTCTAATGTAACATTATTGATTGATGCTTTTCATGATATTGAACTTTGCTAGCAAAGGTATATTGTGGCTCAGAATCTCATTTTCTTTCCAAAGATACTTTCGCTTAATGTTTATGATCTCTTTGAAATGTGAATTAAGTACCTTCACATCTTGCAATTTTGTTATTTTAGTTCAACATATTGAAGTTGAGATATAAACTTGAGGAGGTTTTTCTTTGTTATCCGGCGATAGCTTTGTTCTATGTTGTCAGGTTTAAGGGCTTCTTCATCGCTTCCTCGTAAGCTTATCTCGTGTGTGACAAGCATCCTACTACTTGTTCCTTGAAACTTTTTGTTTACGAAAGTGATTTTGAACCCGACACTGTGAATATGTGTAGCATATAGTCGGGTCAAATTTAGGAACCGTAAGTCTGGACTGTGGAGCAAAAGTGTTCGAACAAGGGAATCTATCACATTTGTCGATGTTATGGTGTTGATGAGGCTAAGGAGGAGCTAGAAGAAATTGTGATATGTTAGACATTCCATGGGTCATAGATTATGGGTTACTTTAAAAGGTATTTGTCTTCATTCAGAAACTCCACGTGTCGACATTTTTCTCGTCCAGAATTTCTAGGAATCCAGACAGTACATACGACTCTGCTCATCCTCCCAAGTTGTTCTCCGGTGAGTTTTGGACAGGGTTGTATGTGAAGGCAACTCAACTTTTTAATAAAATTGAAAGATAAAAGGTGGCGAGATGGCATATTGTCTAGCTACAAAGATTTTTACCAATTGTAATTTAGGAGGGACCAATATTTTAATTTTTCTCCGAGGAAATCTCCTACATCGATACAATGTGAATATATTGGCAAAACTAAATCTATAAACTTCCTTCTTCTATTTCTCATCTTGCCGATGACCATTAAATTACAATATAATTGGTGGTTATGTTCATATGATCAACTAAAGTTTCTTTTTGAGATCAATCCAGTTGAATGGTCCCCACTTCCCACCAATATCTAATGACTTTTATTGTTGGTAGAACATGATGCCGAGGATAGACACCAATGCATTCTTATAACTTGTTTTTAATGCGAGTTTGATGTATGATTTGTAAGCGTCTTTCATGATCTTACTGTGGGTCTTCCCGGATGTAAGACTCTTTTAGCAAAGGCCATTGTTGGGAAGTCAAGTACCTTTTTATTAGTTGTTCTGCAAGTGAGTTTGTAGAATTGTATGTTGGCATCTCTTTGCACGAAAGCTAAGAAGGAGGCACCATCAATAATATTTATAGATGAGGTTAAATCTGGGGTCCAATTTTTGTTGATTATCCATGTTTGAACTCGAACCTTCTTGGTGGATTATCTGGTGCCTTTTTTCTTTTCGTAGATAGATGTCAGAGCAAAAAGCCGTGATGGTAGATTTCGCGTTGTCAATAATGATGAACGAGAATGACTCTTGAACCAGTTAAGCTCACTATAAGGTTCCAAAGAAATTAAGCATTATCTAATTAAATAAATGGTACAAGAAATAAGCCAATTTAAATGTATATATTATACAAATCAAAATTAAGCATTATCTATGTTTCATTGTTGTTTTACAGCTTGTTGGAAGCCATTGATCTCATCCTCCAAGGTGTTCGTAATCTTGTGGTACCAATAAAGTCCAATTCAAGAAGAAAACTCAAGAAGATTCTCCCACTCACAACAAACGTGGAATTCACACGACCTAAGAAGACGGATCGATTTAGTCAAAATTGAAATGAAAACTTGTGATTTTAAAGTTGATATTTCAATACAATTACCAAGACTTTCCGACATTTAATGATTTGCCTTCTACTTCTATGTACCTGCTTGATGTATTGGTTGTTAAGATATAGTTCTATTAACTATTGGTATGCATATATAATTACCAAGTTATAAGTGTGTATATATCATAGATGAGTAATATGGCCTTGAAATTGGATGATTTGTGTAGATTGTTGCCTAATTTCATGTGGTATTTGAAGTATCTAGAGTGTGAATTTGAATTTTGTTTTTTTGGATTTCATTATAATGTATTTGGCTTAGTCTAGTGGAAGATTTGTTTTTTCAAATTCATTATAATGCATATTTTTTTAAATGGTATGCTTTGGAAAAAATAATAATAATATTAAATAAATAAATAATTTTTTCTTTAAAAAAAAAGAAAGTGGCGTTTTTGAAAAACACCACTAAATGACGTCATGCTCACGTCACACGTTAGTTTGTGACGGTAAGAGAAGCGGACGTTAACATTTTGTGGCATTTTAAAAAACGCAGTCTAATAGTTTTAGCGACATTTATTAAACGCTGGAAACCTATTGCGGCGGCCGTATCAACGGCGAAAATTTTAAACGTCGCTATAAATTTTTACGGCGTTTTTTAAGCTTTTAGCGCTTTTAAAACGCCACTAAAACCTCAATTTCAGTGATAACCTTGTCAAATAGCTTGAAGATCATTGTCTCAAATTCTAAAAACCTCTAGAAGCTCTTCGAGTTGCTCGCTATCCACCGAAGTCACCCTCCATAAACCGATCTTAATGCCAAGTTACCTATTCTAACTTCTTCAAAAATCAACCAAAAAAAATAAAAAATAAAAAATGAGAACGAGAAGCAATTGATTTTCGCTTTTTTTTTTGGGCCTAATTACTCCATTAGTCTTGCAATTTCATCTACACATTTCAATGCTTTATTTTGTATTTAACTTTCACTATATGTAACATCATTGTTAATCCAATAATGTTTCATTTTTATGAATATTTTGTTTTAAAGTGAATGATCAACGTTGTTACATCATCATATATAAAAATTTATATAATTTTTGTTTATATATCATTACTCTATATATAAAATCATTCACCAATGTATATATATAGTAAACAAAACAAAAGCAATTCCTATTGCTTGAGTCTCACAAAATCCTTAGAAGATCACACAAAACCATGATACATCAATACGAAGTCGGGCCCCATCAATCTAAGAGGCATAATTTATGAGATGCAAACTATGGTTTCTTTTATTTATTTATTTATTTTTGTGTGTTGATCTGCCAAAGAGAATTTATTGATGGTGCATAGTGGTGACATTGCTTTGAGACTGTCAAGTTCAAGAGGTAATAAAATCCGTCGGACTTTGCCTGGTATACAGTCATCTATCTTTCCTCAACCCAACATAATCACAAGGTAAGGAAGAAGGAGATAAGGGTTTTGATGGTGGATGAAAATCGGACAAGTAAGGTGGAGGAGATGAAAGTTTTTCGGCTGGGTGATCAGAAGAGGGGAGACAAAATCAGGGTTTCAAGAGAGGAGAGAGAGAGAGAGAGAGAAACCATGTCACAACCCCATTCTGCCCTTACCGGAATGATGTTGTGATGGACAGTAATCTCAGATTATCAAAGGCCAACTTACAGAAATTCACACAGACAGAGTATAAATATGGGGCATATTTATGTGAAAAGTAATAAATTCAAATCTAATTAGTCCATAAGAGCTGTGCATAGATTAAATAAAATGACATACATATTAACATGGTTTTAGAACATGGATACAAAAGATAGTAAACTTGTACATAAACATCCTCACGTTACATTTTGATCAAAAGGCTTCTTAATCCAAAACATACAAAAGTAAATAATCTACAAAGCTAAGAAGCATAATCTTCAAGGTGATACAAAAATATGAAACAAAAATCACCTTTTTGTTCATCACCTACATATATATAAGGAAGAGAGGTGAGCTGAAAACTTAGTGACAGATATAAGTAATAATAGTTTGAATGAATGATATCCAAGATTTTATCCAAACAATACATATCATAGCTTGGAACAAAATCAAATGATGAACCAAGTTCAGCAATCAAAGGCTTTCAAAACTTCAAAAGATGTTTACTAACATCTACATAATATAAAGGATGAACATTTATTAACAAAACAAAGGAATAACCGACCTAAAATCGATTAGACAAGCCCACTCGTCGGTGGCAAAGGAGATATTTCAAACGAAAGTACTAGTTGTATTAAAATCCCCTAGCGCACATGGACCTTTTAAGAATGTCATCAAAATAAACATAATACTTGATACAAAACTAAGGCAAAATCATTCATACTTGATCAAATACTTTCCAAAACAAAGCAAAACTTTTATCCAAAACATTATAACATAACCTTATTAAAAATACCACTCACAATAGCTCTTCGATCAAGGAGGATTAAGGCGAAGATCCAAGACCTACAAATACATGGTAAATCCCTTTGAATATACTTCAGGAAGACAAGAAGAGATACTCAAATATGGTTATGCAATGCACTCTCCAAACAAGCTTCAAATGAGTAAAATAGATTTCGGCATTTCTTCCCAAAACCAAGTCAGAACAAAGCAAAACATGTGTTACGAGTTAAATCAATGTTTTTTCTTCTCAAAAAAGCATGTCGGGTACAAACTAGGTCCAGGAATGGATGCACAGAGATGAACTACCCCGAAATGGCCTAACTGAGTGAACTCAGGAGGTCATGGCCAAGGTTATACACTTCTTGGTGAAGGTGTGGTCTCCTTGGCCGAGAAGTGGGCTACCCGCCCAGGATGTTACAAGGTGTTTGCCAAAGGTGTGCAGTTGTCAGCCTAAGTGTGCATGCAATGTAGACCAAGGTGCAAGTGATCATGTAAGGAAGGAAAAGGTGAGACACAATGCTTGGTAGGTTGGACAAGAGTGGGTCTCAAGAATCACACTTAGGAATAATGAACTCGAACTGGGTTTCCCTTGAAGAACATGAAGAAATAAATGCTAAAATCATAACTTCTTATTCAAAAATCTGGGATTTCATGATATGAGTTCAAAAACATAGACCTGGGTACCCATACATGAAGATTTTATGAAAATAAACACAAAAACATGGAACTTGATACAAACTTTTGGATCAAAACAAGATTTTTTTTTCTTCGAGAACACAAGAACGCTACTTTCTCTCTAAAACAATATTTTAAATCTATGCATGGCTCATGAATCATGCTAGATAATGTAATGTGATCAGATTATCATCAGAGTAACAAAAGTTGATCAAGAATCTAACTTCAAAACAAAAATTGAATGGTTCAAAGTCTAATAACTGCTTGAAAAATCTAGCTTCCTCCAAGAACTTCTTCTTCTTTCTTCTTCTTCTTCTTCCTAGAGCTTCTCTTCAAGACAAAGGTATATCAATTGATATGGGTTCTCAACTACTAACCCGACATTACCCATTATCGACACGTGGCACTATCTAGTCAAATCTCTTCAAAAAGGTGCCAGAATGAAAGGACAAGATTAGGTCAAAGTGTATACAACAAGTAAGGTGGCATGGGTGCCTCTGACAAGGCAAGGATCCTAGATCCAAACATAGGCTTTGGACAGGTGTAGACACCCCATTTTTGACCGACCTTAAGACTCAGACGTCACTGATTGAGCGCTCGGTGATGTTGCATCCAGTGCTCGCTCGTAATCTCGAGTTGCGCCGCGCCCGCCTCCTGACTTCAACCTTCTTCTACCTTTGTCCCTGGTCACAACCGCTTTTCTCGCTTTCTTCCCGAGGAAGGGAGTGGTCCTCAGAGACTATCTCCTGGTCGGAGCTACTTTTCGGGTCAGAGGCCATTTTGCCCATTTCGAGCCCCTTGCCGGTTGAGTTGCCAAGTGTAGGCTGCTCGACCGCCTAACCATCTCCGACTTCTCCGGTTTTGGCGGACACCTCTGCTTATGTTCCG
Organism: Camellia lanceoleosa; assembly: GCA_025200525.1. Classification (NCBI taxonomy): domain Eukaryota; kingdom Viridiplantae; phylum Streptophyta; class Magnoliopsida; order Ericales; family Theaceae; genus Camellia; species Camellia lanceoleosa. The sequence goes on from CM045768.1 coordinate 99,976,401, forward strand.
AGGAACACTGGGCCCTCGATGCCACTTCGCACTAACACCACTTCGGTTCGTATGACCCATTTTGACTTTAATCGCGCGATTTGGGCCCCGAGCATTCATTTCAGAGATCCGCTTCCGGTTTTGGCGAGACTCTGCTTTTAACATTTCGAGGAACCCTGGGCCCCGATGCCCACTTCAGGTCAGATGCCACTTTCGGTGCTCAGAATCGGTTTTTGGGACCCCAAACCGCCTTGCTTTTGGTCCCGAGCATTCATTTTATACGCTTTTCTCGATTTTTGGCAGGACTCGCTTTTGTCATTCCGGCGACACTGGGTCACAGATACTCCACTTGGCCATTGAATACCACTTCCGCAACTCCGCAGCCTCATTTTCGATCCCGAATTGCTCGGCTTTTGGCTCCGAGCTGCTCATTTCTCATTAGTTTTGTTCAAACTTGGTGTAATTCTGCTTCAACATCGAAGATCACCGGGGAGAAGCCAGCAATTATCCCAGATAGCTGCCAGCTTCCTCCGGAGCCCGTTTTTCTCACTTCCGGGCCAATGTTGAACACCTTGGGGGTATTTTCTTCCAACCAAAGTTACATATCTGTGATCAGAGGACATGGGAGGACCTTAAAAATGTATGGTCGGCCAGAAACTCAGAGTTTCATTTTTGAGCCTCTCCTTCAAGCTCTATGTTGTGGCTCCTGCTTCAGTGTTGCCAATTTCCGACCATGGGGCCTTATTCTACACACTTGGGAGGACACCCTGGCATGGTGGTCGGCCAGCAAATATTGACTTCATTTTTTGGGGGTGGCCGGCCGGCCATGGTAGGTGGTCGTCGATCAGGTGGCCGGCCGCCACCTCCTGTAGTTATTCGGCCGGCCAGATTGCTTCCAAATGTCCCCAAATGTCCTGATATTTTCCAACATATCCCGGCATCCGGGATATTTCGAGGAAAGATTGGGTGCTTTCCTCCCTTTACACCCTATTTCTTGTCTATTTAAAGGGCCCTCCTCTCCTTCTTCAAGGTTGGAAAAATTGTCTCAAGAGATCATCTCCAAATTCCTCCATTTTCATAAATCAAAACCTCAAAAGCTTCTAAGTCCCTAGGCCTTCTTCATCAACACCTAGCCTCACCTTCCCTACTACCATTCCAAAGCTAGGAAGTGAATTTCAGAGGTTGAGAAGCTACAAATCAGAGCTAAGAATCAAAGAAAGACAAGTCTTCAAGGGTAAGTCTTCAAAACCAACTTTAGGGCTTTTTCTTGATTCATTTCTATACTCTATTTGGTTTAGAATTGGGGCTCTGACCCCTAATGGTTTTAGGCTCATATTGAGCCCTCTACAACTTTGTAGAAGGGCTCAACTTCATTTGAGGCTTCTATGATATACTTGTTTCAATACCTAGCTTTTATGCCATTATCTTGCATGCTAGTTTAGGCCTATTTCCTTTTGTTTTTAGGGTCCGACCCGTACTGGTTTTAGGTGCTCATTTTGAGCCCCTCTACAACATTGCAGCAGGGCTCAACTTCATTTCGCCATTGTCTCTAGCACTTCCTTCAAGTTCCATCAAGTGTGCCCATCTTTGTATGCTACTTCTGATCCATTTCTATTTGTTTTTGGGACTTCGACCCCTACTGACTTTGGTCTTATTTTGACCCCCTTTACACATTTTATGAATAAAATTTTGTCATTTGGTGCTTGCTTTGCATGACTCTTGTTATAGCCTCTTTTGAGCTCCATTTTTGCATGGAATTGTTAGCATGATTTTATTCTGATTTTGAGGATGTCATCTTCTGAAATTGTGCCTATTTTTAGCTCATCTTCAATGTTGTAGAAGAAAGTTTGTCCATTTTTGGTTTGTATATGTCACTTGTCTCAATACTCCTCTTTGGCCACTAACTTTGATGCTATTGTTGATCTATCTATGCATGCATTTTGGCCATGTTAGTTACTGAAAAATGCCATATTTGGGACTGCCTTGCTACTGTTCTTGCGGCCATGATCATATTTTGCATGTATGGCATGGCTATAGGCCATTTCGGCTTAATTTCACACTTTCGATGAATGCATGCTTCGAGTGTCATTTCAATTGTTTCGGGGCTGTTTTCCCTTTATTTAGGTGCTGAAATTCCATTGCCATGCTTGCATATCATTTCCCATGCCATTTGTATCATTTTTGCATTGTTCTTATGCGCCAATGGGCACGCACTTCGAGGCACCTCATTCTTATCATTCCGAAATTTATGTGAGCTGGCCGAGGCTATCTCATGTTGGCATAAGCCCAATTTGCATTTTCATGTTTCTACATCATTGTTCGATTTGCGGTCCGCGACGCTGCTTTGAGGCAGTTTTGTTTTTATCCGGACGCTTCCTATGAGTGAGCCGAGGCTCCCATATTGGTGTAAGCCCATCGCTGCATTCCGTATGCCATCTCGCCCGCTCATCATCGCTCGGGCTTATGCTACCAGGCACGCTGCTTTCGAGGCACTTCCGCTTTTATCCGATTTTCCCATTTTCATCATCGCTGACGGCGCCACTGCGGCACGCTGCTTTCGAGGCACTTCGGTTTTATCCGATTTTCCTATTTTCATCATCGCCGACGGCGCTACCAGGCACGCTGCTTTCGAGGCACTTCGGTTTTATCCGATTTTCCCATTTTCATCATCGCTGACGGCGCTACCAGGCACGCTGCTTTCGAGGCACTTCTTTTTATCCGATTTTCATTCTTTCATCATCGCCGACGGCGCTACCAGGCACGCTGCTGGAGGCACTTCGCTTTTATCCGATTTTCATCATTTCATCATCGCTGACGCTTATGCGCTCCAGGCACGCCCTTCGAGGCACTTCGTTTTATCCGATTTTCATCATTTCATCATCGCCGACGCGCTCAGGCACGCGCTTTGAGGCACTTCGCTTTTATCCGATTTTCATTTTCATCATCGCCGCTGACGGCGCTACCAGGCACGCGCTTCGAGGCACTTCGATCTTATCCGATTTTCATTCTATCATCGCTTCGCTCGCTGCAGCACGCTTTCGAGGCATCTTATTTTCATCTTATTTTCATCCGAAGTTGTATACTAGGTTGTATCTTAGATTGCATTCATGCATTTTTCGACGGCGTCTCGGTGCACGTATTTCGAGGCATCTCATTTTCATAGCATTGTGCATGCTATATCACATGTTAGCTGCATTTCATGCATATCATGCATATTGCACGGGAAACGAGGTACATTCTGTACTCCGAGCGACGGAGTGTGTCTCGATTCCCAAGTCACCGATTAATTCGGATTACCCATGATGGAGTTAAGTTTTGTCAGAGCATTCATCCCCATATTGAGTTGTGCAATCCGCCTTCCTCGCCATCATGCATCGATATGCGTGATTGGTGGTACGAGGATCGAGGCATGCATATATTTGTGAAAATACATTGCTATGCCCTTTTCCCCGCTTCTCTCACAAAGAAAATCGAGGATCATCAACTTTTCTGAGTCTAGCGCAAGATTTCGAGAAATATTGCAAACAGAGGCTAATCAGCATTCCAAGGATTTCGCTACTAAGCAAATCTTCAAAGATACATCATCTATCGGCGTAGGCATTCCCGGCTTGCATGCTAGTTTTACGCTTCGTAATTAATTTGTTAATTAATTAGAAATCAGATATTTATTCGGACAGATATTCTTTTTATTCTGGATCAGATATTATTTTATTTGATCAAGGCACAGGGCAATGTTGTAATAAGGGTGGGTGAGTGTGATGTATGTCTTCCAACCCCCATTTCTTTTCTCCTTTTATTTACCCGCTGGATGGTTAGATATAGGCATATTTCAATTAGCATACAAAGATGACAAAGATATTTGCATCATTCATCTCAGACAGACGCACTGCTCATGATCATACAAATCAGATCAGATTTCAATTCCAAAGTTGAATATATGATAGTCAGCATCTCACATGCCATCTTTAGAATAGCCGAGCCTCGCTATAGTTGCATTTTGCATGTGTTGCATTAGGCATCTCAAAGATACTTAGGATCATGCATGATTTCTAATGAGCTTTTGTTTTGGCTTGGAGTACTTGAGTTGTTATGCTTTAGCATACTTGCATGCGCAGTGAGTGTTGCCATGATAACATGCTTACCATGAGGCTATGTGCTTATGTGATATAACCCTTTGAATGCCTGTGGGTGGAGGTTGAGTTATCTCAATTGGAGCAATTCATCAATTGTTTGTTAAGCCCACTAGATTGTGGCAAAATCAGATTTTAAGCCCACCAAGGGTAGCAAACCATTTTCAAACAAACAAACATGAAATGTTTTGTTCCAATTGCATCACGGCCCATTTATACTTGTTTGATGCAGCATCACGAGTAACCTAGGCTAATAACCTAATAATAGCATACAAAGTTTTCAAAACAGATATCATGAAAGTAGAGGCCTGCCTTTGACGGGCGAGCGGGGTGCTCACAATGTGACCTTTCCCAATCGTACTCCAAGTTCCCGAGCTAACTTTGGTGATGACGGACACTTTTCCTAAGACCGAGTCGTGGTTTTAAATTTCCATTTTAAAATATTTAGGTGGCGATCATATCCGCAAAGCAAATTCATGTTTGCACTTCTTTCAAAAAACTGCTTTTCTCAAAACGACGGCTGGATTTGGACTCTTTGGTTCGAGATTTAGAACCGCAACAAAATCGAGTCCAAGTCAGAAGCGAGGCCTCATGGGCGTTGTTACAGCCATGACTACCGGGAGTTAGAGAACTTGACTCAACTCATGATATCCGGTTTTGACTACATTTGTGTGTTTCTTTGCATTGCATTTGCATTGGTGCGCGTAGGACACCGTGTTTGCCATCTGCTGTTCCCGAGCGGTTTGCCTGAGGGTTGTCTTGTCAAGGCATGTCCATAAGGTCGATTTACATGCTCGCCAAGAGGAACACAAACCCCGGTTTTACTGGGCACCCTTTTGACCATTCGACCTAGTGCATATTCGATCCATAGTGACCATTCCAAACTAGGACAAAGTTGCTTACCCGCTTATAGGTTGTTTGAAGTCACTGTGCGAGTGAAACCCTAGCTCTTGACAAAATAGGACAGTGGAAACCCTACCCCAACATAGGGTGTTTTGGCTCTCACTTATCCGCTATGTGCTTGTTAGAGTGTGCCTCACAGGAATGCATGTATCAAGATGAGTTTGGGCATCAGTTCGGGCATCGCTTTTGAATTTGGGAATCAGTTCATGGCATTATCCAAAGATTTGGGAATCAGTTGTCCATGATATCGATTCGTTTATCGTAAAGGATACAGAATATTGACCAAGATTTGAGGACGTTGTATAGCCACTTACTAACCGTGGTGTTGTTGTATACCCGATCGTGTGGTGTATTCAATTTAAGCCGTTATGCCTGCTTTATTTCGGGTTATTTATTTCTTTTTCGCTTTATTTATCCTTTTGCTAGACAGCTTTGTAGCACAATTGCTTCCGAACTACGACATTCCCAAGCTAACTCGACACGAGGTCGCCGACTAACCGATCCGAGGATCTAGTTGACGACATCCTGTTCCATTCACTACCCCTCAAGTATCGCAAGGAGGCCGAGAAGGCACAGATATCGTATACGCATCACCGTAATAGCAAATTTACTATAGTGTCGATAGTCGGGTTGAGCTTCCTCGCTATAGAGACACACTTGCCGCTTTTCGATGGAACAACAGAATCCAACAATAGAGGCGATGATGCGCCGATGGTCAAAGCATGAAGCAAATGCAAGATGATGCTATCCGCCAGCGGAATTTTCCAAACAACAAAGCGTCATTATGGCCCAACACCTGAAAGTTGATCGCCAGACATAACAAATAGAACGCCAAGACTGCTTCGACCAGTCCCTCCACCAGGCTCCATTGTTCAACAAACATCTATCAAGTGTAATCCTCCCCAAATCCCAGAATGCCCCTCCAACCGCCAATACCCAAGCTACCCTCCCAAATCCACAAAATGCTCGCCCAACCCACAAAACACCCAAGAGGACACTGTCATCCAATCCGGCCGGGTTCGCCCGCTTCTACCACAACCGTCCAAAAACATTACCCCTATCCACCCCGGACTTCCATTTGAGTTCGAGGTAGACCAGATATTCCAAATTGAGCAAGTTGGAGAAGCTCTTTAAGAAGTCTCAAGGTGAAGGCCATCCTAGATATTGAAGACGGCTATACCGATGTGGCGTGACTCGCTCGACAGATTTAAAATGCCCCAGATCGATCGCTTTGATGGGTCCGAGGATCCTATGGTCCACCTCCGCTATTCTCGACATCTTAAGACCAATGGCCTAACCCGACCAAGAAAAGCTTTTGTTCGGTCGAACTCGCCAGTGTGGCATCCACTTGGTACTCAAAACTCGATGATGATGTGAAATAAATCGATGAGATGGTCGAGGCCTTCATCGCAAGAATACCATATAACACGCAGACGAGATCACCACCGGATCTCGAGACAACGAGGCAGGAGCCCAAAGAATCTTTTTCTGACTTTGTAACCCGGTGGAGGGCGAAGGCATCGATGATGACCTTAAGGCCAACAGATAGAGATCAAATACGGATGATTGTGCGCAATCTCCAGCCGGCATTAATGAAGAAGATGATTGTAGTCCCCTTCCCCACTTTCAGAGATTTACATGATATGGGAATGCAAATAGAGGATGCGATGAAACAGGTCTGGACCAAGATCGGATCAACCCCAAGAACATTTAACCTAATACCAATGCAGTTCGAAGTGGCTCTTCCAATACAAGAACTTCAGAGGTTTAATGGTCACCACCAATCCCTCCCCAACCAAGGTCCGCAGCTGCCACACCTTTTTCGATGCCTCCGGGAGCAGAATCAAGCCCCAAGATACCAAACCTGTGGGTCAACGAACCTTCTCCCACTCTATATGCCTTTGTCTAAAGTCCCTGGTTCTAGTCGAAAAGGGCACTAAACCCTTGGAACCGAGGCCTCATCAATCCACTCTTCCCATAACCCACCCAAATATTGCCAATACCACCAACAAAGATGGTCATGACACCGACTAATGTTATAGTCAGGCCATGAGATTCAAGATCTCATTGACAAAAACATCATTCTACCTCCCCAAGGACCCAACGTCACAAACAACCCACTCCCCAAACACAACCAAGATCTACCAAAAAGAGTCAACCTCATCCATATCGTCGCCATATGATCCCAAGATCTATATCACTCCCTCCCACCTACCCAAGCCAGAGGTGATCCTCCCGATAGCACGGACTTGTGCATGATGGACACCTCTACACCCCAACCCCGAGCTAAAGGTGGTGACCACCGAGGATGGAACGGGCAAAGCTTCGAGGAGAGCAAAACATTGAATCTGGGTGGAGCTATCCGAGAATTTAGCCGGCAGAGCTTATGATCCGAGGATATATCTTGTCAATGAACCATTTAAGCCGAGTATGGGGTTGCTTAAGAGGCCGAAGTTGTGTGTGATCCGGGGACAAGCTTGAATCACGGGATGATTTGATCATGGAAGAGGACTTCGCCAACCTTCAATTCTACGAAAGCAGAATCAAGGGATGCATCGATTAACCGTTCAAGATGAGGAGTCAGCAGGTCGCTTGGTGGTTGGATGATCACCGATATTGTACCATTTAGGCGGAAGGGCCGAGGATCGACATATCGCCGAGAGCGCCAGATGGAAGAATTTCGCCAGAACAAAACATTTTGAAACCGCACGCTTATTGTTGGAGGAACAAGGAAAGATGGGATTCGAGAGAGCCCAAAAGCAAAGAATCACGAGGAAGTTGAGAGTGCCGGCACGAAGACCTAATATGCCGGTATGCGGAATGAAAACGCCGAGAGCGTGAACTTACCGTAACCGCATGATGCTCGCTAGATGCTAATGGAATGTGGTGGGAAGATGACGATTTGTATCTTGCCCACACATTTAAGATTGGGCAGTGGCCAACCGTGACAAAGACTGTACCTCAGCGAGGAGGTGGACCATATGACTAGAAGTGGGCGGTATTTCAAGCCCCACACCTTGATCAACCCGAGGCATCAGGAAAGATAAGGAGGCAGAGAAACAGAAGAGAAGAAGTGGAAGAAGAGGTCAGATCAAGCAAATAAAGAAAATACAGCAGACATCTCCATCTGGGACCGCTATGGCTTCGAGGGTGCACCAAGAAGTCGCCTTATCCGCCATGGACAGAGCGAAACTTTCCATCGAAACTACGCCGAACAACTAGTTGGTTTGGTCTTCCCGGAGGAGGTTCCCGGCATTGACCTTTACGACAAAGAATTGTCACCGAGGGCGGATCATAATGCACTTCTACATCTCCGTGAGAATGCAAGGACAAATGGATTCCGGTGCTTGTTGACACCGTCCGCTTATCAATGTCCGTCTGCCCAACGGCGATGCAATTGGGTTAAAGCCTGCGACTTCACACCGACTACTCAAGTAATCAGAGCATATGATAATACAAGGATGTCCTGGGACAAGAAAATCCAAACCAAGATTGGGCCCGACAACACGAAATAGATTTTCATGTCTTGGAGGTCCCCGTGATCTTTCAACATGCTTTTGGGGCGCACCGTTGCATCTGTAAAGGCCGCTTCATCTACTCTCGATCAAATGGTGAAATACCCCTATGGAAAGGGAGTAGCCATTGTTTTTGGGAACTCATCAATCCATCCCTCCGGAGGTATCTACGCCACCCGGAGATTGAACACGCATGGAGGACATGTTTATATCGATTTACTTTTGGCCGAGGCCCGTGGTACAAAACATTATGGCTGGAATGAGGGTTTGTATGTCGCCAAGCCGTGATACCTCATGAATAAGCTACAACATATCCCGGATGGATTGGGAAGAAGCGGCAGAAAGGAGTCGCCATGCTGAAGTGCGACATAATCCATATACCTTTGATTAGTTATTCGCCCACCAAAGAAGATCGGGCAAGAAAAGGAAAGGAAATGGCCGCAGGCTGTGAGCGGCGCCGGGAAGCCTTTTGATCTAATGCATAGGCCCATCTGGTACTCGAACGGACGTCATTCCGAGGGGGAAGATTTTCCATTTTGCGCTTCCTGTAACTATGGTTGAACGCGGAGGGAAGCGCTGCATCAAAGTTTCAAATCTTCTTCGACCAACTATTCGGGATGACGCTGCCGAGCGCATGCACTCCAATAACCGAGATTGAGCGTAATACCAGAGGATCCCGAGGGCACCGAATTGGAAATGGGGTAGCATCGCATGTCTCCTCTCGATCCTCCGATCGACCAGATTGCTTGGGGAATAACGTCGCGTTTCCATGATTGAGATGAAACGCTCAAGGCCAACCAAATAGCCTATTTTGGACGATCGATCGTGACCTCTCTCATTTGGCAAGACGAGGTGGATTCTTATCCAAATAGCTCGGTCAGTAGTGAGCCGAATCGATTCCACCGAAGTCTTCGAGTTTGAATCAGTTCCAATGACCGAGTCCGAGTCTGGTACTGGGGTGTCAACCCGGATGCCAATCCCGTCTGTGTCAGTTTTTTCTTTTTGAGTCTTGTAACTAAGAATTGGACGATTTGGATGAACTTAATGAGAATGAGGTGAATGTGGTTTCGAGTACTTTTCAGGCCCCTAATTTATTGTTTAAATCAGACTTTCAAAATTTTGATCAAAACGACGAGGACGGTTCCTCCGGTTTTGCAACGACTAATTGAGTAAGAGCAAGAGAGGTTTGTTAAACCCTTAACTGATGAAATCATTTCGTGAATATTGACCGAGGAGGACCCGCGCTGGTCCAGATCGGGTCCACGTTGTCTTCGGAGGAACGCGACGCTTAGTCGCTTTATTAAAAGATTTCAAAGATGTTTTCGCTGGTCCCACGAAGACATGCTCGAATCGATCCCGAGATTGTACAAAGATCGATCCCTTGACCCCGAGGCCCGACCTATCAAGGTAAGTCAAGGATCCGCCCGATTGGGCTCTCAAGATCAAAGAAGAGGTCACCATAAATTGACGCAGTTTCCCCGCTAGTATCGAATATCCCACTTGGTTGGCCAACATAGTGCTTGCGTCAAGAAAGATGGCAAGATCCGTGTGCGAGACTCTGTGGATTTAAACAGAGCCAGTCCGAAGGACGACTTTCCCTTGCCACACATTGATGAGCTAGTGGACTTTACAGCAGGGCATGCACTACTCTCATTCATGGATGGCTTCTCGGGCTATAACCAGATAGTGATGGCGCCAGAGACGAGAAAAGATCGTGATTCATTACCCCTGGGGGAACATATCGCCATCGGTCATGCCGCTTGTTGAAGAATGTCACATTTATCAACGGGCCGTGACCACAATACTACATGATATGATCCACAAAGAGGTTGAGGTGTACGATCTACATGATTGTCAAGTCCAAAGAAAGAGAGGGCCACTACACCGCCTTTATGCAAGTTTTTCCAAAGGATCGTGGAATTCAAAGTTATGTTAAACCCTCGTAAATGTACGCTTGGTGTTACAAAGAAAAATGCCGGGTTTCGACATAATAAAGGCATCGAGGTCGACCTTCCAAAATCAAGGCCATCTTAGAAATGCCACCACCAAGGACCTAAAAGGAGGTGCGAGGCTTCGGGTAAAGTGCAATTCATAAGACGGTTTATTTCAAAACTAACCTTGACTTAGAACCACTTTTTGGCCTCCTCAAGAAAGGAAAGAAGTTCCAATGGGACGCCAATGCCAAGTGATTTGAACAGATTAAAGAATATCTACGTAACCCACCCGCTTTATCACCACCGTAATCGTGGAAACCGTTGATTTTGTAATTGCTGCTGATCGAGACCACGATGGGTGACATGCTTGCACAAGAATCAAGATAGGTGGAGAAGGCCATCTATTATTTGAGCAAGAAAATGCTAGAGTATGAAACCCAGATACGCCGAAAAGGCTTGCTTAGCTCGTATGGGCTACCAGAAGTTGCGTGCACTACTTGTTAGCTCACTCAGAATGTTGGTTTCACGACTTGATCCCATCAAATATCTTTTCGAGAAACCAAGCGCTACTGTAGGCTAGCTCGTTGGTTGTCGTTGCTCTCCTAATTTGATCTTACATATGTGACGCAAGTCAAGAAGGGCGTAGCAAAGAGTAGTTCCTTGCCGACCATCCGTTGAGGGGATGAAGCGCTTGAGTACCTATTCCCAGATGAAGCAATTTCAGATATCGACGAGGAAAGTTGATAATGTACTTTGACGAGGCCAAATCAACATGGGTATGGGATAGAGTGTTGCCGATAGCACCCGACAATTCCTCAGATCCTCTAGCCTTCAAACTCCGCTTCAAAGTCTCAAATAACGAAGGTAATACGGTTGCGTATTGTCGGTATGGAAGCACTCGAATTAGGGCAAGACTACCGGACGCCATCGGAGATTCAATCTTGTTGTGTCTCAAGCTAAAGGAGACCGGAAAGTAAAGAAGAAAATATGATGATGTATCACCAAACCTTGGATTTGCCGATTCTCGGTTTGAGAAGTCAATTTTTACCCATCTACTAAGAGAGAACAACAAGTTCGCAGACGCTTTAGCAACTCTATCATCAATGATAGACATTCCGCGGAGTCCGGATGCGCCCACATTATTGACCGTAAATTTGCACCGCTTATGAGTCAATTGCGCCATAGATGAAGTTCGTGACTTAACACCCCGGTACTACGACATCCGGAACTTTTGGAGAAAGAAGTATACCCGCCAGGTAAATGCCAAAGACAAGAGGGCAATCAAGAATGTCAGTCCGGCCCATCATCTCGGGGGTAAATCAGATAGAAGAGGTCATCCGGGAATGCATAAACCGTGGTGTTGATGTCAAGAGTCCAAACGCTCGATGGAAGCCATCCACGGGGTGAATGTGGTGCACATATGAATGGGGTGATGTTGGCACGAAGATCCTTAGACAAGGTTATTATTGGTCCACCATGGAGGAGGATTGTATCGGTTTTGTTCGCGATGCTATTAAATGTCGATTCATGCAAATCGCATGAACATTCCGCCACAAGCCGTACAACATGACTTCGCCATGGCCTTTTTCTCGTCTGGGGAATTGATGATCGAGTCACACCAAGGGGTCGAACGGGCATGAGTTCATCCTCGAAGCGATAGATTATTTCACGAAGTGGGTTGAGGCCCAATCTACGCAAAGGTTGAAAGCTTCACACGCTGCAAAATTCATCGAAACAACATTATCCGCCGCCACGAGTCCCAAATGAAATAGTTTCGATAATGGTTCCCACTTCAAGAAGGAGGTGATTGACTTGTTGGAGAAATACAACGTGGCTTTTCATAAGTCGCCTACTTACCGCCGCAAACCAACGGAGCAAATTGAGGCCGCCAACAAGAACATCAAGCGATACTACGAAGATGGTGGAAACCTATCGGATCGCGAGATAAGCCGCCATTTGCTCAGGCTACAGGACTTCAATCGAACTTCATCGCGACTCTGCACTCATTAGTCTACGGGATGGAGGCCGTTCTACCTATCGAGATTGAGGTTCCGCCATTGAGAGTATTGGCCGAGTGCCGATAGTCAAGCAGATTGCAGAATAGATTTGAAGAACTCATGCTCTTTGATGAAAGGAGATTGAAAGCACTGTATCACGCTCAGGTTATCAACGCAGAATCGCCTCGGCTTTTTAACAAGAAGGTTAAGTCCAGAACTTGAAAGAAGGAGATTTGGTACTCAAAGACAACCGAGCTCCCATCCACGCACTCCAAGGCAAGTTCGCACTCCAATTGACCGTCCCTACATCATCAAGTCAACTGCCGTCAGGAGTCGTGGTTCGATGGATCTAGATGGCTTGGAGTTTTCCCAACCGATCAATATGGACAAGTTGAAGAAATACTACCCTTGAGAGGCTCAAGGCCGAAAACCCGAAGGGCTTACCTAGGCAAAACTCAGAGCATAGAAAATTTGAAATTATAAAACCGAGCTCAGAAGGTCGAAAAACCCGCAAAGGGCGGCCTTGGCAAAAGTTAGAGCTAAAAGGAGAGCAAAACACTCGAAGCGAACCTCGAGCCCGAACTACGAAGACTTGATTCCCATCTTTGGGATACGAGGCGCCTTCATCTTGAAGTTCGCCATAATCTTTTCCCCGATCAACTTTGTCCATTTTGATCATCTCTACCATCTTTATTCATCAAGATCTATTGTGATCTCCAGACAAAGGTTACACAAGAAACTAGGGGCAACTTTCTGTTGCAATGGAGTGTTCCGATGTCATCCAGACTAGGGGCAACTTTCCGTTGCTATTGAATGGCTAAGGCCCTTTTTCAGACTAGGGGCAACTTTCCAGTTGCTAGGATTCGGGGTTGTGCATCTCAGTGACAGATCTCAGGCGTGTCCAGTTCTGAGCCATATCGAAAATAGTTTTGAAAAGTTTTCATAAAAGTTGACTTTGTTCAAATTAATCTTTTCACAACTAAGACCATTTTTGGACCAAAAGCGGAGGATTTTCAGTACCACAACCTTCATTAATTTCAAAACAGAGTTCTTTTGCTCTTGCATACAATTGAAGTTGCTTTTTATTACACTCACGCTAGAAAACTTGAAAGTACTAATAAAGCAATAAATCTGGGGCATAGTCAAGTCAGTGTCCTCGCGCCCTTTCCAGAGTCGGGTTGAAGTCTCGATGCCAACCTAAGCCCATCTTGTGCTTCTTCGTTGAGCCAATCCCAAAGACTCGCCGATAAAGTGCAATCAAGACAAGGGGGCCAGAGCTCTGGTCCTTCGTCAGAATAGGTCGCAAGATGTGCACCTCGATCGAATGTAGCCGATACTCTATCCTCCGTGGGCAACTGATCATGGCGAATCGCGCAGAATACTGAATGGGAAGTAAAATACACGGAGTCAAGTTTATCAGACGGATCCCAAAGATCTCGAACATGTCAGAGCTCATTGCCGGAGATTGAGCTGTGGCGCCATGCAATGCGATCGCTGATAAATTGCACATCTATTCAAACCACCACTCCCATCAGAGCATTGACTAGGCGTTGCCGAAAGAAGTAGCGCGGTCAATAAGCAGGCAAGAGTCCACAACTTGCAACTTATCCATCAACCATATCTCGATGGGATGAAAATGAGAGATTAAAGAATAGAGAGATGTGCGATGAGAGAAAAGTGAGATAGGGTTTTGTGAGAAAAATCGAGCCCGAGGGCCGAGTGATGTGAGTGAATACACATGTGAGCTTGAGGGAAACATTACCGTAGTGAGGGACTCCCGCAAATTTATTTTGGTTGTGGAGGAGGGCTGCCAGCCACCTATCCTAGTAGGCCGCCACCTTCTTGGTCTTCAACTACTTAAATGTTTTCGCCCTCGATCGGTCCTATTTTGCCCGCCGAAGAAAGTTTGAAGCATTTTCATGCATCGAATGTCAAGGCCTCCATTTCTCTCGTTGAAGTGCATTCCGTCATCCAGATTGTCCATCCGAAGTATATCGTGTTGTATTTTGCTTATCGAGTTTTTGTTTTGCTTATCGAGTTGTAAGTTGTGTCGAGCTGTCGCATTTTGTGTTTTGAATTATTACCTTTTGATTACACAATTTTGTTAAGCCTTGTCGATTGAGTCCTTAACATTGTTGTACTTTGTTTATCGAGTTGTAAACTTGCTAAGATTCTGTTTTATTTCTTAGTGAGTCGTTTTGTTTTGATTTGTTGCGTCGGTTCACTACCTGACCCGATAAATACATGAAGCACATTTCACTCAATTCCACTTTGTGCGAAATGATGCGATGCGATGCTAAGAATTTCAAATACAACATCTTTTCAAAAGTCGTTTATTCCATCATATTTTACAACGAAATAAGGGTACAAGTTTTACGTAAAATAAACCGCTTAACAATGTGCAAAGTGCTACAAACTACTAGCTAAAAAAGTAGAATAAAGCAGAAATAACATCGTGTCCTGAACGGAATGGGTAGGCCCTCATCCTCTTCTCGGGATAATCTCTGATCTTCATCACCATCCGGATCGGAGCCGCCATCCTCCGGATCCTCCTCGTGCTCGCCTCCGCCTGAACCAAGACCGTGGCCTCCTCTCCAGGGATGCCTCTCGACACATGATCTGGATCTCCTCCTCGTCATCCTCGACGAATGGTGCCTTGCGTCATGAGACGACCTCGCCTCGAACTCCGCGAGAAGGCCTAGATGGCCCACCGAGAAGGTTCGATGGCCCAAGACTGACCTCTCGAGAAGGCCCGTGGCCCACCTCGGCCGAAGCATATATCGAGGCATCTGAAATGCAAGGTGCAATGCATTAGTTCAAACATAAAAAGCAGTAAAATGCGAATGAATAGGGTGTGTGTCGATGTGCTCTAATACGCCAGGTTCAAAACCGAGTATCATCGTAAACATGCTAGTACAGGAAAATGAACAATACCTCCACACCCACGATGCTCATCTCGCCTCTCCGTAAGATCATGCCTCGAATGTGGCTAAGATCCCGAGCATTGCGTCAGATACCCAACAGAGGTCGCAAATGTACATGCAAAGCTATCAAGAAGGAATCAATGTTCAAATATCCGATCGATAAATCAAAGTCAAAACGCATCGGGCGAAGTCAGGTCTCTAACATATCTGCGGATCGTAGAGGAGGCTCTAACGGACTGTAAGGCATCCAAATCGCCACTCGTCAACTCGGCGGCATGTCCGCCACCCCGATGATCAAGAGTCGAGGGATCGAGGAATCGAATCGCCCCACCTCTCGATGTGCCACCGCTAGAAGAAGGGATATCTGTAGCACGGGCGCGACTCAAGATGGTGCGCCAGGACCTCCGTAGGAGCCCAGACTGCCCGCCGTGGGGGCACTGTATATGCGCGTAGGTGGCGAGCTCCCATCAAGAAGATGTAATAAAGTATCACCGCCTCGCATAGCACTATCGACCTCAGGGGATAATCTATCGAGTCCGCATGGTGTCTGAGGCACAGCAGAGGCTCCCCGAGAATTGCCCCCATATCTCGACAACAAAATGTTCCCCAGAACCAAGCCCGCCGATCGTCCTCGAGCAGAATCAGACCGAGAACTAGTCAACCTCCGGTATTGATGCTCGAGGTCGCCGCCAAAGATCGCCCAAGGCCGCCAAGTGATTCTGGACAACCGGTATAAATCAATTAGAAATGCCGATCAAAGATGAAAATGAAAAGAACTGAGAGTTCAAGTACTGCCGCCGAACAAAGATCAAAGTACCGCAGAGAAGAGAGTCTCGAGGCCTCTGGGAGATGCTCACCATCAAACATCAAGGAATACGAGTCGCCGGAGGCCCCGCCACCTCCATCTCCGGAGCCAATGGAAAGTACACATACACCCACACCGAGAAAAACAATGCGTATTATGAGTACAAAGTGCTAAAGGTAATACGTAACGCAAAGTGCGCCGTGTGTGCAAGTGAACAAGTAATGAGGAGCAAAATGTAAATCAAGAGGACGGAATGTACCTCCCAGTTTCCAAGAGCTACCGAGTAAGTCCCTCGTAAAAGTAGAGACCGCCATATAACAAAGACATAGTAGCCAAAGGCCGCTTCAATCATATCGACCAACCCGTGATAAGTCCACCAGAGCGCCAAGAGGGTACAAGCTACCATGTTCCTCTATCAACAACAAGGTGGTGCCGAGGAGGTACATGAGGAAACCAGGCATATCGCTCCGCCTCCTCAGAGTCTCAGCTCCATCTGGGTCACCGGAAATGGGCAAAGAAACCAGAGTATCGACCTCCCCAACCTCGCTTCACAGCGGTGTGTCCCCAAAGAGGTGCATCCAGCAGCCCCAACCCACCCATATCCTCGTCAGAATGGAAACACCGCCACGCCCAGGCCAAGAAGTACAAAGAAAGTCCAATGGGTCATGGTCATATCCCCAAAGGGCGTAAAAAATGGAAGGAATTGGTGGTGTCCCACCATCTCCGCCAAAGCAAACAGTAAAGTCCTACTAATGAGGCAATGAGATAATCCTCGCAGAATGGCCCAAAACCGCAAAGTCCACCAATCCAGACACTTCCGAGCTCGAATACCACTCCTCGCAGCCGACGGAGCTATATCTCAAGATCAGGCGAGAGTGAACTCATTTTAATAAATGCATAAATCGGCAAATGAAGTGAAAATGAGTCGTGTGCAAGTAAAGTGAAAATGGGCCATGGTTCAAGAAGTTTGGCATTTAGGCCGCGTGGTTCAAAGTTTCTAAAAATCAATGGTGTGTTCGCCCAAGTTTGGGACTGTGTGTTCTACTCAATCAAGCTGTGTGTGTTCGCTTCAAGTTTGGGACTGTGTTCTACTTCAAATCAAGGTGGTGTTCGCTTCAAGTTTGGGACTGTGTGTTCTACTTCAAATCAATGTGTGTTCGCCCAAGTTTGGGACCTGTGTTCTACTCAATCAAGGGTGTGTTCGCTTCAAGTTTGGGACCTGTGTTCTGTGTTCTACTCAATGGGTCAGGTGGTTCGCCCAAGTTTGGGACTGTGGTGTTCTACTTCAAATCAAATGGTGTTCGCCTCAAGTTTGGGACTGTGGTGTTCTACTTCAAATCAAGGCTGTGTGTTCGCCTAAGTTTGGGATCGTGGTGTTCTACTTCAAATCAAATGTGTTCGCTTAAAGTTTAGGGTGTGTGTTCTACTCAATCTGCAATGTGTGTTCGCTTTAACTGGCCGTGTGTTCTGGCATCAAAGTTTAGGGTCAGGTGTTCTACTCAATCAATGGGCTGGGTGTTCGCTCAATCTGGCCATGTTCGTAAAATCGAAGTTTTGGGACTGTGGTGTTCTACTCTTAGTCAAGATGTTGTGTGCTCATTTTCGACTTCGGATTGTGTCTTCGATGAAGCAATGTTTGAGCTGTGGTGTTCAATTTCTAACTAATGTGCATCAGGCGCTCACAATTATTCAAATATGCCAGTGTTCATGAAAGTGTTTAAGTTACATGCTCAGGTGCAAGTTTCATGTCGAAGTTAAACTGTGTCTAAGCATGACAGAGTATGAAATGCACGAGAAATACAGAGAATAAAGTGAAATACCGCATCGAGGAGAGGTGCCGCTTCCTCAGAGAAGAAGATCCACGGTGCTCGATCGTTGAATGCGTAAAATGACGAAAAGTGGCTCATGGAAGCCTATGCACATGACCGAGCATAACGACGGAAAGGAAAGGGCGACCCTGGGTAGTGTCATAAGATCATAATCATCTCCGCACCAGAAAACCTCCGTGAGGGAAATGGCCCGCCATATCGAGAAATCTGCAAAGAGGAGCAAAAATGAGCAAAATGAGCCAAAATTGGAAAAAGTCAACAAAAGTCAACTCTCGGGAAATGAAAAGTCAACCAAAAGTCAACTCCCGGAAAAATTTTCCAAGTATTGAGACAAAATTACCTCAAGTGGTGAAAATGAGAAGAGAAGTCCCAAAGTCGAAATTTAGTCGCTTCAAAGTGCTTAAATCTGAAAGATTTCGCAAAAACAACTTGCGTGGGAGGCCGAGGGACGCGTATAAAATGCAGATCTGAAAGAGAAAGTGGCTTAGAGAGCAAGAGGAAGAAGTTTTGCAACTTTGGGTGTGATTTCGGAGGCAATGGAGGTGTGTATATAGAAAATGCCAAAATGACCATTTTGCCTCGCTTAAGGGTGGCCTACGCCACCCAACCCGGCTGGCCGCCCTCTACTTTTGGCCCTAGCCGATGGCCTCTCCTAGGGCAATGGGCTGGCCGACCATCTTCCCCTCCCCTACCTCTCTCGCAAATTTTGAGGAAAATCGAGCTCCGGGACCAAAAAGTTGAAGAAAAGTACACTTTCGCGCCGAATTGTTCAATAAACTTTAATCGCAATTTCGACATGTGTCTCATCATTATTCATCAAAATCGAGTGTATCCTTTTTAAACATGTTGTGACCTCCGAATGTAAATCGAGGTCACATCGAAAGTTGCCGCCGAATGCGCTTTTCCACCTCGCTATTGTGCGGCAACCGCATCCCGATTTGTGCTCGCTTTATGCTATTTGGCTTATAATTTGCATTCTCATGAATGTTTTGCATTGTCATGCATGCTTGATGTGCCATACTTCTATGCTTAAACATGCGCTTGTCGCGCATTATCTTTTCTCGCGTTATGTTGCATTCATTCATCGACATCAGATGTGTCAAACTCTTCGAGTCATGGGAATCGCATTGAATGTATGTTGTTAGCATATTGTTCTTGTTAGATTTCTCCCTCTTGCAGGCACGATATTGTATGTACGGTTCATTTGAGGTCGGTGCGACTGCATTTAATCGCTACAGTATCGATCTTCTCCGTGTGAGACGCGACGAGAATTGAATGATTCTCGCATTCCTAATCGCATGAAATGTAGTCGTTATTTTGCTTTGCATTCTTGCTTAAAACGTTGCATCTATTTGCGAATACTTGCTTCATTACTTTTGCATTTGCATGATCACCGGCTCGGCCTATCATTTGCATTTTGCCCCATTTGCTCAAGGCACATATCTCTGCTTATCTTGTATGATTGTCTAAGTCTTCGGCCTTGTCAAAATGGGTCGTCTCGGCTTTGACATTCACTCCCGCCACTTGACTTTCGAAGTTCACAAAGAGGGGCAATCAGAGACACCCCATTTTTGACCGACCTTAAGACTCGACGCCACCGGTTGAGCGCTTCGGTGATGTTGCATCAGTGCTCGCTCAAGTCTCATAGTCGCGTGCCTGCCTCCTGACTTCCGAACCATCTTCTACCTTGTCTTTGCCATAACCAGTTCGGTTTTCTGCTTTTCTTTCCGAGGAAGGGAGTGATCTCAGAGATTATCTCCGTTGGCCGTGAGCTACTTTTCGTGGGTCAGAGGCCATTTTGCCCATTTCGGAGCCCTGATTTTCGAGCCGTCAGTGTGTGCCTCGGCTGGGACCGCCTAACCATCTCCGATTTCTCCGGTTTTTACGGAGACTGCTTTTAATGTTCCAAGGAACACCGGGGCCCTCGATGCCCACTTCGCAGCCTAACACCACTCGTGCGGCGACCCATTTTGGACCCAATCGCGTGATTTGGGCCCGAGCATTCATTTCGCATCCGCTTTCTCCGTTTTTGGCGGAGACCTCTGCTTTTAACATTTTGAGGAACCCTGGGCCCCGATGCCCACTTCGGGTCAGATGCCACTTTGGTGCTCAGAATCGGTTTCGACCCCAAATCGCCTTGGTTTTGGTCCCGAGCATTCATTTTGCATCGGTTTTCTCGATTTTGGCAGGACCTCTGCTTTTGTCATCCCGAGGGACAGGGTCGCAGATACCCACTTCGTCAATACCACTTCCCACCCTGCAGCCTCATTTTCGGGATCCCGAATTGCTCGCTTTTGGCTCCGAGCGCTCATTTCTCATTAGTTTTTGTTCAAACTTGGCGGTACCTCTGTTTTCAACATCGTGAAGATCACCGGGGAGAAGCCAGCAATTATCGAGATAACCGCTTCGCCTCCCGAACCTGCTTTTTCACTTCCGCCAATGTTGAACACCCTAGGGTATTTTCTTCCAACCAAAGCTACATATCTGTGATGAGGGCATCTAGGAAGACCCTAAGGGTTGGTGGTCGGCCGAAATTCAAGGTTTCATTTTTGGGCCTCTCATTCAAGCTCTATGTTGTGGCTCCTCGCCTGTTGCCAATTTCCGACCTTGGAACCTTGTTCTACACATCTTAGAGGACACAAAAGTATATGGTCGGCCGAAATTGTTGAGTTCATTTTGAGCCTCTTCAAGCTCTATGTTGTGACTTCGCTTGGCGTTGCAGATTCACCGAGACCTTATTCTACACACTTGGGAGGACACTCTGCATGGTGGTCGGCCGTAAAATCTTCACTTCAATTTGTGCCATGGCCGGCCGGCCAGAAGGGTGGGCCGACAGGTGGTGGCCGCCACCTCCCACAATTTACGCCGGCCTACCTTCGCTTCCCCAAATTATCCGGATATTTTCCAACATATCCCGGGGCATCCGGGGGATATTTCGGGAGGGAAAGATTGGGTGCTTTCCCTCCCCTTTTACACCCTATTTCTTGTCTATTTAAAGGGCCCTCCTTCCCCTTTGCTTAGGTTGGAAAATTTGTCTTCAAGAACACTTCTCCAAAAACCTCCATTTCCTTAGCTTAAAACCTCAAAAAAGCTTCTAAGTCCCTAGGTCTTCTCTTCATCAACACCTAGCCTTCAGAGGTCAAGAAGCAACAAATCAGAGCCAAGAATCAAAGAAAGACAAGTCTTCAAGGGTAAGTCTTCAAAACCAACTTTTAGGGTTTTTTCTTGATTCATTTCTATACTCTATTTGGTTGAGAATTGGGGCTCCGACCCCTACTGGTTTTGTGCTCATATTGAGCCCCTCTACAACTTTGTAGAAGGGCTCAACTTCATTTGAGGCTTCTATGATATACTTGTTTCAATACCTAGCTTTTATTCCATTATCTTGCATGCTAGTTTAGGCCTATTTCCTTTTGTTTTTAGGGGTCCGACCCCTACTGATTTTGTGCTCATTTTGAGCCCCTCTACAACATTGTAGAAGGGCTCAACTTCATTTGGCCATTGTATCCACCACTTCCTTCAAATTCCATCAAGTGTGCCCATTTTTGTATGCAACTTTTGACCTATTTCTATTTGTTTTTGGTACTTCGACCCCTACTGACTTTGGTCTTATTTTGACCCCCTTTACACATTTCATGAAGAAAATTTTGTCATTTGGTGCTTGATTCGCATGACTCTTGTTATAGCCTCTTTTGAGCTCCATTTTTGCATGGAATTGTTAGCATGGTTTTATTCTGATTTTGAGGATGTCATCTTCTGAAATTGTGCCTATTTTTAGCTCATATTCAATGTTGTAGAAGAAAGTTTGTCCATTTGGGGTTTGCATATGTCACTTGTCTCAATACTCCTCTTTTGGCCACTAACTTTGCATGCTATTGTTGATCTATCTATGCTTGCATTTTGGCCATGTTTGTTACTGAAAAATGCCATATTTGGGACTGCCTTGCTACAGTTCTTGCTGCCATGATCATATTTTGCATGTATGGCATGGCTATAGGCCATTTCGGGGCTTAATTTCACACTTTCGGGATGAATGCATGCTTCGAGTGTCATTTCGAATTGTTTCGGGGCTGTTTTCCCCTTTATTTAGGTGCTGAAATTCCATTTCCATGCTTGCATATTATTTCCCATGCCATTTGTATCATTTTTGCATTGCCTCGGTTTGCGTGCCAATGGGCACGCACTTCGAGGCACCTCATTCTTATCATTCCGGCAGCCTATGTGAGCGTGGCTGAGGCTATCTCATGTTGGCATAAGCCCAATTTGCATTTTCACGCTTCTACATCATCGCCCCGGTTTGCGTGTCCGCGGGCACGCATTTCGAGGCACTTCGGTTTTATCCGATTTTCATTCTTTCATCATCGCCTCGATTTGCGCGCTACCAGGCACGCTGCTTGAGGCACTTCGGTTTTATCCGATTTTCATTCTTTCATCATCGCCTCGGTTTGCGTGTCCGCGGGCACGCATTTCGAGGCACTTCGGTTTTATCCGATTTTCATTCTTTCATCATCGCCTCGATTTGCGCGCCCGCGGGCACGCATTTCGAGGCACTTCGGTTTTATCCGATTTTCATTCTTTCATCATCGCCTCGATTTGCGCGCCTGTGGGCACGCGTTTCGAGGCACTTCGGTTTTATCCGATTTTCATTCTTTCATCATCGCCTCGATTTGCGCGCCCGCGGGCACGCATTTCGAGGCACTTCGGTTTTATCCGATTTTCATTCTTTCATCATCGCCTCGATTTGCGCGCCTGTGGGCACGCGTTTCGAGGCACTCCGGTTTTATCCGATTTTCATTCTTTTATCATCGCCTCGGTTTGCGTGCCCGTGTGCACGCATTTCGAGGCACTTCGATTTTCCCCGATTTGCATTTCATATCATCGCCTCGATTTGCGTGCCCGTGTGCACGCTTTTCGAGGCGTCTCATTTTCATCTCATTTTCATAGCATTGAGCATGCTAGGTTGTATATTAGTTGCATTTCATACATGTCTTGCATTTTGCACGGGAAACGAGGCACGTTTCATACTCCGAGTAACGGAACGAGTCTCAATTCCCAAGTCACCCATAATTCGGATTACCCATGATGGAGTTAGGTTTTGTTGTAGCATTCATATGCATTCATCCCATATTGAGTTGTGCAATTCGATTCCTCGGCCATCATGCATCGATGTGCGTGATTGGTGTACGAGGATCGAGGCATGCATATATTTGTGAAATACATTGCTATGCCCTTTTGCTCTCTGTTGCGGCAAAATCAACAATCAACAACTTTTCGAGGTACGCATTTCGAGAAAATTGCAAATAGAGGCTAATCAGGCATCCTGGATTTCAAGCCACCTTCAAAGATATACCATTCATCGAGAGCAAAGCGGGTCCTCGGCTTGCATGCCGCTTACTTTTACGTAATTAATTTGTTAATTAATTAGAAATCAGATATTTATTCCTGACCGTATATTCTTTTATTCGGACTGTATTATTATTTTATTCGGACCCTCTGCGAGGGCAAAATTGTAATAAGGGTGTGTGAGTGTGATGTATGTCTTCCAACCCCCATTTCTTTCTCCCTTTTATTTATCCGCTTTGGATGGTTAGATATAGGGCATATTTCAATTAGCATCTGATGTAATGACATGTTTGCATCATTCATCTGTTTTGCACGCGAGACTCGGCGCATCATACAAATCGCATCGTATTTCAATTCCAAGTTGAGTACTTGATAGCAGTAGCATTTCATACACCATGCTTAGAATAGCCAAGCCCGCTATAGTTGCATTTTGCATGTGTTGCATTAGGCATTTCTGTATATTTTTAGGATCATGCATGATTTCTAATCAGCTTTTGTTTTGGCTTGGAGTACTCTGTAAGTTTTACGCTTTAGCATCCTTGCATGCGTGTGAGTGTTGCCATGATAGCATGCTTACCATGAGGCTACATGCTTATGTGATATAACTGCCTTGAATGCCTGTGGGTGGAGGTTGAGTTATCTGAATTGGAGCAATTCATCAATTGTTTGTTAAGCCCACTAGATTGTGGCAAAATCTGTATTTTAAGCCTACCTGCGGGTAGCAAACCATCTTTCACAAACAAACATGAGATGTTTATTTCCAATTAAAGTATTCATCTATACTTGTTTGTCATGCGAGCATCACATAGTAACCTAGGCTAATAATCGAATAAGAACTCACAAAGTTTTCAAAAACAGATATCATGGTTAGTAGAGGCCGGTCTTTGACGGCGAGAGGGTGCTCACGATATGACCTTCCCTAATCGTACCCAAGTTCCCGAGCCAACTTTGGTGATGACGGACACGTGGCCTTCCGGCACCGAGTCAGGGTTTCCTAAATTTCCCATTTTAAAATATTTAGGTGGCGACTCTGTTATCTGGCAAAGCAGTCCATGTTTGGCACTTCTTTCAAAAATCTGTTTTCCTTCAAAACGATTTGCCAGATTTGGACTCTTTGGTTCAAGATTGAGAACCGCAACAAAAATCGAGTCCGAGCCGAAAGCCCCCATCGGCGTTGTTACACTCCGTATTCACTCTTACGACGGAAATCGGACCCCATCGATCATATCCGTCATTACAAATAAAGCCATGACGCCGCACGCAACAATGAAGCCCTCATGTGCGAATATTCCTAGCAACCTAGGTCCACTAGCCGTCAAGTGGTATTACAAGTTGGAGCTACCGATTAAAGGCTTTCGCTAACCGCAGAAATCCTTCAGGGCGTTCATCACCAACGAGGTACAAAAACAAAGCCGACTCCTCTAATGCAGATCCAATGGCCGGGAGAGACGCCGAGAGCGTTTCGCGACGACATCGAGTGCTTTAACCTTGTTGACGACGCTTTAACGACTCCATGGCCATCACCGCTTTGAGAATGGGCTTACCTCGACGATGCTCTCGCGGTTCCACGACGAAGGCCCCCAAAACAGTCTAGGCGTTGATGAAGAAAGTTGAAGAATATTGTAAAGTCGAAGATGATGCCCTGAGGATAAAAGCCAGACAAATCTCCTGCAAAACGGCCCTCCCCGAAATTGCTCGACCAATAAGCTCCGTGCCGCCACCAAGCCCTGAGCCCCGGCAACGAACCAAGCGAGACAAAAGGCGGGATTCCCGCCGATCAAGCGATCAGTGCTCCCACCGAATGAACGAACAACTTCAAGTCGACAGCAGACGCTCAAGGCGAACAGACAAGAAGTACACAGAGTTAACAGAGCCGATCGCGGCAATAGTGACCAAAGTCCAGCACCTTCCATTTTTCAAGTGGCCGTCGAAGATGGTGGGGCCTCCTGACACACAGAGGAGGGACAGACGATGCGAATACCACAAAGATCACGGCCACGAAACCGAGAACTGTTATGCGCTAAAAGATCATCTGGAGGAACTGGTGCAAGATAGTCGATCGCAAAGAAGATGCGAGCAAGGGAAGGCCAACAAAAGCATTAGCCTTGAGACAGATTCACCTCCACTTGGTGTGATCCATAATCTCTGGTCTCTGGCATCCCGACCGTGCATACGATTCAATCGCACCCAATTCCCCAAAAACATAACATGTCAACCGGCAGGCCCAGAGAAGCTCCGACAATTACGTTCGATGACTCCGACCTCGTCAGAACAATGGCCGACCACGTCGATCCTTTGGTCGTCAAATTACGCGTGCGTCGGTTCAGCGTTGAATGCATTCTCATAGACCCAGGAAGCGCTTCGAAAATCTTGTACTACAGAACTTTTGTTGAACTCAGCCTCAGCGAGTCGGACCTATCACCGTCGTCTAAGCCACTTTTCGGCTTCAACACAAATCCAGAATACCCGTTGGGGAGGATCGTGCTACCTGTTCGAGCGGCCTCAAAAACAGTTGACGTGGAATTCTTGGTAGCAAAGCTTCCATCGCCGTATAATGCCATCATGGGGCGCCCCTGGTTGCATGTCATGAAGGCTGTCCCAAGCACCTACCATCAGCTTATGCGCTTCCCAACAAATCGTGGCATTGAAGAGATCTGTGGCTCACCGCAATCCGCGCGAATGTAGACTTTATGAAGATCCATTTACGGACCCGACCTGTGTGATCTAATGCTTGCACTAGTACCACGTTTTAATGAAAATCGACTTTCTTTGGCACTCCTCTTCAAGCCTCTTAGGGCCGGATAAGCCTCCGGATTCGGAGTGCCTTTCGTGGATGTCACGATTGGCCAAAATTAGTATCCGGATTCGGAGCGCCCTTTTGGTGCACGACACCTTAGGGCTGAATAAGCCTCCGGATTCTGAGCGCCCTTCGTGGATGTCACGATTGGCCAAAATATGTCTCCGGATTCGGAGCGCCCTTTGGTGCACAACACCTTAGGGCCGAATAAGCCTCCGGATTTGGAGCGCCCTTCGTGGATGTCACGATTGGCCAAAATAAGTCTCCGGATTCGGAGCGACCTTTGGTGCACGACACCTTAGGGCCGAATAAGTCTCCGGATTCGGAGCGCCCTTTGGTGCACGACACCTTAGGGCCGAATAAGCCTCCGGATTCGGAGCGCCCTTCGTGGATGTCACGATTGGCCAAAATAAGTCTCCGGATTCGGAGCGCCCTTTGGTGCACGACACCATAGGGCCGAATAAGTCTCAGGATTCGGAGCGCCCTTTGGTGCATGACACCTTAGGGCCGAATAAGCTTCCGGATTCGGACCGCCCTTCGTGGATGTCACGATTGGCCGAAATAAGTCTCCGGATTCGGAGCGACCTTTGGCGCATGACACCTTAGGGCCGAATAAGTCTCCAGATTCGGAGCGCCCTTTGGTGCACAACACCTTAGCGCCGAATAAGCCTCCGGATTCGGAGCGCCCTTCGTGGATGTCACGATTGGCCAAAATAAGTCTCCGGATTCGGAGCGCCCTTTGGTGCACGACACCTTAGGGCCGAATAAGCCTCTGGATTCGGAGCGCCCTACGTGGATGTCACGATTGGCCAAAATAAGTCTCCGGATTCGGAGCGCCCTTTGGTGCACGACACCTTAGGGCTGAATAAGTCTCCGGATTCGGAGCGCCCTTTGGTGCACGACACCTTAGGGCCGAATAAGCCTCCGGATTCGGAGCGCCCTTCGTGGATGTCACGATTGGCCAAAATAAGTCTCCGGATTCGGAGCGCCCTTTGGTGCACGACACCTTAGGGCCGAATAAGTCTCCGGATTCGGAGCGCCCTTTGGTGCACGACACCTTAGGGCCGAATAAGCTTCCGGATTCGGAGCGCCCTTCGTGGATGTCACGATTGGCCAAAATAAGTCTCCGGAGTCGGAGCGACCTTTGGCGCACGACACCTTAGGACCGAATAAGTCTCCGGATTCGGAGCGCCCTTTGGTGCACAACACCTTAGGGCCGAATAAGCCTCCGGATTCGGAGCGCCCTACGTGGATGTCACGATTGGCCAAAATAAGTCTCCGGATTCGGAGCACCCTTTGGTGCACGACACCTTAGGGCCGAATAAGCCTCCCGATTCGGAGCGCCCTTCGTGGATGTCACGATTGGCCAAAATAAGTCTCCGGATTCGGAGCGCCCTTCGGTGCAGGACACCTTAGGGCCGAATAAGTCTCCGGATTCGGAGCGCCCTTTGGTGCACGACACCTTAGGGCCGAATAAGTCTCCGGATTCGGGGCGCCCTTTGGTGCACGACACCTTAGGGCCGAATATGCCTCCGGATTCGGAGCGCCCTTCGTGGATGTCACGATTGGCTAAAATAAGTCTCCGGATTCGGAGCGCCCTTTGGTGCACGACACCTTAGGGCCGAATAAGTCTCCGGATTTGGAGTGCCCTTTGGTGCACGACACCTTAGCGCCGAATAAGCCTCCGGATTTGGAGCGCCCTTCGTGGATGTCACGATTGGCCAAAATAAGTCTCCGGATTTGTAGCGACCTTTGGCGCACGACACCTTAGGGCCGAATAAGTCTCCGGATTCGGAGCGCCCTTTGGTGCATGACACCTTAGGGCCGAATAGGCCTCCGAATTCAGAGCGCCCTTCGTGGATGTCACGATTGGCCAAAATAAGTCTCCGGATTCGGAGCGCCCTTTGGTGCATGACACCTTAGGGCCGGATAAGCCTCCAGATTTGGAGCGCCCTTCATGGATGTCATGATTGGCCAAAATAAGTCTCCAGATTTGGAGCGCCCTTTGGTGCGCGACACCTTAGGGCCGAATAAGTCTCCGGATTCGAAGCGCCCTTTGGTGCACGACACCTTAGGGCCGAATAAGCCTCCGGATTCAGAGCCCCCTTGTCTGTACGGCAACTCAGGATCCGATCCGGACCCTGTCTTAATCAACTAATTAAGCCGGAATGAGCACTATGGTTCGCCGGACAGGGAGTGCCTTAGCCGGCCCACGAATACGACCCCTTTGGTTAAACTCGCATCCCGCCTAAGGCAAGGGCCGATCCCTGAATACAGGAAAAATATTGAAGTTACACAAAAGTTCTGTCAGCAAACTAATAGCAAACCATTAAATCATACGAAATGACGTGCTTAACCATTGAAAATTGGGATCAGGAACATCCATCCGGCACAGCTAAACAAAAGATTTTTAGAGTAAGACTCAACTATATGAAATAACACTTTTTATTTGATCAGAAGGTTGTTACATAGACGCAATCCGTGTTTGAACATTACAATATCTATCTCTTCTAAGAGAATACAATATCTATCTCTTCTAAGAGAAATCAATTTATTTGATTAAAAAGTTGTTACATAGACGCAATCCGCGTTCGAATGTCGCCGGGCCTCTGACACCATCGACAATGTCAAGGCCAAGATCCAAGACAAGGGAGGTTAGGGGCAACGGTCGTTGTGTCTCCTTTCAGGGCGATCTACTTCAACGACTTGGAGGCTGATGTGTTTCCAATTTCTCCTTTCAGCAGTCCACCTCCCACACCGGAGAATCCTCCGCCGCAAACCATCTGGGCGCCAAGTTCGGCCGGAATTTGAGCTCCTGCAACTGTCATCACCATCTGATGGTGAGAACTCTTGATCATCCCACGCAATAGATGCTGGTGAGCCAAATATGTTTTATCGCATGAGGCGCCTGCCGCTTTTATTCTCAGTAATGGCCGCGATCTCGAGGCCCGAATCCCTGAACCCCACGAGACAGGCGTCGGTCAATATTCTCCATGACCTAGTTAACCCAACGGTTGGCTAAAACGCGCACAAACTACGCAAGGGCAAAAATTATCTAGCCCAATCGTCTAAAAATGCAAAAATGCCGTAACCCCTCCGATCCCTGGCTCACGGCTTCTTCAAATTTTATTACATGTAGGCCGATCACGCCAACGAATCGGCGCATCGATTTAACAGATGTTGAGTCCGATTGATGTATTTACGTCTATCCAAACATTTATGCAATAAAGTTAAACACGGACACGCCGAATGCGGGAGACAATTTGATATTTTCAATAAAGCGTTTTTTATTTAAAGAACCAAGAAATTACATAACTGCAAACGCGACCGGCGTTCGAACCTTACAAATAATTAAAGTCATACGGCGTCGCCCTCATCCTCACTCTTCTCAACCTCGAAAGCAGAAAACGGAAAGTCCTTACTGTGGTAGAGAGGTGACGCCAAATCGATGCCTGACAAGCGAAGAGATTCAGCGGCGTGAGATGCTTTGATCCAACCATGCCTAAACCCACGATTTTCACACCGGCAAACTTCTTCGGCAAGCTTCTCTTTGGTCTTTTGGATTCCAACCAAGCGCCCTTCATGAAAACCTGTTTCATAAGACCTCCCCTTCGCGGACTCCAATGCGAACATGCTCGCCGTCTCACGATCGGCAAGGGCAGCGCTTATAAGCCGACTGGTAACCCTCTCTTCCACGATTGGATTCACCCGCCCTGCTGGTTGTACCTGAGCCGTTTTGATCTCTCGTAACTCACGTTCAGCCGCCTCCACGCGAGCCTCCAAACTGCGGATACGCTCTTCCTTTTTCTCCGTTTCTCGGCGGGCGGTGCGCAATCGCATGCCGACTTCATAAGCCGTATAGAGCCCTTTCACCGCCCCATGAATGCCCTTGTGAAACGCCCGTAGTCTGACGACCGACCATTGGCTCACGAACTTCGGAGGAAATATTTGTCGAGCAAACTCGACCGCCACGTCTGGATCTCGAACGACCGAATCCGCTTCCGTCACGGGCCTATTCTTCACAAATACTGCAAAACTTAACGGGCACGGATTCGCGTCTGATCTCCTTTCGACTTGGGCATGTGGCGATCTCCCCTGGGACTGCCTATCCCGTTTGGGCGACCTACTATGACGTCGAGGAGATTGACGCCTCTCTCGACCCGTAGAACTTTTACCCCCAGCACGCAAGAGTGCTCCACGGTGTTCACTTCGATTCATATCACTGCCAAGCTCAGCCAATGTCTTGGCTTCCCCTTTGCTGTTAAAGAAGAGTTTGTTCGACATTCGTACAATAGATCTTCTCTCAGGAGTTTGAATCAGATACCTACCAGACTCTTAAAAGCTGTACCTTTGATAATTTAACACTCACAGAGGTAGCACGATCGAGGCAAGTTCATTAATCGCGAAACCCAATCGCCTGACGCCGAATAAGTTGACGCCAGGACTAGCTTTCGGCTCAAGATCAGTAGGCAGTGAAATTGCAAATGGTGATTTTGATGGGATATTTTCGGCCCAAGTCTTAGATACCCGGCTAACGAGTTGATTAGGGCAAAAGCAGATTCATCAATCCATTCGGCTCAAGTACCCCAACCGGCTTAGGCAGTGACATTGCAAATGGTGATTTTGATGGGATATGTTCCGCCTAAGCGCCTTCGTACCCCATTCGGCTCACGAACTGATTCCTCAGAGCCAGAGTTCTTATCATGAACCCCCTAGGGCAAGGGCAGATTCATCAATCTAAGGGTCCAAGATCAGTAGGCAGTGAAATTGCAAATGGTGATTTTGATGGGATATGTATTGAGTCTGCAGGAATCCAAATATTGACCAATCTCTTCTTCCCTACCTTCAGTGGTTAGCGACAATAAATAAATAAGGAACAAACTAAAGTTTGGAGACACGATATTGAATGTACGGTTTGTTTAGAAGAGTTCCAGATAAAATCATTCCTGCCACAGTAAAATCATTCGACTCACGAGTTGACTGGCAAGAGCAGATTTATCAATCTATTCGGACCAAGTACCCCAGCCGGCTCACAAATTGATTCAGCTAGAATTCCTTTCATGAACCCCCTGGGGCAAGGGCAGATTCATAAATCAGGGTTTCCCCTTAGATTCATAAATCAGGGTTTCCCCTTATTATATGCAATTCCATTTTACTAAATGCATTGACAAACACAGAATTCTTTCATTAAAATTAAACCACAGAACTCTTTCATACAAAGTGTGTGGTGGTAGCAAATATTACAAGGAAATTTTCATTAATAAATTGCGCACAGGTGCTAACCAATTTATACATGAAAACTACCTTAAACCAACAAAGCACTATCCAAAAGAAGAAAAACAAAAACAAAAAGACGCACCACTTTCGAAGCGGCTCCCAGATCACTAGTCGGTATCGGATTCAAGTGCCTCAACATCCACCTGCTCATAAGGAATTGGCAAATCCAATGTCACCTCAGCGGCAGCAAGGGCTTTGAACCACCCATGTTTGAACCCGCGGTTCTCAAATTTGGACACTTCTTCAACATATTCCGTCAGAGCAGCGCCTCTCCCTGCCTCAAAGGCCTTCGATACGGCTTTCTCGCGGGCCGCCTTAAGCTCCTCTAACTGAGCTTCCGCTTCAGCAAGCACTTTCTTGGAAAGTTTGAGCGATTCCTCACTCGCATTTGCCCTATCCTCAGTATCAACACGAAGCTGTTCGGCGACGCGAACTCTCTCTTTCTCCGCTTCGGCTCGTGCACTCTCCATTTCCGCTCTCATAATTTCGAACTCGGCCCTACTTTTCTGACCCTGCACCTCTGTTTGCAAATGGTCAATCCTCCCGAAAGCATCAAGCAGGCGGTGACCCAAGTCGGCGATCCTTCCAATCGACTGCAAAACAATTCGGTATCAGTAGACGCCTTTAACAAACAAGTGCGCAATAAAGGTGACCTACCAGGAGTGCCGATTGAGCAGTTAGGGCAATGGCCATAATATCAGGCACGACACCGAAGGCTTTCTTGTCAGCCAGCAGAGATATTGAAGCCGCCAGGCTCAGAGCCATGGCTAGATCCTCAATGGCTGAAGCGTCGGATAAAATCGGCATATCCCTAATCTTTGGCTGAATAACGAATGGAGCAACTACGTTCGATTCTTCAAGCCGAGGCCGTTTGCTACCGGGGCCAGCTTCTGAACTCGCCTCTCCCTCGGCACCACGCTTTTGGCCTTGCTCCAGAATCAGCCGTTCCCCATCGACCTGTTCTCCACCCTCCTTTTCCGTGTCGGACACAACAACCTCAACCGTCCCCTCAGAAACGGTTACGAAGGGCTTGATCAAGCCGGGATCTGATTCGGCGCATTCAGCCTTCTTTCGGGCAACTATCCGCTCGGCATTTCTCTTACGCGCCATTTGCGTTAGACTCTCCTTCGCCATACCCTCAAAGAAATTGCCGGGTAGATTCCCCAAATTCGCAAAAATATCCCTAGAAGAGAAATCTACTCGTCCTGAGGCGGATGGCTCGGTGGCCTCTAATGCAGAGCGTAAGGCCTCGTCGCCTTCTACGACCCCCTCAGTAGACTCCCCAGCCAGATCGGCAATCACCCCTACAACCGGCTCGGCGTCTTCCCCCGAATCAGAAGCTACGAGACCAATCTGCCTAAGGTTTTTGAAGCTGGGGAAGATAAGGGCGAAATTTGTTGTCGGATGGAATCGGAATATTATGCAGAGAAAGTAGTGTAAGTGGGTTCGTGTCGAAGGAGAATATGGGCGACTCTCCTTGTTTTTTGCGTTTGGTGGGAAATATCTGAGTGCAGTCTTGATTTCCCCAAGAACTACGTCGTCAACCGAAGTCAAAACTTTCTTCAACCTATTACCTACAGAAGATAAAAAGCAATTTAGGGAAAGGAGCCGAATAAGAGATAGACCAACAAACAAAACATTACGTGGCAACCTGGGTCACCCTTATGTCTGGGAATAGGGTCCAGGTGATCCTCCCCTTCAGCGAACTCAAATTACCTCGGACGTTGACCATTACGTCGTCAACCCGCTTATCAAAACTGGCAAGCATGGTCACCAAGTGATGGTCAGTATCTCGTACTGAAAATATCGCCCCGGTAGGAGGATTTGGCTAAGGCGTAACAATGCCGAATAGCCGGAATCCCAAGGTTAATCCTAAGGCGTCGATTCAATTCTACAACCCCCATGATGATTCGAAAGAAATTTACATTGGGTTGAGAAGGAATCAAACCCCAATAGCGGAGAACGGCCTAAGGGTGGGTGTAAGAAGCGAACCCGCTCTCCGCAATGGATAAAAGGGGAAATACGATCGTGTTTTCATCTTCCCTCTCCATGTCGAGGGCGTTGTCCGTTACAAGGGATAAATGGACGTCGTCAAGAATAGAAAAATGCATTTGAAGCAGGAATCTGATCCTCGAAGGAGGTCTTTCAAATGTTTGGCCATCCTAGCAAACTAAATATTATTTGGAGCTAAAGCGACAAGCGAAAATAGGATTACAAAGAAGGAGAAGAAACTTCTGAAGCGAGATAAGATAAGGGATGGCGGGAAGAAGTTGCGAAAACGTGAGTCACGAGAGGGATATGCCTTTGGCGATCCAAAAGTCTCGAAAATCGGCGAAATGTGAATTGAAAGGACCAAAGTTTCAAATCGCAATAAATCTTTGAGACACACATGAATAGGCGGGAAAGCGTAATGATGAGCAAAAAGGCGTCGCCTCGACATATTAGACACGAAGCACTTTGTGTTGAACTTCTCAAGTCGGACCGAACACGCCGATCAAGCCAGATTAACGGGGAGTTAGGAGGGCAATTATGGTAGCCGAATAATTGGTGAAGATAAAGGAGGAATGTTTGAGATGCTTGGCGCTATCCGTGAGATGCCCCAAAGGACAAGGGGCCAAATATGACAAATAGGCGAATAGGGAGGATCCTAGAGAATATTGGGAAAGATAATGATTAAAAAATAGGCCACAGTCAGGATCGGAAAAATGAGTATAAATACAATGGAAATGGACTAGAAAAGGTATGTAAGAATCACTTCTAAAAACTTAGTAAACAAGCTTTCTTGAGTAGAGGCCGGCTTGTCGTCAGTGCTAATTCGGCACCCGACCCAGTGTTCGTATCTTTTAGGGTGACTAGTGAGGATCATTAGCGTCTTCGGGATCTGAAGAGTATTTCCAATCTACTTCCCCACACATGCTAATTTGCTTTCCTAGTTAATTGTTAATTAATTAGGGTTTTGTATATCGATTGTAATTATTTATTCGGACTGTATTATTTATTCGGACCCTCCGAGAGAGGGCACAACTGTAATAAGTGTGCATGCGTGTGATAAATGTCTTCCAACCCCACGTCTTTCTCCCTTTTATTTACCAGCTTATGATGGCTAGTTTAGGGCATGTTTCAATTCGCATACAGTATGATAGCATGTTTGCATTCATTCATCTGTTTCGCATGCACCGGGCTCGGCGCATCATATTAACTGCATTGTATTTCAGTTCCGAGTTGAATACTTGTTAGTTGTAGCATTTCACATGTCATCTTTAGAATAGCCGAACCTGCTATAAGTTGCATTTTTGCATGTGTTGCATTAGGCATTTCTGTATAGTTAGGATCATGCATGGATTTCTAACATAGCTTCTATTTTGGCTTGGAGTACTCGGTAAGTTTTTATGCTTTAGCATCCTTGCATGCGTGTGAGTGAGTGCCATGATAGCATGCTTACCATGAGGCTAACTGCTTATGTGATATACCTGCCTGTATGCTTGTGGGTGAAGGTTGGATTATCTGAATTGGAATAATGCATTGACTGTGAGTTTTAAACCCACTTAAGAGTGGCAAAAGCATGTTTTCTAAGCCCACCCGAGGGTGGCAAAATCTGCATTTTTAAGCCTACTTGCGAGTAGCAAACCATCTTTCAAAAACAAACATGAAATGTTTTGTTCCAATGCAGGCGACCCGGTCTATACTTGTATGTTGTGCGCATCACATAGTAAATCTAGACTAATAACCAGAATAAGAACATATAACGTTTTCAAAACCCGATATCATGGTTAGTAAAGGCCGATCTTTGATCGGGCAAGCGGGGGTGCTCACGAAGTGACCTTCCCCAATCATTCCCAAGTTCCCGAGCTGAGGCAACTTTGATGATGATGGACATGTGGCCTTAGGCAAACGAGTCAGGGTTTCCTAAATTCCCCAAAATAAAATATTTAGGTGGCGACTCTGTATCTGGCAAAGCAGTCCATGTTTGGCACTTCTTTCAAAAAAATCTGTTTTCAAAAATGATTTGCCGAATTTGGACTCTTTGATGATTTCATCGGTCTTGCATTGCACTCTGCGAGATTAGATACAGGACCGTGACATTGAGTCCTGAATTGTAGTGAGCCCAAATGAACAAAACGGGACTTCCCTCCCGGGACGTTCGGGGACGTCTACAAAGAGTGACAAACATGAGAATATGGCCAAGAAATAAACTCTAAAATATCATGCTCAATGATGCTAAAACATGCAAACACCTCAAGTTAAGCATGCAAAGGGATTCAAAACTCAAGGCTAAGCAAGGCTATTACACTACAACCATACATAGAAAGCATCATTCGACCAAGTGACCTCAAAACAGAGCTAAGGCAGCCCAAAATATGAACAAAATCAGTTTGGAGCATGGCCAAAATATGCTAGAATAGATGGCCAAAACAACATGCATTGTGAGCTAGTCAACATGAGTTACACTACATGCATATGAAGCATGTGAAGGACTACCAAACCAAGCAAAAACAGAGTCATGGCATACCAAATGATGCCCAAAAACCCACTAAAATAAGACCAATACATGCAAGAATGACATGCTCCTTTGATAAGCCATGAAAGGGGTTACTCTACACATGCAAGAAGCAAGCAAAAGGGGACCAAACCAGCTATAGACAGAGTCTATGAAGGTCCTAGAAGTCACCAAAAAGTGCCTGAACTAGGCCTCCAAATGGTATAAACATATGCTCCTTTGGTAGGACAAAAATGCTAGTAAACAAGAGAACAAGAGAGAGGGTCACCCCTCTCTGATTTAAGCCCTCAAAGCCACATTCACACCACTAAAAATCCACTAGATTTCAGTGGTAGGATGGCCAAGCAAAGATCAACACAAAGGTCTCATGGCATGGCACAAAACAAGGCTAAATAGAGCATGCAAGAAGGTAGATGACCCTCAACACTAAAAGAGCCTTAAACAAACATGAAAAACACTTAAATATGAAGCTTTTTTCGGTTGACAATAAAGCTCAAATAAACATGCAAATGAGGCTAAGAGAAGGATCAAAACAATGCTTAAAAAGAGGGAAAATGAGTTACCCTTGAATCTCAGCAAAACCAGCAACTTTTTGAACCAAAACCCAACTTTTGAGACCTCTCAAAAACCCTCCAGCAACTCAGTAACAATGGTGGAGGTGTATGGTTATGAGGTGGTGTGCAATAGGCCAAGAACAAAGCACTTTCTAAGCCTAAAATATAGAGACAAAGAGAGATATATGCTTTGCCTTAGAGCAATTTTTCAACCTGGTATAAGGAGAGGGAGGGCCTCTCTTATAGAGTTTCAAAGCGAAAGCTTCTCCAAGAAACTAAAACCTTGGCTGTAAATCCTCCATACACGTATATGGAGGATCCAGTCTGTGCCTTCTAGCTGGCACAACTGCCATGCACTCAGACAGACAAAACAAGAGGAAGCTGGCCGACCAAAAAAGGTGGTCGGCTGACCACTTTCCTTGGTTGGCCGACCAGGGCAAGTGGTCTTCCACAAAACAAGGTGGTCGGCCAGCACAAAAGGTGGTCTCCACACTGAAAGCAAGTCAGTGGTATGGTGGGAGACCAGCAAATGTGGCCCAAAGACCAAGAAAACCAGTTTCCTGAGCAGAAAATCAGCTGGCAGAGAGAGAAGTGGTTTCCAAGGGGAATGATGGTCTCACACCCTTTTACCACCTTATAAACAGGGAAAACAAGGGTTGTGCCAAAAAAAAACCAACACGGATGCAAAACGAGAGTCCGGGTGGCAAAGCGCGCGGCCGGGTGCGCCGAAAACTGGCTTTGGAGCACCAAAAGTGGTGTACGGCCACAACACCTGTAGACAGAGGAAACAAGGTGTGTTCCAAAAATTGTGCCAAACGGAGAATGTTAAGCGGTCCCGAATCGAGGTGCATGGCCGACGGCTCTGAAAATCGAGAACTAGTCTCCAAATGGGAACAGTGGCGTACGACCACGAGAAGTAGTCTACGACCACTGAGAGATGGTCTACAAGACCTCTCCCTACCTTCGGGAAGAGAAAACAAGACTCAGTCCACAGACCGAGTCAAAGTACAAAGAATCCCGAGGTCCGGAGGCGAGGCTCTCAGCCAAGACTCCGAAACCTCGAAACGAGCACAACATGCGCGATCACCGAGTGCTCAATCGATAACGTCTGAGTCTTAAGGTCGGTCAAAAATGGGGTGTCTACATATAGTAATCCTGTTGAGCCTTTTCCCCTCTCACTCCCTCTCTCTTTTTCTCTTTCTCATTATGCTATCCACTACAATTCTCCCTAACCCAAGAGTCATGATGTGCTGAAATTACCAAGCTTACATGCAAGTTAGCACGTGGCACATCTTGCCACCAAATCTGATTCTCTCCTTTTTTTTTTTTTTTCTTTTTTTTACTAATAATGTATAACAATAATTATTGAACATCAATGCCTTATTATTCTTAATAAGGTCTTTGTTAGTGATTCAATTGGGTTAACTTAAAACTAATTAATTTTTTTTTCACTATTATATATTTTAGGTAGATTCTGAATAAGATTAATTTGTTTATTTATTTTCTTTTAAGAATAATTTAAATATGGGTTTTCACAATCTACCCTCCTAAAAAAAAAAATAAATTTCGTCCTTGAAATTAATTCGTACCTTTAGACTCGAAAAGTTGAGGGTAATTGGCACGCATCATATCTTCTCGTTCCCACGTTGACTTTTCTGTCTCACGATGTCTCCAGAGAACTCAAACCAACGATATAGTTTTACCTCATAATTTCTCCTCGCGACGATCTAAAATTTTGACAGGCTTTTCTTCAAATGTCATTTCTTCATCAAGGTTAATTTCCTCCCAATTGATGATGTGAGAAGAGTATGGCTCGTATTTCCGTATCATAGAGATGTGGAAAACATTATGTACTCTAGCCAGTTGAGGTGGTAGAGCCAAACGGTATGCCACTTCTCCTATTTTGTCCAAGATTTCGAAAGGCCTAATGAAGCGAGGTGACAACTTTCCCTTCTTTCCAAAACGAGCAACTCCTTGGCGAGGCTGTATTTTCAGAAACACATGATCTCCAACTTTAAATGCCAAAGGTCTTCTCCTTTAATCTGCATAGCTTTTCTGCCTACTTTGAGCGGTCTCAAGTCTTTGCCTAATTAGTTTCACCTTCTAGGTAGTTTCTTGAATTAACTTTGGCCCTAAAAGAGGTGCTTCTCCGACTTCTGTCCAACATATTGGTGACCAGCAAGGTCATCCGTACAAAGCTTCATACGGTGCCATACCAATACTTGCTTGAAAACTGTTATTGTAAGAGAATTCGACTAGTGGTAAGTGTTTCTCCCAACTACCCTTAAAGTCCATCACACAAGCTCGAAGCATGTCTTCTAAAGTTTGAATTGTTCTTTCTAATTGACCGTCAATTTGAGGGTGAAAATCTGTGCTAAAACACAACTCTGTACCCAAGGCTTTTTGCAGACTTTGCTAGAATTGTAACGTAAAATGAGAATCACGATCTGACACTATTGAGACTAGTACTCCGTGCAATCTAATGATTTCTCGAATAAATAATCGACTTAAAGATTCGAGTGTGCCTGCTGGTCCTATTGGTAGGAAATGTGCCGTCTTAGTTAATCGATCAACCACCACCCAAATGGCATCATGGCCTTGCGGCGACCGGGGTAATCCCGTTACAAAATCCATTGTTATGTGTTCCGAGTTCCACTTAGGTATTGGTAAAGGTTGGAGTTTCCCTGTCGGCTTTTGATGTTCTTCCTTCACTTACTAACACGTCAAGCACTTAGATACGAATTGAGTAATGTCCTTCTTCATTCCACTCCATCAATACTGTCGCTTAAGATCCTGGTACATCTTGTTTCCTCCCGGATGAACTGCAAAAACCGAATGGTGAAATTCTCTAAGTACTTCCCCTCTTAATCGTTCGATGTTTGGCACAAAAATTCTACCTAAATACCTTAAACTACCATCTTGATAGAGCGTCCAATCTGGTGAAGATTCCCCGGACAGTAGTCGGGCCTTGATGAAATCCGCCTCCTGATCAAATCTTTGGGCTTCCAACACTTTCATAAGAAGTTGGGGTGTTATAACTATTGTAACCAACCTACCCTTCCCATTCTGAGGCTCTGGTTGTAACTTTAATCCATTCACGGTGCTTACCATTTCCCATTCTTTAATTGATATGTTGGCTACAATCTCTCTTGTCTTTCGACTTAGTGCATCTGCTACAACATTAGCCTTCCCGGGATGATAAGACAAGGTGAATTGGTGATCTTCAAGGTACTCCATCCAGCGTCTCTGCCTCATGTTCAAATCTCTTTGTGCAAACAAGTACTTCAAGCGTTTGTGATCGGTAAATATCTCAAATTTTTCGCCATAAAGGTAATGTCGCCAAGTCTTAAGTGCGTAG
This sequence comes from Camellia lanceoleosa, assembly GCA_025200525.1. Lineage (NCBI taxonomy): Eukaryota > Viridiplantae > Streptophyta > Magnoliopsida > Ericales > Theaceae > Camellia > Camellia lanceoleosa. The sequence goes on from CM045768.1 coordinate 100,016,244, forward strand.
ACCACAGCCGCCAATTCCAGATCGTGAGTAGGATAATTTTTCTCATGATTCTTCAATTATCTTGATCCATAAGCTACTACCTTCCCGTTTTGCATTAACACACTACCTAACCCTTCTTTAGAGGCATCACAATAAACAGTGTACCCAACATCACGTTTGGGTATGATTAATATAGGAGCGCTTGTCAATCTCTTCTTGAGTTCTTGAAATGACTACTCACACACTTCATTCCATTCAAACTTTACTCCTTTTTGCGTTAGGCGTGTCATTGGCTTGGCTAATTTGGAGAAATCTTGAGTGAATCTCCTATAATAACCTGCTAATCCCAAGAAACTATGAATCTCAAACGTATTTTTAAGTTGTTTCCACCCCATTACTGCTTTTACTTTAGTAGGATCCACTGATATTCCTGATTCAGACACAACATGACCTAAGAATTTTACTTCCCTTAACCAAAAATCAGTTTTGCTAGCTTTAGCATATAATTGGTTTTCTCTTAGAATTTACAAAACGGTTCTCAGATGTTGCTCGTGGTCTTCCTCCGATTGTGAGTATATCAAAATATCGTCAATGAATACTACCACAAATTGGTCCAGATAGGGGGTAAAAATTTTGTTCATTAAACTCATGAATACCCCAGGCGCATTAGTCAAACCAAATGGCATTACCACAAACTCATAGTGGCCATAACAGATTCGAAATGCAATTTTGGGTATATCATCTCCTCTGACACGAAGTTGGTGATATCCCGACCTAAGGTCAATTTTGGAGAAACATTTTGAACCTCTTAATTGATCGAACATGTCATCAATTCTGGGTAAGGGATATCGATTTTTAATGGTGACTCGATTTAGTTGTCGATAATCGATGCACAATCTTAAGGTTCCATCCTTCTTCTTCGTGAATAATGCTGGCGCTCCCCAAGGGGACGTACTTGGTCTGATGAACTTCTTACTCAGCAGTTCTTGTAACTGCTTCTTTAATTCTCGAAGTTCGGCTGGCGCCATACGATGTGGTGCTATTGAAATTGGTGAAGCACTAGGTTGAAGCTCGATCGTGAAATCTATGTCTCATTATGGGGGTAATCCCGGTAATTCGTCAGGGAAAACATCAGCGTACTCACACACCACATGGGGTAATTCCGGATCCTTTTGATTTTCGTCTTCCAAAATTAAACTTGCCAACCATCCAGTCAGTTGGTCATGCCACCGCAACTTGCGACACGTTGGAGTTAGAGAATCTTGTCTATCTCCTTTAAATTGAAATTTCGTGCCATTAAGGGAGGATGTTGTCACTGTCATACGGTAACAATCAATAATGGCTCGATGAACTGGCAACCAGTCCATTCCTAGGATGACGTCAAAATCAGACATATCCATAACCCTTAGATCACATATCAAATATGAACCGGAGATTTCTAGTTCACAAGACTTACATACTAGATTTACTTGGGTTTGGCCCCCTAAGGGTGAAGCAACACTTATAGCTATTTCTAACGTTTCGGGTTCCAAACCCAAACTTGACACACATGCAATAGATATAAAAGAATGCGAAGCTTCGGAATCGAACAATACTTTAACCCAAGAATTCATAAGGATTAACATACCATGAATTACTGCTAGGTTACCAACATCCTCTTCTCCTTGGAGAGCATACATTCTTCCTACTGCCTGTTGGTTAACTTTCCATTTCCAGCTCTTTGTGGTTGTGCTCTTGGTCGGCCATCATTCCTAGAGGCTTGTGGCTGCCGCTTGTTGGCCTGAGTATTTTGAATAGGCTTAGAACCTTGCCCTGGTTGGCATTTGTTGTATTGTTATGCCCCTCGCTGATCCGTAAAATACTCCCCACCCTGAGGACACTCACTTCGACGATGCCCTTGCTGACTACATCTGAAACACTTTCCTTTCCACTCATTTACAAAGTTTCCTCCTTGCTGGTTTCCTCGATTCTGTCTTTGTTGCTGCTGCGACCCTCTGGTATAAGGTGCTGGCGCAGGGTGGTCTCTGGTGTTGCAGATTGGGCCTCCTTTGCGTGTTTGGTTGTTGTTCCTTGATCGCTGATTTCGAATGCGTTCAGAATCCGCTAACTCCCGTTGCACAATTAAAGCTCGATCCACCATTTGAGCAAAGGTGGAAAGTTTCACTGCGATCAATCTTCCTCTAATGTCTGTGTCCAAGCCCCATTCAAATCGCCTAACCTTATCCTCTTCATTTGCTACTATGGCTGAAGCGTACCGTGAAAGGGCTTCAAAACGGTTTGTATATTGAGCGACTAACATTTTTCCTTGTTTCAGGTGGACGAACTCTTGAATCATTTCTTGTCTTAGCGAGTTAGGAAAATACTTTTCCATGAACAGGTCTTCGAACTGTCTCCAAGTTAATGTCTCTACTTGTCGAGTACTTTTGATCATTTCCCACCAATGATATGCTTTCCCTTTCATTTGAAATGCTGCCATGGTCACTCTATCTTGTTCATTTCGGATGTCGGAAGTATCTAGCAACTTCTTAATTTGTCTTAACCAAGCTTCAGCTTCATGGGGGTTTGATCCACCAAGGAATTTGTGGGGACGTAGCTTTTCAAATTTTGCTATCATTTTCGATTTCTTTTAATCTTCGTTTCGGGGTGGTATATTGCCTACCCTATCAGCAATCACGCGTATAATTTGAGCGACATCGCCATCAGACACTCCATCACTATTACCGTTATTATTATTTCTTGTTCGTCCAGCCATTCTGCATGATGGGATTTTTTTTTTCCTTTAGTAATTCATGATTTGTTCATTTATTTATTATCTTTATTATTATTATTATATTTATGTGCAAGGATAGTAAAAAAAAAAAAAACTTCATTAATTAGATTAAATAAGCTACAATTAGCAAAATACAAATAAAACAAAGGAAAAGATTAAATAACATACTACGGACAAAAGATAGCCCCTACAATCCAAGTTAACTACTATACTCACAATTCTAAACTAGGCAATTTTTACATGTGCGCATACAAAACAATCGGTTAGCCTAGTTTATAATTCCCTTAAGACCCCTTAAAATAGCCAAGGAAAGTCTCTCCACACAAGGGCTTCCGGCTCCCATGTGGCTTGGAAAAGCCCCATGAATCGCCACAGCACCCTGACGAAGATAGCAATTCCGCACACACGATGCCCTAGCAGCTGCATCGGCTCCTCCCGATAGGTCCTCCAGTCTCTAAAGTCCACTGACCCATCTCTCCTCACAATTCTGTGTGGGTCGGGCATGATATTCTAAAGGCTCCAAAAGTCAAAAAGGTCGCCCACCCTATCGGTGAAACCATCCGGGAAGGGGCCTAATTGATATACCCAGGGAGTCTCTTGTCTTAGAATCTGGACAGGTCCGATATAGGTACCCACCCAACTCTCAGCTTTCCAAGCACAACCTCCTAGGGGATAAAGTCTGACATATACAAAAGAGCCAATCTGCAACTCGTTTCGCACATCCCAACCCTCAAATGTGGCTCTTACATCTCCAGTGCTCTTCTTGGTATTGGTACAACTTCTTCAGACTCAGGTTCAGGCTCAAGTTCAGGATCAGGTTCAAGGTTAAGCACAGGCTTAGATTCATAGTCTTCAATAGGCATCTATACTTTTTCACTTGGGTCAGATTCTATGTCATAGTTTTCCACCAAATTTTCCTCGTTAGGGTTAATGTCTGATGACCCTGGCATCCTACAATTAAAAGGTTCTAACTTAGTTAAGTCACCAAAAATTACAAATTAACATAAGGTTTTCTTAAATGTAAAATAATAAATTACTACCCATGGCCGAAAGGTTCAAACCTAGGCTCTGATACCAAACTGTGATGCCCCAAATTTTTCTTTTTCACGTCATAAGATTTAAATAACAATAACTTGCTAGATAAAATTTTAACTACTAATTAGGAACTTTTAAATTCTTAAATAGTCAAAGTCCAATAACAAAATAAAACTATAAGTTCACACACAACGTCACAACATAGTTAAATATTAATACAAGAAATAACAAGATTTTATTTTGATAAAATCTTGACTCTAAGTTAGCCAAGGTTCGATATTAGCAGCAGCTCCAATTTCAGCCTCAGTCCCTTCCTCGACATAATTTGGCATGAAATGCCAAGGCAACAAAATATATGCCATGAGTTTTGCAACAATATAAGAAAGCATAACCAACCTACCATTCTTTTTGAGAAAAAATAATGAGATTATAAACACGAGATAATAATATAATTGTAAACATAAATTACAACCAATAAAATAATTCAAATAATTTTAATAACTTAGGTGACCCTTGAAATCTCACCAAAGAGGTTTAACTTACCAACCACTAAGTCATGGCCATGGTTAATTTGGAAACCCCCCCTTGGTCAAATATTCAAGAACTACCAAAATGCCCATGCCCGGAGTTATATACCCAAGCCATGACATCCGTGGTCCGCCAAAGGAAGCGGTGCCAGTGCGTAACTTCCTGCGTGCCACCGCATCCACCCTTATTCCAAAACCAAATATCGATAAGGGTTCAAATAATCCCCGTGCCATCTTAGGGTTTCGCGACACAATTTACTTAAAAATTATTAAAAACCAGGGCTCACCCTGAATACCCGGTATTAATCCTTTATCAGTAACTTTATATATTAAACACAAATTATTCAATTCTCAATCACCAATAATGTTATACCAAGAAAAAAAAAAAAAAAAAAACTCCCAACATAAAACATTATACATGTCACACAATAATAATTCAATGTCTAAAATTTAACAGACAATTAATTTAAATCATGATATGAACATAATAACTTAGATATTAAAATTTTAAATAAATTATTTACAGAATCATAAAATTCGTGCAATTGAACAGAATACTCAATAGGGATGTTTAGGTCACTTTTCAGAAAGAATTTCAGAAAAATAAGATATAAATAATTCTGTAAAATTTCCAACAATCTTTATGACACAGGTTTGTCACATTTCCTTACATTAATTCCATGCTTAATTTTATAGATCAAGTCCATAATCTAAAAGTTTATCATAAAACTAGACTTCTCAAATTTCATCTTTTAGTTAGAAATTACCAGATTTGGCTTAGTATAGAATTTTAAATAAATTTTCAAATACATAGTAAAATCTGTCTCACAGTTTCCGATTTAGTTAAAAATTTGTATAAATTCGTAGAAAGCTCAAAAATTGTTGCCAAAATTCTTGAATGAACTAGGCATCATTATCAACAAGTTTGTAGAAGAAATCATCTCGAAATTTTGAGTATACAATTGTCTAAAAATTCGGGCAACATTCTGGCAGGTTCAAAACAGATTATTTTCAACACAGTTTCAGATTTAGTTAAAATTTTGTATAAATTCGTAGAAAGCTCAAACATTGTTGCCAAAATTCTTGGATGAACTAGACATCATTATCAACAACTTTTTAGAAGAAATAATCTCGAAATTTTGAGTATAAAATTGTCTAAAAATTCGGGCAACATTCTAGCAGATTCAACACAGATTAATTATTTTCAATCTTCTCTTTAAATGTATAAACTACACATGCATGCTTATTTGTTTACAATAATAAGATGATTTTAAGACTATCAACATCTTCAAACACTTAATATACACATCACAAAATTCCTACACATATATATAAAATTTCTATTTATGAGTAGTCATTTTAATCACAAGGACATAATCTGAAAACTTCAATAATAAAAAGAACTGAGAGGGTTAAGAGGGGTTTTCTTACATTATAGTAGGATTCAAATGGGTGACGAAATGGTCAAAAAATTTTGCTTCCTTAACCTTCCCCTCTTCTTTTCCTTCTACTAATTTTTTTATTTTTTTTTTTGTTAGACTCTCCTCACCCGTCAAAGGCATGCATGTGTATCTATAGAAATCCTATTGAGCCTTCATGTGTTTATATAGTACTCCTGTTGAGCCTTTTCCCCTCTCACTCCGTCTCTCTTTTTCTCTTTCTCATTATGCTATCCACTACAATTCTCTCCAACCGAAGAATCATGATGTGCTGAAATTTACCAAGCTTACATGCAAGTTGGCATGTGGCACATCCTACCACCGAATCTGATTCTCTCCTTTTCTTTTTCTTTTTCTTTTTTTTTTTTTTTTTGTTTTTTTTACTAATAATTTATAACAGTAATTATTGAACATCAATACCTTATTATTCTTAATAAGGTTTTTGTTAGTGATTAAATTGGGTTAATTTAAAACTAATTAATTTTTTTTCACTATTATATATTTTAGGTAGATTCTGAATAACATTAATTAATTAATAATTTATTTATTTATTTTCTTTTAAGAATAATTTAAATATGGGTTTTCACAGGTTGAAAGTTAGACTTACATGCTACTGTACAGTCAATGAAAGTTAGAATTACGTGTAACCACACAGCCGGTGAAAGTTGGACTTACATGCTACCGCACAACTGATGAAAGTTCACATCTCATGTGAGAGGAGGAAATGTGAACTTGAGATTTTAACGAGTTTCATGTGAAAGGAGGAAATGCAAACTCGAAATCCAAACGCATTTCACGCGAGAGGAGGAAAGGTGGAGACACCAAAGCACACGAATGTTATTCCTGAGTTTCTGAGAACAGAGTACAAAATACGACTAACGTGGCCAATTTTCAAAATTTTCGTACAAATTCAGAGCAATCTGGCGAAATTACGAGCTAGCTTGCCAAAACATAATCCCCACGGCTAAAATGTGGCCTACCCCGACCAAAATATGAGATGCTCGACCAAAACATGAGACACTCGGCCATCAAAAATCTCATCTGGCTGAAAGAGTTTCCCACACGGCAAAAAAAGGTGCCGGCTAGCCAAAAAAAGTGCCGGTCGGCCATTTTATTCAATACGGGGAATAATTTGGCTTGGGCGACTTGACTTACTTTTAAAAGGCATCTAGGGCTTATTCTAACACACACCCAAGTCCGAAATACCTCTCTGTCACTGTTGAAGCTCTTTCTCTCTCTCTCTCTCTCTCTCTCTCTCTCTCTCTAAAATTTCTTCCATTCTTAGCTTCCCCAAACTCACATCGACCTCAATCAGAGGAAATTCGAGCCCTTTTTCGACTTTGGACCGATTGGATTTCAAAGGGGGTAAGCTTTTGATCTTTTTGCTTCATTTTGCAAGATTTAGACAATCAATCTATGATTTAACACATGATTTATGCCATCTTTCATCAATCTTCTTGATTTTACAACTCTCCCTTATTGCTCCTCACAGTGTTTGGCTTGATTTTTCCACAAATTGGATTGATTTTAGGGATTCTCCACAGCTCAACTAATTTCTCAAGAACACTTGTTTAATTGCCCTTGAATTTGAACAACTGTTTTTATATTTTATTTTTAATTGCTTTAAGATGTGCCATGAATTCCTTGAATATACCTTGAATTTGCTTGAATTTGTCTTGAATTGCTTGAGTTTCTTGAATTTCTATTTGAAATATGCTTTGAATTTGCCTTGAATTTCTGGAATATGCCTTGAATCTGCTTGAATTTTTGGCGAGTATACACTGTCTAGCCACTGATTTCAAATCAATGCTTGATCAAATGCTCACGAATTGGATAATTCCCTTAGAAATTAGCCTAGATTATTCACAATCTTGCCACATGCCCTTTTGATTGAATGAAATTTTGGACCATGAATTTCAATTTGATTTGTGTCTTGAATAAAACAAATCCATGACTTAACAGAAACCCCCTTAATTTAGACTTGAATTCATAATTGTAAGAAATTTTTTTTTTTTTTTTTTTTTTTTCAATTTCCTATTGATTTTGTATGTTTCTTCCAAAACTTCAACAATGTTAGAATACTTCAACATTTTTCCACATTTCCTATCTGATTTGATTTTTTATTGCCTCCAACTTGGGTTAGATTTCTCATACTCTTTCTTTGATTAACAGATTATTATGGCTAGTGATGATGCCCCCACATGTCAACTTGTCCCCCGCCATTGTTGCCGAGGGTGACATACCCTCCCCGGTGCTTGGGGTTGACATCCCCACACCTATTACAGATATGGAGGGCCATGATAAGGACCTCATGGACGAGGACATTGTAGCAGAGCTAGAGCCACTCCCTTTGAGGATGACACCATTCGACCCCGCGGCCTATAGACCCAACACGCATATGATGGCCCTTGGGGGGATGCTGCAATTCACTGAGTTCTCTTAGTGAGTCGTAGAGGATGTGCTACTCTGGGAGCGCTCGAGGAACCTCTCCCATGATTCCTCTATAGTATGTATCTTCTTTTCTCCATTTTGTTTGGCGTATTATGCATTGAACTCTTTTGACAGCTCCAATCTCTTGTTTGCTAACAACTTGCTTATTACAGGTCATTGGCCGACTGATGAGGGGGCATGGGAGCATCCATGACCCTCGTCAAATGGTATAGAGACCTCCCCACTAAGGTCCATATCTTGGTAGATGGAATTAGGTTTAGCCTATTTTGCTTGGGCATCACATTATTACAGGTGGACAGATTGATCTTTGGCGCCTTGGTGGAGAGGTGGTAGGACACCACCAACTCCTTCCACTTCTCATCTACTGAGGAGATGACGATGACCCCCTACCACTTCTCCATGATCATTGGTGTCTCGATGGGTGGTGATTTGATCCCATTTGATCACGATCTGAGCTAGTGGTCGGCTACTCAGATATTCCTTCCATGGGCTGTCCTAGCCCTCACTCGTTATGGGATGATCCGCTATAACTGGCTCTGGCAGCACTTCCATGGGCTAAAGTTGGTGACTTCAGAGAAGGCTGCCCAGCATGTCCACAGATTTCTTTTTTATGTCCTCAGTACTACCCTGTTTGTGAACATGGAGAATATTGTAGGACTTCACCTCTTGAACGATATGGTGGAGCTCCAATGGGTGAAGGAGTTTGACTGCGGTAGAGCTAGCCTTGCCACACTCTATAGCTACATGAGCTTCATGTCTCATCGAAAGACGGAGCTACTAGGAGGCTACTGGAGAGAATGAGAGGTACATTATGTACTTTCTTTCAATTCAGTTGAATTTCATGTACTTATTTCCATTTCTATTTTTGTCGGTTGATTTTTTGAAACGCTTTCCCATATAGATATGGCTTTACACTTACTTTCCCTCCATTGCCTCGATCCCGAGATTGGAGATTACCTTGGCGGTGCCCTACTCCCTATACTATGATGGGAGGCTCCAATTAGTACATTTGTAGCTTCACCACCTTTCGCCACTTCTTCAACATGGTGACCATCGACATGGCAATTCTTAGAACTCTCTATTTCCCTTTTACTGTCTTTTGAATCAGGCCATTAATGGCTTAGCACCCCTCTACTCCTCCAATTCAATTAGATTTTTCAAAGCCTGAGGAATTTTTTACTCCACTTTTATCAAAAGTTTGAAAATTCTAGTCAATGTTATGAACTATAGGCACAGAGAAGTAAACAGAAATTACATCATTGTCATTCACAGCCTTAGGCTCAATGGTTATAACAGACTTAAAAGAAAAATAAATAAAAGATCTAGACGGGATAGTGGTGTTTGGGTTATTACCCCCATAATCACCGAAGTTTGGGATTGCAGACAGACCTGACTCAACAGAATCAGACTCAACAATCGACTTAGAATTTTAAAACAAAATTTCAAAACTTTAATTTGCATACAAGCCACCCATTACATCCATAATGAAGCTTAAGTAATTAGCAGGTGATCCCTCCCCGATTATAGAAACGGTTATATCTCCCAAGTTCGTTGGTTCACCTCTGGTATCTGACCCTTTTAGTAAATCAACCAGTGTTAGACCCAGGACATCAGTCATGCTACTCTCTAAGCTGACATCACTGTCTTGACCGATGCCGATGCTTGGATCTCCTAGCTCTTCGTTACTATCAAAGAGTTAATGATCAAAGAGGATCTCAAACCTGGGACTCTTCTTTTCCTCCTAGTCGGTCTATGGTTCGGGAAACCCATAGAAAGGGAAATCCTCTCATTCACAGACAAAGCACCTGTTCAAAGTTCCACAATCGAATTGGCTTATGGCCCAACTCAAACCGTCACTCGGCACTTTTTTCCTGGATCCTTTCTTTGATTTCTTCACCCTTCCTTTTCCAGTCTTCTTTTGTAGGTGCATACCCTAATCCAAATGCATACGGGTTATGGGACACTTGATTTGCTGTGGTGATAATCCTATTCTAGGAATATGCTGACTTACTCATGAAGTAGATTGATTGGGCACTAGTGTACATCCCTTCACCCCTTGCCATGATTATTTGAACCAACTGGGCTTTCGCCAATGTAAAGCCTGAGAGGAACAAATCCTCATTTCCATGCTGTATTTCTAGTATCGACATTATGACTTTCGGGGGAGGTTTGATAGATGAATTCCCAAAAACGGTGGAAATTCCTCCGTCATATGGGTATTTTACTAGTTGGTGCATCATGGAGGATACAACGTTCATCTGATAGAGCAGGGGCCTTCCCAATAGCAAGTTGAATGTTGTAGGAACATCCATAACATGGAATTCAACTTCGTGCTCAGATGGACCCACTATTACTTGCACTTTGATTGTCCCTATAACCTCCCAACTAGTATTATCATAAGCCTGGATCAACTGAGTAGTGGGCGTGAAATCAGCCAGCTTTAGCCCTATCGCATAAGTAGTCCGTGAAGGACAAACATTGATAGTTGGTCCAGTGTCAATCAAAATGATCAGGATCCATTTCTTTTTGCATTCCAGTGACACATATAGAGGCTTATTGTGTCCTGATTCTTTCGGTCTTTGTTGGAGAAACCCATTACCGGGACTATTTCTCTCGGAGTGATTAGTGACACTAGTTGTTCGGGAGTTATGTCGACTGACAGCTTAGCCTTGCTTAAGGCTGACAACATTACTTGTCGGTGTTCTCGGGAAGCCATAAGAAGCCCCTAGATGGAGATGTTTGCCTGAATCTTTTTTAGTTGCTTTAGAACCATGTCTTCTTTTGCCTCTTTTTCGTTCTCTTTCCCATCTTCTTTGTCTTTGCCTGATGACTGTCTTTGGTCAAGATGTGGAGGCTTGAAGTAGTGCCCACTCCTAGTAAGATGATCAATTTATTCCGAGTACCAAGTCTTGTCAGGTAAATTATTTCCCCATTCACTGTCAATGTGAGCGAGCTACAAGTCATTATCATTCCACCATTTGTCTTCGTTGACCAAGAGGCAATTGTCAGGCTCTGCCCGAATCATCCCTACATTATACTTTGGTCAACACTTTGATTCCTTTGTTTCTTTTTTGAAAGCTTTTTTGATGTTGATCTTTGGTTTATCCTCTTTTCTTTTAGTTTCCCAATCAAACACTTCTTCATTGTTTGACCAACCATGACTGACATTGGAATTTCTCGGATCCAACCATCCTATCTACACATTCCTCGTTTAGGTTAGCCAAGTCATCTAACCCCTGTTCAGGTTTATCTTCTCTGACAACATTAATGGAGAATGAGTTAGACAAAACAACCTCCGGCTTTTGCTGACCAATGGGTACGATATACTTGCTAGGATTGTATCCTTCTTTTGGAAAATTTCCAGTCTCAATCACAGGTACTTCAGCTATTTCCTTTTCGATTTCTGCTACTACCACTACAGGGCTTTTAGGTTTTGGCTGGGCTAGAGGTGTATTCATCGTGCATAGATTAGTGCTCTTAGGAATGTATACCTTGGGTTTGGGCAGATGAGAAGGCATGATGTATATGATGGGGTTAAAGGTAGGTGGTAGTGTATGTACTAAGTTCAGGCAAAGGAGTGGTTGGATTTTGTCATGGGGTGGTGGCTGGTTAGTGGTGCCATTGGATTTTGGTAGTTGTGGGGGAGCTATAACTTTGTTGTGGATGAGATCTTGAATCTTATGATGAAGATGATAGCAATGCTAAGTGTCATGTCATATTTGTTGGTAAAAGCCACGATGTTTGGCAGGGTCGTGTTTGGCTAGGAGACGATTGGAACAAGGTCGAGGGTCAAGAAGTTTGAGATGCCCCTATTCTATCAAGACCTTCAAAGCTCTAGAGAGGGATATATAGAGAGGGATGAATGTTCTGGTTGGGGTTAATTTGGATTAATTGCTTCTGTTGGTTTAAGCACAAGGATCAGCCATTTTGGTGGTAACGGTGATCGAGTTGACTTTAGAGGGCTTTATAGCTGTGCTACTACTGGTAGTAGCATTGGAACTACGCTCAAAGGTTTTTCTTATAGGTTCTTTATTGTCGACAATGATTCCCTGCTTGATGGTATCTTCTATATGCACCCTCATTTCATGTAGTTCCTTAAAATTGAATAGTAGGAGGACTATCGTCTTTTGTAGCATCTTGCCATGCAAATTCCTTACCACCATGCGAATTGGATCTTTTTCTGGTGGTCTATTGGTCATCATTGCTGCCTTGGCCCTCCACTTGGTGATAAAGGCTACAAAACTTTCATTCGGCTCTTGGCGGGTTGCCTCTAATTCTCGAGTGGTCACTTCAATCTAAGTGTTATAGTCATACTGGGTGATAAAGGCCTCGGCTAATTCTTCTCAACTTTGTTTCACCGAGTCCACTAACTTGGTGTAATTACCCGACCCTCGTATATGTTTTTGATATACTTTTAGTCCCTTACTCCGAGCCTTTATATGCTTACTGTGAAATTTCATGTGAAACTAAGTTTAATTAAACGAATCTTAAGATTATAGATTCATATATGTCTAGTAAGAGAAATATATGTTATAACTATAATGTTTGGATCGGAAATTGGAAGCCTTACAGGCTTAATTATCTGAAATTGACTTTATATTTGAGATCAGCATAATTTTTAGATCATAATATGACTTTCTGTAAAAAGTTGATTTGGAATGATTAAACTGATTGAGTTTTGTCTTATTCAACCTTTTCTATATTATATATACATATATATCTCTTTGATAATTTGACATGGAAATAATCTTTAACTCAAATATCTCCTAAGTGAAAATTTGAAGAGGAAGGTTAGAGAGAAAGAGGGGAGGTTCTTCAAGGAAGAAGATTGGGGAAGTTAAGTGGGCCTATAGAGATTAAAACTCAAGGTATGTTGATCCACCTTAAACGATCTCTCTCTAGGATTTGTATAAGGAATTCCTTTCATTCATGAGGAACTAGGTGTAGACACCCCATTTTTGACCGTCCTCAAGACTTGGACGTCACCGTTGGAACACTCGGTGATTATCCATGTGTGTGTTCGTTTGGAGTTCCCGGAGTTCTCGGCTCGCGTGCCGTGCCTCAAGACCTCCGAACTCGACCGTTTGTGTTTGGTTTTGCACCAAACACTGTGATTACCTTTGAGGGTAGGGAATGCCTTGAGGCATCCCCACACACCATTGGGGCTAGAGGCTACAGGCTGTTTGTAGTTGTCACCGGCACTATATTGTGCCGGTCGGCCTATTTTGTGCCGGTCGGCCTTTGTTTTGGGCGAAATGACCATTTTGCCTGCCGAATAATGCACTTGCTTGGTGAGATATTTTCTCACTGTTTGCAACTTGTTTCCCCTCCATACGTGTATGGAGGGATGGGCTATTAGTGGCCAAGCTTGTAAGCTTTTGGCCTATAAGAGGAAGCTCTCCCTCTTGGCTTGAAGGTTAGCAATTTTGAGGGTTAGCCATTGTTAGAGAGCTAGAGCTGGTTTTAGGGCTAGAATAGATATAACTTCTATATCTCTCCTTTTCTCTTTGCAAACTAGGTGTTTTGTGCTTACTTTTGCACACTAGCACCTAGTGTCCCACTTCTTCTTGGGCGAGGCTCCATGAGTTGTTCTTGGAGTTTTTGGTGATTTTTGAGCTCAAGGAGGCAACACCAACAACCTTTGTGAAGGTAGTCATCAAGGGTGAGAAACTTACACTTTTACCCCATTCTTGCAACTTGTTTTTACTTAGTTTAAAACAGTTTTTGAGCTTAGTGTTTGGCATATAAAAGTTCTGTTTTTAAGCCCTCTTTATTGTATATTAAGAGTGTTTTGTGGTTTGAGGAACTTTGATCACCTTTAGGCCTTGAAAAGGCCACATTTTGTGCTATTTTGGAGAGATCCGAGATTTTGGTGATAGGATCTCTTCACCACTGAAATCTTGAGGATTTCAGTGGTGAAGAGCATGCCTTGAAGTCTCAAAAAGGGGAGGGCCACCCCCTCTCCTTGATGTCCTTGAAAAGGACAAATTTTGCTTCCTTAAGGAGCTCTATGCTTGAGTGTGTGTTGAGCTTATTTGACTTGTTTTCCATGCTTATATTGCCATGATATAACTTGGTTTTAAGTGGGTTCTAGTACTATTTGCATGATTTGCATAGTTACTTTGTAATGCCTTAATATGCCATAACATGTCTAGGTTGTTAGCCTTAGTTTCTAGCATGTTTTAAGCTTAGGTTTGTGAAGCTTGTAAGCTTATTTTGCCATGATTGAGCTCTGTCCATAGCTATCTTGGCCAATCTTGGCATGTATTTGGTAACCTCTTTGTAGTTGGCTTGTTGGCCTTAAGATTATGATTGCATGGCATGCCATACTTGCATCATTTTTTTAGTGGTTTGGCCATTAATAACATGATTTCAGTCCATTTAGTATGCTCACATGTTTGCATTACATGCCTCTTAAATGTGTTCAAGAGTTGCTTAAGCATGCCTAAGTATTGGTGCCTTAACAGCTTGCATATGTGTGTGTGCACTTAGTCTCATTTTCTAGACACTTTGGCCCTTTGTTTTGAGCCTTGTTAGAGCTGTCCAATTCATGTGTAAGTCCATCTCATTGCTTAGTTTGCATGCTTGTTTGTATACTTGCATAAATGCATTACCTAGTCCATGTTGCATGCCTAGATAACATGCTTAGGATTGTGCCACATTGACATGCATGCCAAACCTCTTGAAGTGAGTTTGATAGAGGTTTGGCACCTTTGTTTGCATTGCATGCATTTGACATTGAATGTGCACCCTTGGTTCTTAGGACCATCACGCATAAAATCTTGTGATTGGTGGCAGGGAATCGAGGCATCGCCCTCTTGAGTCCATAGCATGATGGGGATGTGCTTGGTGCATACATGCTATGATTTGCATTGCCTTGCCTTTGGTTTCCTCTGCTTCTTTGTCGATTCTGAGTTCTGCGAGGATAAAGGGCGATCGGCACTCTTTAATGCCGGCCATTTGCCTCTTGGCGGCCGATAATGAAATCGAGCGGTGGCTTCCTCCTCGGCCGGTGGCTCTCTGCCTCGGCGGTGATGCTCCCGGTGTTACGAGGCACTCTGAAGTTTTGGGAATTTTCAGAGAAGGAAGCGGAGAAGCGAGGCACACTTGCCGGTGTGATTAGAAACAAGTCCGGTGTATTGCAGTTAGCCCTCATCCCGAGGCATTTATTGCTTTAATTAGATTAATTAATTTATTTAATTAATTTAGCCAATTGTAATAATTAATTAGCTTGCGTAGTTAATTAATGTATTATTCTTTTGGTCTCTCGGCGAGGGCAAAAATGTAATAAGTGTGTGTGAGTGGGCATGTATGTCTTCCAACCCCATTTCTTTCTCCCTTTTATTTGCACCTTATGGTAGATTAGGGCACGTTTATTTTAGCATACCTTATGCAATGCATGCGTGCATCCATGCATTTGTTTACATGCTGGGCTCGGTACACCATACAAAGCGCATCATAATTTCCAAATTCCAAAATTGAATCGTGTTATGTGATAGCATTTCATATGCCATGCTTACGATAGCGAGCCTATCTAGCGCATTCTTGCACGTGTTGCATTAGTCATTTAACATGAACTAGGTCATGCATTGTTTTGCTAACTAGTTTCTTGTCTTGTACAGTCTGAGGTGAGCTTTTATGCTTTAGCATACCGCATGCGATGTAAGTGTTGCCATGATGATGGGATTGCCATCTTGACTAAATGCTCACATGATAAACCTGTTTGGATGCACTGTGGGTGGAGGTTGGATTACTTGAGTTGGGAATACTCACTGAAATCCGTATTTTAGCCTACTTGCGGTAGCAAAATCTAACACGTTTTTCGAGACAAAACGGATATGCAATGTTTATTTCCAAGTTAGGCGATCTAGTCTATACTTTTGTGTTGTGCGCATCACATAGTAAAATCTAGGTTAATAACCGGGATAAGAACATGTAAGGTTTTCAAAATCGGATATCACGGTTAGTAGAGGCGGTCTTGGACGGCGAAAGGGGTGCTCATAGTGACCTTCCGTCGTACCCAAGCTCGAGCCAAGACCACTTTGGTGATAGCGGACATGTGGCCTTGACCTTGAGTCGAGTTTCCTAAATTTCCCAATAATAAAATATTTAGGTGGCGACTCATGTCTGCAGCATGATCCATGTTTGGCACTACTTTTCAAAAATCTGTTTTCTCAAGCGATTTGCGGATTTGGACTCTTTGGTTGATTTAGAACGCGACACAAAAATTGAGTCGAGCTGTAGCGAGGTCCCCATGGGGCGTGCTCTGGTTTGGCGACTCTTTGAGATTTTAGAGAGCTTGACTCGAACTCGCGATATCTGTTTTGACTACACTTATGTGTTTCTTTGCATTGCATGTGCATTAGTGCGCCTAGGAACCGTGTTGGCCATCTGCTATTCTGGCGGTTTCTTGGGAGGCTTGTCTTGTCAAGGCATGTCCGTAAAATTTGACGGTTCTTGGCTCTGCGATATAGAACACAAACCCGGTTTCTGGGGCACCCTTCGACCATTCGACCTAGTGCATATTGAATCCATAGTGACCATTCCAAATTAGGGCGGGTTGCTTACGATATTAGGTTGTTTGAAACATTGCGTGCGTAGTAAAACCCTAGCTCGACAAAATAGGGCGAAACCCTACCCCAACATAGGGGTGTATTGGCTCTCATTTACTTACTATGTGCTTTTAGAGTATATCTCTGAGGAATGCATATACCGGTTTGTGGGTCTCGATCGGCTTTGAAAGCACGATGTCAGTTTTGAGAATCGATTATATCTGCGGGTATCGGTTGATTTGGGAATGATGACTTGAGAACGATATTGATAGTAGAAGTGCGATTGTTCGACTACACCGTGTTTGATCTATTTGAAATTTGAAATCTTTGCTTGTTTACCGTTTGATTCGATGATTGAAGAGTTGAGTCGAACGACTAGTGTCTTCTCTCTTGGCGGGGTGAAACGTGATCTGAGAACTTAGAAGAGATTGTGGTCATGACGGCGCAATGAGGCAAGGAACCACACCACAAGATGAGGCTCTGTTGATATGCCACACCCGCCTAGGTCGCTGCACACCCAATCTGGACCCCTCAGTTCTATCAGGCTCGCGAGCCCACTACATTCGAGTTAATGGGGATGATAGGCGAGCTCGAGGTCGTGGCGGATCTCGCTTCGGAATGTCAACCTCGCCACCGTTGCACCATATCTTTGGAAATTTGAACCCGAGGCCCCGTCTTGGGGCGGATTGTGTCGAGCTCAATCGATCGGAGATGACCTCCACCACATGATGATGTACAGTACCAACCCAAACCTCCCACGGTGAGGCGAGAGGCAAAGACAAAGTGAAGGCCGAGGCCGACCCTATTGAACAGCTAACGTGGGCGATCCGAACTTTGGCGGGAATGAGCAAACAACGGTATCGCGATTGCAACAAAATTGTGGATGATATTTTCCCTACCGCCGCTGAGGCGGTTCGATCAATCGGCACCGGGATAGGCCGTCATGCCAAGAAGGTTCTTTCCACTCGACTGCATCCGGAAAGGATCGAAAACCTAAAAGTGCACCGTGAATTCGCTAGTGCATCTAGCAAGAGTCCTCGAATTCAGTATTTGCCCGGCGCGGGGCCTTCCATCCTCTCTACATGCCGTTGTCTAGGGCACCGATTTTAGCCAAGGGCATCTCACACCCCTCGATCCTAGGCGCTCCCCAAACCCCTTCGGCGGGGCCACGATGCCACTCGATCTTCGCGTACCATCAACGGTCTGCCACACCGCGATAATTGCTTCCGCCTTCGGCAGTACAAGATTTGATTGATAACAAGGTCATCCTCCGCCTACCTCGGCCAAGTCGGTCCTCTGAGTTCTTGGATTGTGAGGACACAGAATCTGAGGACACCGATACTGCGAGTATGTAATTGAGATTCAACCGCCTGCGGGCAATATCTGGCACATTTTTGGATATGGCGCTTGGCACGCATTTTTGAGCACCTGCCGATGCTATTTTTGTAAATCCTGACTTGGGTGTCTAGTCAGTCTTTTGTTTTGTCTTGAGTCCGTCTCATTGTTTTGAGACAGTCCTTTTGTTTAAGGGTCTGTCTAATTGTAATGAGTCAGTTCCTCTTTTGTATAAGAATACTAGGTGACTTCGGGGTTGTTGCCTCGAGCACCGTTTTGTTTCGTAATCACTTCTTTTTTTTCGCTTTCTTTTTGGGTCTACCTCTGCCGTGGAGCCAGTTTACCTCTAGGGAACTCGAATGAAGCGGCCGCGGCTATCGTGATCCCGTACTATTTATGATTGGGCTAGTTGTGCCAGAAATTTCGAATGGGGTGTGAGTGCATTCCACCTGCTCTTTTGTGCCTTAAAATTATTGTTTTGACTTAAGTTTTTCAAAATCTTCTTTGAACACCGCGGTGATAAAAACAAAGAGGAAGGAATTCCTCTGGATTTGCAAAACTTTGATCAAATTGAGAGAAAGAGAGGCGTGCTAAGCCCTTAATGAATGAAATCATGCTTGTCGGCGTGAGTACTGAGACGGACCCTAGCTTTGATTCAGATTGGTCCTACACTGTCCTCGGCACGAGCGGTTTGTCGCTTTCTTAAAAACTTTCAAAAATGTTTTGCGCGGTCTTGCGAAGACATGTGTGGAATCGCTCTTGAGATTGTGCAGCCTAGGATCGCTCTCAGCCTCGAGGCTCGACCCCCCCTATTTTCAAACCTCGGACCAACATCCAGAATGTTCAAAAATCAGCTATCAATGCGACGCATGTGTGGCCCAATTCAAAGCAGCCTTCGAACATGAGGCACCAAAGTCAGATCAGGAAGGTCAGACCTCGTCAGAAGAAACTTGCAAAGCTAGAACAGGAACACCCCTCGAACTAAGGGGTAAAAATGTCAGATGTGCTCGAAGAGCCGAGGATGAGTCCACTTGCAAATCATGACCACTCTCACGGATCACGGAAGGCTTCGATCTCAAAACCATTTGGCATGGACTTGTAACACTTCTACCCTTTGAGAGGCTCGCTGGGCCGAAAACCCGGAAGGGCGACCCAGGCAAAAGTTAGAGCAAAAGAAAGATACAAAAATGCAAAAAGAAAAGAAAAAAATATATAGAAAAAAAAAAGACAATGCAAAAAGAAAAAGAAAAAAAAAAAAGAGAAAAAAAATGAAAAAGAAAAGCATAGCTCGGAAGGTCGAAAACCCGCATTGGGCACCTTGGCAAAAGTTAGAGCCTAAAAATAGCGAAGGTTAAAATACCCGAGTGTACCTTAACCGGAACTACGTAAGGCTTGATTCCCATGTTTGGGATCGTAGGCAACTTCATCATGAAGTCCGGCCCCCAACGCTTTCATAGCGTCTCGATCCATGTCATGGTTTTGGTCACTTGCCTCCTCCTAATCCGGCGTCTCGGTCACAATGGTTTGGAATTGCGTGATCAATTTTCTCTTGAAGCCCAACCGCCAACACCTTCGGTGTTGTGTCCATATATTGATTCAAGCCATCTTGGCGTCTCGCGTCCAGGGTCGGTCGTCATCAATAAGGAAGCGATGCCTGACATGCAGCGGCATCATCAAACAAGGGGCAACTTTCCGTTGCCACCCATTGCCATCCATGTCCAAAAGTTGCCCTAAGTTACCATTCAAACTAGGGGCAACTTTCGTTCTCATATTCCCCTTTAAGCGAGGGCAATTTTCCATTGCCTCCGTCAGGGTTGCATATCTCGAGGGTAAGTTCCGCTCGTTGGCGTTGATTGTTTGCAAAATTAGTCTTTGAAAATTTTCCTTTGAGGTTGACTTATTTTCTCGCTGTTTCACTCTCAAAATTGGACCATGTTTGGACCCCAAAGGAAAATTTTTGATTCTGACTGACTCGCATAATTTTCAAATCAAAAATTGAATAAGTCGTTAATCTAACTCTCGTTTTGGTCAAAGCGCTTTAGAAAAACAAAAATGGTCAAAATAATGAACTAGGGGCACGATTGAGTCAGGTCTCTGTCTTCCCCGTTAACTTTGATTGCAGAGGCGCTTTATTCGCGGAAGAAGTGGTACGCAAGCTAAGCTTGTGTCGGGCGTGAACCCGCAACTTCCTATTCATCTGTCATTCACCCTGGGGAGGGATACAAAATGAGAGAATAAAGAATAGAGAGGTGTAAGAGAAAAGTAAGAGAAGGGTTTTGTGAGAAAAACCGAGCACGAGGTCGAGTGATGTGAGAATCACGCCGTCGAGAAAGGGTGGGAGGTGTGCAGGAGGAAGCGGCTCCTCGAAATTTGAGGTCTCTTTTAAACATGTCCGTCTGTCGTGTCTTTTGACTTGTCAGTCTCATCGTTGGCTTTGAGTCTTTTCCAAGTATGTCTCGTTGTGCTAGGTCATGTGCCTTTTGTTTCTTCGTTTGAGTCTGTCTCGTCGTGTTCTGTGGTAGGCTCGATACCGGTTGAAAACCCTTCCTTATATCAAGGTAATCTTGCTCGAGAATCTTTGTGCCATTCTCTACATCCGTGTAAAAGCAAGAGAAGGAAAAGGAAAACTTGGAACATCTGAATGTGCTTCAATTGCATCGTGTCACCTTCGTGATCTGTCTCATCAGTTAGGGCCATCTGTTGAGTTCTTTGTCGAGAATGAACCAAATGCTATGTTATGGGCTAAATCGAGATCAATCCCCGTGATTAGTCCTCGGAGTATAGGCGGTATGTTAGGATTGAGCGATGGTTTGTATGAAATTTTCTTTGTTAAGTTGATTGGTTATTTGATTATTACGATTGCAAGTGTTCAATTGCGGACAACGAGATCAATGTCATTTACATTTGAGGTGTAATATGATGCAATGCGATTGCAAAGTATGAGATATGTAAATATAACACTTTTAGGATAAAGAGTTCATTTCATATCATCTCTTTCAAGTACATAGTTTGAAAAAAGCAAAATCTTGTGGCGATACATAGTACTCTATCTATCAAAAGAAAAGTGCAAGAAAAGAAATAAAAGAAAAGCAACAAAATCATCATCATCGTGATAGGCCTCATGCCTAAGTGGATCCTCGCCCTCTTCTGGCGAAGCACAAAAGCATCGTCGGGCCATCCTTTGTCGAGCCCGAGCTGAGCTATCCCGGTCTCCTCCATGACTCGACTCCCGCCTCCGACTCACCATCGCACAGGCTGGGCTCGTGGCCGCTCCCACGTGACCGCGTCCCCCTGCAGTGCGAGGAATATCACGCCATCCAGTAGAGGCAGGAGGCCCAGTGGGCGGTGTCACCTTTGGAGGGATCGGGAAAGGAGGCTGAAAATCTGAAGAACAAACACATCGTAAAGCGTGGCGCGGTTTATCAATGTAGAATCACGGTCTCGAGTGCGATATGTGGAATCTTTGTGAAAAGTGAATCGATATAGAATCACGATGTCGAGTGCGGTATGTGGAATCGTGAGCGGTGAGTCGGTCTGAGAATGCGATGTATACAGTATGAAAACCGTGGCGATTTATCGATTTTGTGCGATATAGCAGACATGCGAAATAAAGTATGATTTGAGGCGGTGGTCATCGAACATACCCGGCAAGCCGTGAAACGGCGAGCGTCAGAAGTCATTGCGGCATCGGCGAGGCATTGACTCCGGTAGCGGGTATACTCGGAGGAAGCCTGCAAAAGGATTAAGCATATCAGTATTCTGTGGGATATCTAGATAAACTGAATAGAATGAAATGACAATGCAAGATGCAGAAATAAAGTAATACATACCGGAGGCAAGTCGAGAATGCCGGCTAACTCATGACCAGCCGGAGGAGGAGCAAAAGGGATCTGGTAGGTCTCCCCACTCTGCCCCCTGTATGTCAACATAGTAGGCAAAGCGGGCCAGCCCGTCCCTCGTCCCCTCTGCACTCCCCTCCTGCCACGAGCTCGAGCCCTCTGTGATGGCCCCGCTCCTGCTCCTGTCTCTGCCCGGGCCGCTGGCGCCGCGGGTCTCCCTGGATCAGCTCGAGAGCCTCTGCTCAAAGGCCGCATGATGAAGGCCCGGACGTACTCTGAATAGTCGCCCTCGCCCCTGTCAGCGTCAATGTCCACGGCCCAGCCAAGGGTGTAGTCCTCCATCTGCTGGAAGCTGTACCTCTCAGTGTCCCTCATGTGCTCGGGAGGCTGGATCGGAACTATCTGCTCCGGCAATCCTGTGCTGACGCAAGCGCTCACCAGTACCGGGCAAGCAGACCGGGCCCTCGAGAATCCGTGGCCTTGAGGTCTCGGTGGCGCCAGCATATCTATCTCGTATCACTGCTGGGAGTGGAGCCCACGGCTGCCAGGTGACCTGAAATGAAATACAGTTGATTATCTACTGATATAAAAATGTACGTTTGAAAGCGAAGCTTAAGCGGATAAAGTAAAACGTACCTCGATGGGGTGATGGTGTCAAAGAAATGGCGGAAGAAGCTAAAAGTGTCCGGGGCCTCGAACACATCGCCCGTCATAACGGCGAGAAGGGACAACGAGAGGGTCTCGTCTCGTCAGCTCGATCCGGAAGTAGGCATACACCTGGTACCTGCAAAAGCAGACGTCGATCGATTATCGAGATAAAGGAAGTCTGAGAATAAAGCAGAATAACGAGTTGTGTGTTGTACGATGTATTGGCGGGTGTATGCAGTGTGAGCGATTAATGCGGTCGATGTAATAGCAATATGTGTGTGCGTGTATAGTATCTGATAAGTGTAAGGACAACGATTAATGTGCGGTGTCTGAGTATAGAAAGTCTGAGCGAAATGAAAAGCGAAGAAGACATACCTCCGGGCTCTTGATAGCCCCGAAAACAGCGCATTGCCACGGAGGCGGAGCTCATGTAGCCGTAAAGGGTGGCGAGCCGCGATCATCTTGCACAATCCGTCGGACGTCCACAGTCTTGGAGGAAGCGAAGACGCAGTGTTCGCCCGGTCGGCGAATAGGGTGGTCCCTAGCAAAAACATGAGGAAGCAGCGTGCATGCCTCTCAGCTGACCTCTGGGTCATCGGGCTGTGTCCACCGGCATAGTCCTTTTCAGCGCACCTCGAACCGGGAATAGCGGACGAACCGGGGCGAACAAGTGGCGGCGCCTCGAAGCAGATAAACGGCGGCGATCCACTCGTCCATGTACGTGTCAAAGGGATCGGATCACCCCACCCGATGCGGTGAGCATCGAGAAGTCGTGGGGTCATCGTCATGTCCCGATCGCCGATAGATGAAAAGAATCGGTGGTATCCCACCACCTCTCTGCGAGCGGCAAGAAGAGGTCGCAAGTAGAGAGTCCGGAAAGTCCCTGCGAAGGTACCAAAGCGGCCAGTCCACAATCACTAACGGCATCGGGCAGCTCGGCGTGCGGTCATGGCGGTAATGTTCCCATACCCGCGGAGAGTATGGGAGTCTCCCTGTAGTCAAGAAATTACAAAGCCATATGAAGATATGCAGTCGGTACAAATCTGATATGCGTGCAAATTTTAAATTTCAAAAGCAAGATGCGGTGTGCTTATAGTAAACTACAAACGTGGTGCGTCGGTGTGTTTTAGATGCTCGTTGTAAATTTGGTGCATGTGTGCACATTTTTGATTCAGCGGATGTCAGCCTTAGTGTATTGCGGTGGACTACTGGGTGTGATGTGTCAGTGTGCTTTATCAAGGTTAGCATGCAGATACGGTGCATGTCTGCACATTTTGATTCAAGCGGATATCGGGTTTCGGCTTACGATGGGTGGGCTCTGATGTGACATGTCGGTGCTCTATGAGGATCGGTGTAAGCGGCGTGTGTGCGTGCTTTTCAGCGTTCAAATAGAAGCGAGGTCTCGGTATGTTTGATAAACTTCTAGCGTGTGATGTGTCGCGTGTTGGTGTAGTTTTGTGTAAAGCGTCGTCGCGAGTTTTCAGATTCAAATAAGCGCCTAGTGTTGGCAAATTGGCAGTGCAAGGTCTGCCGT
Source organism: Camellia lanceoleosa (assembly GCA_025200525.1). Lineage (NCBI taxonomy): Eukaryota > Viridiplantae > Streptophyta > Magnoliopsida > Ericales > Theaceae > Camellia > Camellia lanceoleosa. The sequence continues at coordinate 100,040,353 of CM045768.1, forward strand.
GTGTTTGGGTGATTCAGACTAGTGCAGTGTGTATGCATGTGCGTCGGTCCTAAACAGGTGTCAGATATGATTTTGTCTACAATCGACTTCTGATGCAGTACATCGGCACTAAGCGGTTAATGGGTTCAATTAGCTACGGCAAATTGTGAAAATCCTACATTGCGAAAAAATAGAGCGAAAGTTACCTCGGCGCCGAAGACAAATGAGAGGCGCTCGCGGCGAAGCTCTGGGTCCAAAACTCTGGCGCGGAAATGGCGAAATCCATCGGTGGTAGACGTGGATGGTAGGCGATAGGTCGCCGGATCGAATGGCGCTCGCTCAGCGGGAGGAGCTCGACCGGGGTCCATCTCATGGTGGGGAGTTCAACATGTGGAATATCATCTGCCATAGGTAATGATGATGGAAAAATAGCGGAAAATGAAAAATGGGCGGAATCTGAAAAGTCAACCGACAAAGTCAACCCAGGAGTCGGAAATGGCGGAAGGGTCGGAATGTGAAAAGGCACAAGAATGAAGAAAATCGAGAGGAACAAGTCGAAAAAGCGGAAATAGTGAAAGAGGTGCGAAACAAAATTTCGTCGGTTCAAAATGTCGAAAGCGAAGGTATTCGCGAATCGGACGGCGAAAATGGCGTAGAACGCGAAAATGCGAGGATCGAGGTGAAAATACTCTAGAGAGGAGAGCAAAGATTTTGGCGGCAAGTGAAGAAAATAGGGTTTGGCAACCCTATTTTATAAAACCCGAGGCAAAATGGCAAAACTGCCCCCGATCAGTCATTTTTGGCCGGTCGGCACTGTTTTGTGCCGGTCGGCACTATTTTGTGCCCATATATGAGTTCATGCAGCCGGTGGCGGTGACCACCCAGCCGATGGTGTTCCCAAGGTCCTTTTTAGGCAAATTGAGGGGCTTTTGGGTCTTCATAGCTCAATGAAGTACAACAAAGTACATCTCCGATGTTCAACCGGCCTCCGTTTTGACTTCGAACCGTCTCTACTGCACATTGGCGTTCAAATTCAAGCAAAGATTGTATCCTTTTCTATCCTTTTGTCATTTACAGAGATTCAAAAGTTGCCTCGCGTGCGTTGCATACATCCGTCACATTGCTCGATACGTCACATCGCGCTATTTTGCGCATCATTTTGCATTTGGCATGCATTCAATCGCACTGTTTTGTGCACTCGCATTGTCTAACGCATCGCGCTATATTGCGCATCATTTTGCATTTGGCATGCATTCAATCGCACTAATTTGTGCACTCGCATTGTCTAACGCGCGCCATCTCGCACGTCTCTTGCGACTTGCACCATTTGCATTATCATGCGGCATGCGTGTCGTACTCCTTCATCTTACATCTCATTTTGAGTCACGTAAGGTCTACTACCTCACGTACTTTGTTTTGCATTTCATTCTCCATCCCATGAGTCTGCGTGCCTCATGTGCATTTCATTGCCATCCGGGTCGGCGGGACCGAAAACACGCCAGTCGGCGGGACCAAAACACGCCGCGGTCTAGGAGACCTTAAATCCTCGGGAGGTGCAAGACCTTCGGTGCACTAGAGTTGCCCTCATTGCATTTGGCATGCATTTCATCAGCGCCGCCGCTTAAGCGCACCCTCATTGCACTCCATTTTCCATCTTTTGAGACACGCCGCGTCTCATGCGGCGTCTCATTGCATTGCATGCACTTGAGTCTTGTGTAACGATTGCCCCGATGGCGAGACCTTAAACACGCACGGTCTAGGAGACCTTAAATCCTCGGGAGGTGAAAGACCTCCGGTGCGTTAAGGTGTGCACCTCATTGCATTTGGCATGCATTCCATCGCATTGTTTAGCGCACCTCATCGGTTGCCCCCCCCTAGGTCCGGCGAGACCTTAAACCCGCTCATTTGCATTATCATGCATCTCGAAGCCGCGCGTTGGCGCGCATTTCAAAAACACATGCATTGTCATGCATTTCAAAAAAAACAAAACAAAAAAAAAACAACAACATGCATCATTGTAAATATTGCATATGTCATGCATCATCGTAGGTAGTGCATATGTCATGCATTTCAAAAAAGCAAAAAGCTGTAAATAATGCATATGTCATGCATTTCATCATAATACAGTGCGTTGTCATGCATTTCCACTGTAAATATTGCATTTACTTTCCATTGCATATCCGTAGATATTGCATTTTAGTTGCATGCATCCATTGCATCACCCTCCATCTATGGCTTGCACCTTTCCTTGTTAAGCTTGGTCTGGTATGTATTCATACTTTTCACGTCAAAACACGATTACGCATGTACGCGCCTATTCCACGTTGGTATGTTGGTTTGAGGGTTGCGGCACCTTTTCTGTGCTAGACATGGCTTGTACGTGTACATGTCTTTCCTAGGCAAGATTTGGTTTGGCACGCGTGCCATATCCATTTTATTCATCTCCATTGCATTATAGCTTGCATGCATTCCACTGCATCATCTCCCATCTATGGCTTGCGCCTTTCCTTGTTGAGCTTGGTCTGGTATGTGCCCTTACTTTTCACGTCGAAGCGTCTTAGGCAAGACTGGGTTTGGCCCGCGTGCCATATCCATTGTATCTATTCCATTGCATGCATCCCACTGCATCATCTTCTATCCATGGCTTGCGCCTTTCCTTGTTGAGCTTGGTCTGGTATGTGCCTATACTTCTCATGCTGAAGCATAGTTCTGCTCGTGTATCGCGCCTACTCCACGTTGGTATGTTGGTTTGAGGTTGCGGCACCCTTTTCTGTGTTAGACATGGCTTGTATGTGTGCATGCCTTTCCTAGGCAAAATACGGTTTGGCCCGCGTGCCATATCTATTGTATCCATTTCCATTACATTGTAGTGTAATTGTTGCGTCCGGCATTAGGATCACTATTCTCACCCCAGCAGGTCGTTTCCCCACTTATGTCATTCCACCCAATACTTGTTCTTGCGTCCGTGTGTATTACTCATAGATCAGACATCGTTCTATGGGACACGGGTGTTCGTGCGTATTCCTCATAGATCAGACATCGTTCTATGGGACACGAACTTGTTACCTCCATCAATCTACTTGACATATGTGTGGTTTCGAACCGCTCCGGTTTGAATCATGATTCAATTGCCCTGCATGTAGTTCGCATTAGCTTTAATTGCACTACATTTTCATTTGCATTATTCATACATAGTTTTGTATATATTGCATATCATTCATCATTCGCATTGCATATGTCATGCATGTTGCTAACAATATTGTACCTGTTAAGTTTACTTTCTTTGCAGGCACGATATTGTATGTACGGCTCATTTACCGCTGGTGAAACCGGACGAGTCGCACAGGTATTGTATCTCTCCGAGTGAGACGTTTTGGGAATTGCATAATTCCCTTACATCCTTTCTACATTGTAGTGTAGACTGTTGCATGTTAGCTTATAACTGTCGCATGTGTGCCTCATTACAGCTTTCTTTGCGTGATCATAAGTTATGCTTGGCTTCTTGCATTTTCGGTTGCACTTTGCCCCGCCTCTGGCGCATATCTTATCGTTGGCATGTGTGCCTCTTGCATGAACTCTATTGGTTTGATTCCTTAAGGGATACGTGGCGACTTGCGAGTTCAACCATTTGCGCTTTGCATGTTTGTCCAAGTCTTGCCTTGTCAAAATGCGTCTCTGGGCTTTGACATTCACTCCGTCATTGTTATGACTTTCGAGTTCTGTCAAGAGGGCAGCTGTAGACACCCCATTTTTGACTGTCCTCAAGACTTGGACGTCACCGCCTGAACACTCGGTGATTATCCATGTGTGTGTTCGTTTGGAGTTCGGAGTTCTCGGCTCGCGTCGTGCCTCAAGACCTCCGAACTTCGACCGTTGTGTTTGGTTTGCACCAAACACTGTGATTTGCCTTTGAGGGTAGGGAATGCCTTCGAGGCATCCCCACACACCACCGGGGCTAGAGGCTACCGCTGGTTTGTAGTTGTCACCGGCACTATATTGTGCGGTCGGCACTATTTTGTGCCCGGTCGGCCTTTGTTTTAGGCGAAATGACCATTTTGCCCGCCGACCTTGTGCACTTGCTTGGTGAGATATTTTGTCACGGCTGTTTGCACTTTGTTTCCTCTCCAAACAGGTGTATGGAGGGATGGGCTTGCTTAGTGGCCAAGCTTGTAAGCTTTTGGCCTATAAGAGGGAAGCTCTCCCTCTTGGCTTGAGGGTTAGCAATTTTCAGAGGGTTAGCCATTGTTAGAGAGCTAGAGCTCTGGTTTTAGGGCTAGAATAGATATAACTTCTATATCTCTCCTTTTCTCTTTGCAAACTAGGTGTTTTGTGCTTACTTTTGCACACTAGCACCTAGTGTCCCACTCTTCTTGGGCCGAGGCTCCAGCAGGTTGTTCTTGGAGTTTTTGCTGATTTTTGAGCTCAAGGAGGCAACACCAACAACCTTTGTGAAGGTAGTCAGTAAGGGTGAGAGAGTTTCACTTTTTACCCCATTCCTGCAACTTGCTTATACTTACTTTAATACACGTTTTGAGCTTAGTGTTTGGCATATAAAAGTTCTGTTTTAAGCCCTCTTTATTGTATATTAAGAGTGTTTTGTGGTTTGAGGAACTTTGATCACCTTTAGGCCTTGAAAAGGCCACATTTTGTGCTATTTTGGAGAGATCCGAGATTTTGGTGATAGGATCTCATCACCCCTGAAATCATGAGGGATTTGGTGGTGAGCATGCCTTGAAGTCTCAAGGAGGGCCACCCCCCCCCCTTGATGTCCTTGAAAAGGACAAATTTTGCTTCCTTAAGGAGCTCTATGCTTGAGTGTGTGTTGAGCTTATTTGACTTGTTTTCCATGCTTATATTGCCATGATATAACTTGGTTTTAAGTGGGTTCTAGTACTATTTGCATGATTTGCATAGTTACTTTGTAATGCCTTAATATGCCATAACATGTCTAGGTTGTTAGCCTTAGTTTCTAGCATGTTTTAAGCTTAGGTTTGTGAAGCTTGTAGCTTATTTTGCCATGATTGAGCTCTGTCCATAGCTATCTTGGCCAATCTTGGCATGTATTTGGTAACCTCTTTGTAGTTGGCTTGTTGGCCTTAAGATTATGATTGCATGGCATGCCATACTTGCATCATTTTTTAGTGGTTTGGCCATTAATAACATGATTTCAGTCCATTTAGTATGCTCACATGTTTGCATTACATGCCTCTTAAATGTGTTCAAGAGTTGCTTAAGCATGCCTAAGTATTGGTGCCTTAACACTTGCATATGTGTGTGTGCACTTAGTCTCATTTTCTAGACACTTTGGCCACTGTTTTGAGCCTTGTTAGAGCTGTCCAATTCATGTGTAAGTCCATCTCATTGCTTAGTTTGCATGCTTGTTTGTATACTTGCATAAATGCATTACCTAGTCCATGTTGCATGCCTAGATAACATGCTTAGGATTGTGCCACATTGACATGCATGCCAAACCTCTTGAAGTGAGTTTGATAGAGGTTTGGCACCTTTGTTTGCATTGCATGCATTTGACATTGAATGTGCACCCTTGGTTCTTAGGACCATCACACATAAAAATGCGCGATTGGTGGCCCGGGAATCGAGGCATCGCCTCTTGAGTCCATAGCATGATGGGGATGTGCTTGGTGCATACATGCTATGATTTGCATTGCCTTGCCTTTGGTTTCCTCTGCTGTTTGTCGATTCTGAGTTCTGCGAGGATAAAGGGCCCGTCGGCACTCTTTAATGCCGGCCATTTGCCTCTTGGCACCGATAATGAAATTCGAGCGGTGGCTTCCTCCTCGGCCGGTGGCTCTCTGCCTCGGCCGGTGATGCTCCTGTTCGAGAGGCACTCTGAAGTTTTGGGAATTTTCAGAGAAGGAGAGCAGAGAAGCAGAGGCACACTTGCGGTAGTGTGATTAGAAACAAGTCCCAAGCTGCAGTTAGCCCTCATCCCGAGGCATTTATTGCTTTAATTAGATTAATTAATTTATTTAATTAATTTAGCCAATTTGTAATAATTAATTAGCTTGCGTAGTTAATTAATCTGTATTATTCTTTTGGTCTCTCCGAGCGAGGGCAAAAATGTAATAAGTGTGTGTGAGTGGGCATGTATGTCTTCCAACCCCCATTTCTTTCTCCCTTTTATTTGCCTGCTTATGGTAGATTAGGGCACGTTTATTTTAGCATACCTTATGCAATGCATGCATGCATCCATGCATTTGTTTACATGCACTGGGCTCGGTACACCATACAAACTGCATCGCAATTTCCAAAATTCCAAAATTGAATACGTGTTATGTGATAGCATTTCATATGCCATGCTTACGATAGCCGAGCCTATCTAACTGCATTCTTGCCTGTGTTGCATTAGTCATTTAACATGAACTAGGTCATGCATTGTTTTGCTAACTAGTTTACTGTCTTGGCACGGAGTCTGAGGTGAGCTTTTATGCTTTAGCATACGCATGCGTGTAAGTGTTGCCATGATGAGGGATTGCCATGACTAAATGCTCACATGATAAACTGTTTGGATGCTGTGGGTGGAGGTTGGATTACTTGAGTTGGGAATACTCATTGAAATCCGTATTTTAGCCTACTTAAGTAGCAAAAATCTAACACGTTTTGAGACAAAGCGGATATGCAATGTTTATTTCAAGTTAGGCGATCTAGTCTATACTTTTGTGTTGTGCATCACATAGTAAAATCTAGGTTAATAAGGAATAAGAACATGTAAGGTTTTCAAAATCGGATATCACGGTTAGTAGAGGCGGTCTTGGACGGCGAAGGGTGCTCATAGCTGACCTTCCCCGATCGTACCCAAGCTCCCGAGCCAAGACCACTTTGGTGATGACGGACATGTGGCCTTCGGCACCGAGTCAGGGTTTCCTAAATTTCCCAATAATAAAATATTTAGGTGGCGACTCTGTAATCTGGCAAAGCAGTCCATGTTTGGCACTACTTTTCAAAAATCTGTTTTCTCAAACGATTTGCCGGATTTGGACTCTTTGGTTCAGATTTAGAACCGCGACACAAAAATTGAGTCCGAACTGTAGCGAGGTCCCTCCGCCGGACGTGCTACACTAGGGTTTGGAATTGAGGTGGTGTATGGTAATTGGGTTGTTGGTAAGGTACTCTTACCTTTTGATTATTTTAAGTTAAGTTGAGCTTTTTGAGGTAGGATTGCATTTCATTCCATCAACCTCCATGCTTGAACTCACTTATGTAGTTAGATGGCCATATACATATGCATAAGTGAAAAACCATGTATAGGTGGAAACATAAAAGAATTAAATTGTAATTGATTGTGTTATTGAATTCAAAATGATTAAGGACCTAAGTAAGTTTGTGATTAATCTTTATGTGATTTTGAGCCATATTCTTGTGTTAAATTTACCTTTTTTGAGCTTTGCTATATGTTCACCAAGATGAGCTTTGCTTGAATTTGGGACTGCAAAATAGGGCAAATTGCCGCACATGCGGGGGTCATGGCTGACGTCACGGAGAACCTACGCCGCACGGAGGTCATGGCCGCACGTGTAGAAAACAGAGCAATTTGGGTCTTTAGCTCTCGGAAAAGGCACGCGTCGAGGCTTCACCGCCACGTCACGGGAACCATCGCCGCACGCAAGTGGGCTCACAATCTACGCGTGCGGCCCATACTGGGAATTGTTATCTGCTCTGTTTTACCTGTTTAACCCTCTAGTGTTATTGAAATCTGTATTTGATGCCTTTAAAATGTTTGTAAATTTATTTGAAACGAAACGAATCAGAAAACGATTTTAAAAGGGAAAGGAACTAATTTGTGAATTGTGCATGTGTGTAGGTCACAACCGGGAGGAACTATCACTCCACTACAGCATAATGAGTAATAGTACTGTAGACGTACATTTACTTACTGTTAATAATTATTGTTGTTAACGCTCCGTTCTTCGCAAGTTAATTACATTAACATTTTTAAGTGATTGGAAAATCGGTGTACATCTGTATAACTCTGGAATTACTCTGCACTATTGATATCTGGGCCAGAGGCCGATCTGTAAAACCTACTAGGCCTAAGGTCGTTCTGTATAACACTGGGCTTGAAGCCGCTCTGTATAAAATCTAGGCCAAGGCCATTCTGAAAACATTTGCAGAATAAGCTTAATAATATATCCTCTGCACTTATATGCATTATAATTCAAGTTAATTATTGAATTGTTTACATACTATTGTTCACTGAGCCTTGCACACTCTGTGTTGTGTCTGTCTCTGTAGGTACTCAATTTGGGGTCAGTCCTAGTCCGACTTAGACCACTTGTGTTTTGCTCATTTCACCACGACCAAACATTTAGACAAAGCTCATTCATTTTTGTGGAATCCTTGCAGAGCTTTTAGCTTGGTCCACTAAATCTTTTGTTTGATGTTGTAAAACATGATTAACTTCTCTTAATCTAGTTTTGTTACATCCTCAGACTCGGGGATGGGTCTGTATATTTGTGTATGTATATATAACTACATGTGTGTTTATTATGCAATAGATTACCTGATATTACGTGTATGATCCTGGCATGTTAGTATTAGCTCAATGGATGTTATTTTGTGTTGTTAAATGCTTTCGTTCAGGCCCCATATGTTATACATACTGAATTTGATGTCCGTTTCTGAAGTGATCATGCCCAAACTTTTAGCGGTGGGTTTGGGGTGTGACACTTGGCATACTAGATGGCAGGCACACCTGACAAAGTCCATCCGAATAAAGAGATTTTGCAGACGGGTCAAACCCATTGGCTTCAAAACATTAGAGAATAGGCGGATATGCACCATTGGGTCACCAAATCCATCTAATCTATTAATGTGTGGCATGTTAAATCGTTTAGGAAACTTTACAGCTATTTCAGTACACCTGTCTTCAATGTCTAGGATTGAGTTAATTCCCTGTGACCTTTTGGTCATTTTTTCCCTACTTGGCCTATTTTAACAACATTGGATAGACCTCACTCGTTTCCAGGTGAAAAATCCCTCCCACTGGTTGTGGAAGGGGAAGTGGTCATTTCAATGATTTCATGGGAACTCTTAGGTCTTCTGGGAAAATGGGCTTGAGAAGATCCTCTGCTAGTGGAGCTGGAGTTAGGATTACATGAGTCATTGGAGGTGGTTGGGTACTAGACGCCCAAGATAGGCATCATAATTTAGCGAGAACATCACTGTGGGTGGCCACCGTTTTCATTGAAGAGCCAAAAGCATGTCTAGTATATTCTCAGGGATCTGAGCCATTGCTGATTCTAGTGAAGATGATCTAGTTGGTGAAGATGGGGTACTTTGGACAGTTGGTGAAGCATGCACTTTTCTTCTGTGTGTAACTAGTGGTAGAGAAACTAACACTGGCTGGTCCTTAACCAAATCTGTGATTTTACAGAGTCTACTAGAGCGAGTCCAACGAACTTGCGGGATATTAGGCCGCTCTGAAGCTATAGTGCATGACTACCTAGAAAAAACAACGGAATGCTCAATCATAATTTCAGTAACATTTCAGCTCAATTGATCATTATACAACATGCTGAAACATTGAATTGGAGCGCTAAAAATGAAATTCCTGAACCACTACCCAAAATTTTGAGAACCTCAAATCCCATACATCGTACATAGCAGGAAAGAGGACAAACACGCCTATGTAGGGTGCGGTTGTCCTGTCCTTACTTTGACATGATATGGGGTTTCACTATTCAAACAAGTGGCATCAGACATCTTAGTACGAGGGATCCTGTCCTAATTTGGAAGTTGCTAAAGCTTACTATATACACTAGGTCAGTCTCAGTCAAAAAGGGTACCTCAACGAGACACCGATATACGTACTCAATCCAGCAGATCAAGCAATACATGGTGATCCCGATTCCAAGGCTTGTGCTCCCACCATATTAGAGCCCATGTCCGTTTATCTGCCCAAAGCCGAATAGCTGTCCAAGATAATAGTTGACGCGCACAGGACTTAAGCGCACCATGCATGCAATGCAATGAACATATAATTGAAAATAAAAGTCATATCATGGAGTTAGAGTCGAGGTTTCAAAATATCCCTAGCAAAGTTGCCAGAAACTGTTACATGCCCGAGGGGTACCCGTGCGCGTTAACAGTTCGGATCCTCAATTATCTTTGATCTAGTCTCACGAGTGCAATATGAAACATAGATGAGAGGCTAGATTTGGCAACTTTTATAGAAAATCCATTTTATTACAAATTCTTTGCCAAAAATGGACTACATCACCAGATCTTAGAGTCGTCACCTAATATTTTGGAAAAATTAGGAAACCCGTGACTCATGCCAAGGCCACTGTTTGTCGTAACCAAGGATGCTTGGCTTGGAACCTTAGGCACGAGGGGGGAAGGTTATTAATTGAGCACCCTCGCTTACCCGATCACAAGATCACTAAACCATTATCTGATTTTTATTAACTTTATATTTTCATATTCCGATTATTTAATAAATCCTACAATTTACCATGTGAAGTAAACAAATATAGATTATGTCATTTATTTTTGAACAATTCGATTACATACATTTTTGAAAGCATTTTGAACAACTCAATGAAAACTTTAGTTTGCGACATGAAAATCAACTTTTGTTCCAAATTCAGCAACACAACCTTCATTCACAGGCATTCATAGAGATATATGAAACAAGCACATGACTGCATGGTAGGATGCAAAACATAATAAGAAAACCACACATTACGTATTTACTGACGTCCAGCAAATAGGTACAAGACAAAGTTAGTAAAACATGCATGATCCTATATACAAGATTCTAATGCAATTCATTCATGATATGCAATTAGTGACTTGACTTCTAAAAAATGACATGTGATTCATTTCAAAGACATGAAGTTGGGCAAAAAATCACGTAATAATTGATTAAACTCAAAAATGAAAATTTAACTGAATTAAGATGCATGAAACATGGTTGTAAGGCATGGATGTGATGATGAACGAAATATACTACATATGTACAGATAGGGAAAGCGAGTAAAAGAATGTGATCGAGAAAAGCAGGGTAGGGAATTATTACAGCATTTGAATATTACAAATCTAAATATAGGGAAAAGAAAGAAAATATTACAACAAGATATATCCTTATAAATCTCTCTAAGATTAAAAGAAAAACAAAAGTTTTAGGGGGGTCTCAGAGACTGTCGGAGATTGTTCTGCTTAATGCCGGGAGGTTGTTGGGGTCTATCTGGGAAAGGTTGTTCAACTGGCCAAAACTGGTTGGCCAAAAAGTTAGCTAGCTAGCCAATCAGGCTAGGCCAAAACTCTATTTTCTACTTTTCAAGCACCAAAGACAGAAACAAGTAGGGAATACGTAGGTGGCTTAACTAACCACTCAGTTAGAGTACAACAAGCTTACAATTTGAAATGAAAGAAAAAAGCTGAAAATAAGAAAGAAAGTAAAAGATAATAAAAGTGTGCAAAATTCACCTTCCAATGAAAGAATTTGATTTCCAAACTTTCTTTTGATCACCGTCAAGTTTAGGAAGTGTATTTCTTAGTTCTTAGTTCAGAAATTCAAAATTGTTGTGTGCATGGCATTTTGGGGTGTTTAATAGAGTGTGTGGAGGAATTTCTCAACTCTTTGTTTTTCTCTTCTTAAAAAACACTCACTCACTTTTGATCAAGGCTACTAAGGTATGGCTATGGTAGAGGTTTTGGGATGGTTTTGGTGTATCAATGATGGAATATCAATGTATGGTAGTATATATTTGAAAATGGGAGTTTTTGTTGCAAAGCTTAAACTTGCCTCTAACTTTCATTTTTTGAAATCAATCCTCCTCTCCTCACAATTAGATCACCTCGATATAGGCAATACAAGAATGCTTAGTGGAGAAGGTGGTAGGGGACAAGGTTGAAAACAAAGGCCATAAAATGACAAAGGCCAAGGAGTTTGTTGAAGAGGCCAGCTCTCTTGACAATGAGAGATGAGCAGATACACACCCAGTAAGGCTTAATCAAGCAGGTGGGAGGGGACAAGGTGGAAGACAAGGATGATGGAGTGACAAAGATGGTTGCATTGGATGCTCCTTTTAGGGTAAGACACAAATGCTCTTTTGACATTGGATGTTAAAGGAAGATAATGAAGGGTGATGAGTGTGTATCTTGTGCATAACTATACCAAGAAATATCTGGAATAGCACGTTCTACACACTTCTAGCAAGAATTCTGCCCAAACTACTTTTTTTTCTGGGAAAACTAGTCAGCCGGCCAATGTCTTGGCTGGCTGGTTGGCCAATGCCTTGGCTAATCAGCCAATTATTTGGCCGGCTGGCTAAAATGTTGCCTGGCCAACTAATAAATTGGTTGACTAGTCAAAATAATGTCCATGGCCTGACTAATTTTGCATGAAACAGAATTTTTCGATACAATTCTCATCCTTTCCTCCTATTTTCACACTGTTCTTTGCTTTATTTCCTGAGAAAATGTTTCATTTTGAAATTTAAAAGTTAGCCTTAAAACATTTATGGAAATATTCGGACCGAAGTGCAAAAAGAAGGTTTCGAAAGAGAGTTTTAAACGGGTCTTGAACACTTGGCCAAAACAAGCTTTGGGTCGAAAATGAAGCAAAAATTCCATCTTTCTTACTAAGAACATTGTGAAAAGTACCTTCTTGTTTTCATTATTGGGTAATCAAATGAAAGCGCTAGAGTCTTAGAGCCATTCGAAATGGGCTGTCTACAAATATCCTGGATGGCTTGCTGGACGTGGGCTTTGTTGTGGTAGGAATAGATTCTTCTGATCTAGATCACCAACGTACTTTCTGATCCTCCTTTCACTTATAAGAGTTAGGTGGGGTAGGTATATCGGTGTCTTGTTGAGGTACCCTTTTTAACTAGATTGACCCAGTACATATATTTAACTCTAGTAACTTCCACAACTAGGACAGGATGCTTTCCAGTGTCTAAGATGCAGTGATGCCACTTGAATGAATAGTGGAGCCCTGGATCATCTTCAAAACTAGGACAGGGTGACCCAAGCCCCTATAGGAGCGTTTTGTTCGCCTTACTTGCTATGTCCTATGTACGAGGATCAATACAAGGATTTGTTATTTCATATCAGTGGTTAAGATATATCAGTAGTTGGGTTGAGAACAGCTTAGAGGGGTATATAGGGGTCAATGGTACAAATGTAATGATTGGGCTGGATTTGTGTTTGATGTATGCTTTGTTTTCTTTGTTTTGTTTTTCTTTTGCTAGGTAGTTAATTGATCATAGCTTTGGAAAATTCTGACACCCCTAAAACCCTATAAACTTGTGTTGCTAGGCTCTACAAAACTATAGATCTAATTCAAGGTCAGCCAGTGTTAATGTCATTTCCATCAGTATCTAGAAGAAGAGTCAGACAAGTACAATTCATTCGCAGTCTACATCAGTCATCCCACAGATCTCCTACATAGATCTTACAGCAGTGATCTCTCAGATTTCCTTTGCTCAGTAGCCCTTTTGTTCACTCTCCAAGCTTTGTAATGGCTTAGAATCTGCCAGATCTTGTGGAAATGATTGCTAATCTCCAGCGGTCCATAGATATTATTAATCACACAGTAGCTACCTAGGGCTATGCTATTGCTAGGATGTAACAACTAGCTGGGGCAGCTATTACCTATCCACTACAAGTTAATCATCTGGATCCAGACCTACCTCCACGAATCTAGAATTTCCCAGGTTTTGCCTAACCAAAAGAACTAGACCAAGCTTCCACTGTTAAAGCTCCAGTATATCCAGCTGAAGTGCTTTTCTCCCTTGATATCGTCAAGTATGATCCAACTATGCTAAAAATAGCCAAGTTAGAAAAGTTGTTCAAGAAGTCTCAAGGAATCAATTCTATTCCGGATATTGAGGATGGGTATACACAAGCAACTATTAAATTACCAAAAAAGATTCAATATGCTATATGTTGATCGATTTGATAAATGAGGGGACCCTATGGTGCTTATCCGCTTATTCTCAGATATTTTGAAACCCAAGGTTTGACCCATTGTCAAAAATTGTTTTTGTTTGGGAGAACTTTGTCGGGAATTGCTACCACTTGGTATGTTAAACTGGAGGACAAAGTAAAGCAAAGTATGGAGAAATTAGATGAGGCATTCATTGCTTAATACTCCTACAACACACAAATTCAAGTAATCACCCGAGATTTAGGGGCAACTCACCAAGAACAAAAGAAAGGTTTTGTTGAATTCATAACAAGATAGAGGGCCAAGGCGGCCATGATGACTAACAGACCCTCAGAAAAGGATCAGATCCGGATGGTGGTAAAAAATCTTCATGGCAAGTTGGTACAGAAAATGATAGTCCTCGCGCTCTTCACCTTGAGTCTAGATTGAAGATGCTATGAAATCGAAGATCGTTGTGGATGAGAAAGAGCCCATAAGAAGACTTTCATTCGTGGTTCCAATGTTACAAACAGTAGTAGCACAATTGCGAAACCATTAGAAGTCAGTGTTGTCACCACAATAGCTAAAATAGCCAATCCATTTGCTAAGGCCAACCCACAGCCCTACAATCGAAATCGGTTTCTAAACCATGATTTCCATCCACTCTATATGACCCAAACCCGAGCCCTAAAAATGCTGGTAAAAAAGGACATCTCAAACTTGCTGATCCTCGACCTCCTTCTGACCCACTTCCATCCAGACATGATGCATCTAAATACTGTGCTTTCCACCAATAACAAGGCTATGAAAGTGATCGATGCATTCGCTTTTGCCGTGAGATTCAAGATCTAATAGATCATAAAAATCATAGCGTCGCCATAAGCTCCATCACAAAAACCAAATGTCACCACCAACCCATTGCTTACCCATGACCGAGTGTTGCCACCCTCTCGTCTCAACCTTATCTATATACTATATTCCATCTTTAACCCCAGCATATACATTACCCTTTCTTACTTACCTAAACCTAAGGTCCACATTCCTGAAGACATTGATCTGGGCATGTTGGGTTCACCTCAATCTCAGTTGGAACCCAAAAACCCTATGGTGGCAGTATCTAAAGAATGTGAGAGAGTGATAGAGAAGGAGAAGGAGAAGTGTGCGAAAAAAGAGACAAAACCTGAAGCAAAAATGACAGTGGTACCGGTGATCGAAACAGGAAAATTACCGGATGAAGAATATGATACCAGTAGATATATTGTACCAGTTGACCGTTCAATGCCAAAGGTTATTTTGCCTGATACAGTCTCTGTTAATTTCATCAGGGAAGATATACCTGACCAGGGACTAGAAAATTTGGTTGATTTTGAAGAAGACTTAAATAATCTCTATTTCTCCGAACAGTAGTGTAACGCGTCAATATTTGTACCATATTATTTGTTACCAATCCATTATGTGACATTCATATAAACAAGAAATTAAAGTAAACAATTCTATGAACTGAAATTTGTCACATTCTCATAGGTTCCTTTTCAAGTTCATTGTAATTATTTACAATACACTAAAATATAAAAATATACATCCAATTTGCCATAAGGGCTTGCACCTTTCAAGACTAAGGGCCTTGACTACAACAAATAAAATCCTAACTTGACAAATAAGCTCTATAGTTGTAGGCAAACAACATCAAAGAAGCTTCAGCGCTCCATGTTGAATTCCATTCACTTTTCAATGGTATCATGATTCACCTTCATCACCTGGAATTTTAGGATATCCAGCCCATAAAAAGGGAGTGTGCTTATACGCCTAGTAGGAAATAAACTTAACAACATATATGTATTTTCAATATGATTATGCTTATGCAATGCCATGTCATGCATACAACTTAACTTTGTTTGGAAACTCAATTGTAAAATGCACAATTCGTAACCCATGTTTGACCCAACTCATTAACCACTGTCATAATCAAGAACTTTCAAACCTTCACATTTACCGTCCACCAAGCATGGGAGAGGCAATTGGACACCCGTTTCATTTTAAAAACATCTCCACATTTTTCGGCCACTGAGTATGGAGGGCCAATTGGACACCCATCAATCATTTCAACATTTCCCCCACATTTACCAATGCTTAGCACAGAAGGGCAATTTGGAAGCTTTACCAAAATACCAATAAACATCCCTACATTTTTCGACCTCCGAGCACGGGAGGGTAGTTGGGTACCTCAACACACACAATGCATTTCCAAAACCACACAAACACCTTTAAATTATTCTACATTTAATCTAAAAATCATGTGAATGCAATGCAATGCACGGGTTTCCGAATATTCTAATTTACCCAAAGCATAATTTAGTTGCACAAGAAATTAACTAGTAGAACTAGTGAAATATTCTCTATTTTTATGAATCCAAGTCCTTCTCATTACCAACAACAATCCCATGTAAGATATTACGTTACATCCTTCAAGCATTCCAAAGTCTCCATACAATTCTCTTCCATGAATCCATAATAATATCATCATAATTCATAACTTATAAGTCATCCCACGTATATATTTTCAAGGAATATCAAAGGAAATTTCAACGTAAAGTACTAATTAGCTCAAACCCCCTTTTAATTTAAAAATTCCAAATCTAGGGTTTCAATAAAATTGAGTTTTCCTCATTTCTTTACTAAATCCTCACTACTTTAAATATTATCCATCACCGTACCAAAACATTCAACATATTTTAAAATTTTGATTGAAAATCCCATTTTGTACACAAACAACTTACCCTTAAAGTTTTCTAACTCATAAACTCATAATCAACTCAAAACCCCAAAATGTCACAATATCACACCAAATCATAAATATATACGGCTAAGAGAAGGCCCCTACTTCAAGGATGAGAGATAATACGAAAGACCCAAGCAAAAATTTTGATGAAATCGCAATCTAACCAGTCAAGATAGTGACCTTCACTTCTTCTTTACTAATCTTGCAAGATCTATGATGGATCCTTAGTAAAATGGAGTGAAATCAAAGGTTTTAGGGCTACGGTTTTCGAACATGAATGGGTGAGGGAGACAAAGGAGAGAAAAATTAGAGAGACTAAGCAAAAAGTGGGTTTTATACTTGCTGAACCCGAACAGACCACTCGAGCAAACATTTTACCGCTTAAGCGATGAACACAATATCCAAGAAATTTTGCAGGTCTATAGTGAAAATACTGGGAGCCTTTCATTTTCGCTTAAGTGACCACTTGACCGCTCAAGTGGTCACCCTAGACACAGCTAGTCACACAGCTTAGCTCCTGAGGCACTCTCCATAGATCAACCTTATTTCTATATGTTTTCATTTAGCGTCTTACATTTATATTTCAATTACTTAAGTTTACAATGTAAATAAGGAAATGCCCTCATTTGGATTCAAAGAAAAATACAAAAAAATCAAAATTCAATTAAATTTAAAAGTGATTCCCCCTGTTTTACTACAAAAATAAATTTTCAACTGAAATTTCTAAATTTGACGTTGAAATAAAGTGGTTAATACCTCATAGAAAAATCAGAACAAATCGAATTAGACTATTTACTATGTAAAGAATAATTACCGCCAAAATTTATTTTCAAATTCTTAAGTTTTGAAAAATCTAACTTTTATACTTAGAAAATTTTCCAGTTAAGTCCAACCTATTACAGAAAACCTTTTTAATACTACCATCTTTATACGAAAAAGAATAAGGATCGAATCTTGACCCAAGCCATTACAATCTCCCCCACTTAGAAAATTTCATACCCGAAATGTAGGCAACTCAAGATTCATGGGTCCGACAACACTAGAAGAAGCCAACATTAGGACTAATACTTGTTGATCAGTTATAACCAATTTATGGTTGCCAACAGAAAGTTTTCCTATATAAGGATTTCAAAGGCTATTTTAATCGAAATGGACAATTCCCATTAAGTATGGATTCCTGAACAACAACTCTATTAACATAAGGTTATAGATGACACTATGACCCATAAAACTCAATGGCTTCCACAATGCTAAAATCTCACAAGGATGGTTTCCACGTGCCTAAAGGCATATTACCCACACCTCAATTGCATGCCAACACTCAACAATAACTGAATATTCAGCAACCAAAATCCCCAAGGATGGTACCACCTACTTGCAACAAGAAGCTCTCCATTAACAAACAAGATAATACATTTTAACAAGAAAACTTGTGACCCAAAAAAAATTATCCTGCCCAATGGCTTGGACCCAACGCCTTACTTAAAATATGGCACTAAGTGGTTTCCACTAGTCAACACTTCAACTTGAGGGTGATTCCAATAATTAGAAGAATTAGAAGGCGAAGAATTTGAATGATTCTAGTTCACCTATGCAACATACCCAAACACAATTTTGTCAATCCATACCAAACTCAACACAACGCAACTATACAATGTATAAGGATTAGCCATTCATTCAAGAGAAAGAAAATTTTCCATTTTCTTGAAATGTTTCCAATTCTTTCTTTCAACAACAAACCTTGTGATCTTCAACCATCCCACAACAATAACCATCACACCCACGGTGATGCCACAATGCTAACACAAGAGTTCTATAATGCCTCAAATTAGAAGTTACCAAACTATCAACAACACAACAAATTACAAGGAAAGGCTTCACATACATCTATCATATAACAGCGCAGAGCGGTCCCAAAATCAAGGTCCTGTCACTTAATCCAACCTAAAAAGGTTCTAACCAACTCACACAAATTTTTCTTACCCACACACTCAATACTTGAACCCTCCCAAGTCCCTCCTAAGGCACTTCACCACCTTACCCCTTATACCCAAATCCAAGCTATACTCAAGGTGACTAATTGTCAATTAGACTTTGATAACAATCATCTAACTAACCACTCAATAAGACTCTGCACTCGATACTCGAATAGCTACATGTTATCCATCACTGTTTGCTCCAGGGAGAAACTCCACACACACCACCCTATTCATTCCTTGAACCCATACTAGATTCCTCAAACTAAATCGTACCACTTATGTTCCCAAACAAACCATCACCCATATGCCTAGATGACAAATACATCCTCATATCACACATGAGTCTGAGCTACACTTCTAAAGGTTGAATCATACCACTCACACCCTTAGGTCAAGTCACATATTCCCTTAGCCATTAAAGCTCTCACATTACACAATAGACTGATAGAGTCACAACAACTCACTTCTCGCACAAACTTGCTCCCAATAACTCTCTCTTATTCTATGAACTCTAACGGGTCACACCATCCCCACATCATGCACCCAAAATAAAAGAACTTCATTCCTAACATCCCAAAATAAGGCCCAAATTCCAATAGCCCAGTCCCAATTATGTATAATTCTTACAAGACCTCACACACCCAGCTTACAAAACAATAACGTGCTCGCAATTGGATTAAGATTACAAATTTAACCAGGATTAAACATATAAAATTACAAATCATTACTATCTACTTCTCTTGGAAAATACACACACACACACATATATATATATATATACGCAACATCTTCTATTACACTGCCCTACCTACAATACAATAGTATTACCATACCAAAATAATAATACATCATGCTACTCCCTCATAACATCACCGCCCTGACTAGGATCACCAAACTAGTCTGGCCCACTTTGGGGGTAATGACGCTTAACATGGCCTAACTGATTACACTTAAAACAAGTGGATGGTACCATATCTTGTGACTTGGTCAACTGATGAAGCTGTTCTCAATTCGAGACCGGCTAAAGGTTATGTGACTATTGGGATCCCGAAATACTAGGGACCCCTACCAACTGCGGGCAAAGTCATTTTACATGCTCTGGTTGTCCACACTGGTAGCATGTTGTCATCCAACCACTATCCCAAAACTGGCTCTGGGAAAGAGTCGACCATTGTTATAGTCGCCTTCCTTCCTTTTGAGAGCAAGCTGAAGCCCTATGACCCTACTGGCCACATTAAAAACAAGTCATCTTATTTTGACTAGTACTCCCTAAACTCATTCCCATTACCAAACTTTGAGGCTCGGTCCGCTGCAATTGCAAAGGTGTGCTAGTGTTACTCTTTGACTTATTAGACATCCCCGAGTCACTCTGTGATTCATTTTCTTCTTGTCTCTTACCCCTATATGTCTTTCCCATTCCAAAGTGATTTCCATATGTACGATTACTTCCATGAGTCTATTATACTACCACCCACTTTCACCATAATTTCCCACCTACGTCTCTTCTCAAATTCTAAACAACGGCGCCGCTCCGTTGCTACTAGTGCAAACCTAGACAAGCTAGTAAAAGTTGTTTGAAACTCTGCTACTGGTGTGTTGAGTTGTTCAAGGTCTTTAAACTTTTTTCTCAAACACTCTATGGCTGTGGGTGCACTATACAATATTTGACATATTTCCTCTGACTTGTGTCATTTTTCAATTGAAAAACCCCAAACGTGACCTGAAGCTTATCATCTATTATGTGAAAACACCTCAAACGTCTTCATTACCTGTTCAAGCCACTTGTCTACTAGAAGTGGGTTAGCAACACCGTAAAACTCTATAGGCTTAGATTTAAAGAACTCCTTAGCCAAAGAAGAGGATCTAGTCTCTTTTGCGGCGGGCCATGCCGTTTCTTCAACCCCAAAATATTCATAGATTCCTAAAGTGCACGGCCAATTCTCAAGCCAGTATACCCATAGCGCCATGCACCTCATCTTTGGCCATGCTAATTTGGCTTACTTCCTCTTCTCGAAGGGGAACACCTTGACCAGCACAACGAGGTCTACCAAGGGTTTTATCACTATGTCCAAACATCTTATATAAGAATAAGATAAAACTTAGCTTGCAAATTATCCCAAGCGAAACCCTACATGTTACCCGAAATGTCTACATAAACCTATACACATAATGGTTTTCATAATGGACAAACTAAATAGTCACATAAAGCACATACAAATTATCCTCATAAGATGCCAATTTGCCCCACAAATGTGCAAACAATTTGAGTTAGAATGGCATTGATCAGATGCCCTTCTAACAAGACTCCTAAGAAATGCATAGGCCCAAACTTCATCTTAAGAGTTTAATCCCATATTCACATAGTCACATCAACACACATAAATTAGAGTAAGCACTTAAACATCCCATTCTAACCTAGTAACCCATCGTAACAAAGGTCACTTCCCATGAGTCCAAGGTATTCAAGTCTGGTGAGCTCTGACACCAAGTTGTAATGCCCCGATATTTTTACCATATTAGTTGTCACAAATCCATTATTATTATCCAATTTCATGACATTCATATAAACAAGAAATACAAGTAAACAATTCTATAAACTGAAATCTGTCAGATTCTCTTAGATTCCTCCTCAAGTTCATTGTAATAATTTATAATACATTGAAATATAAAAATATACATCCAATTAGCCATAAGGGCTTACACCTTTCAAGACTAAGGGCCTTGATTGTAACAAATAAAATCCTAACTCGAAAAATAAGCTCTATAGCTGTAGGCAAACAACATCAAAGAAGCTTTAGCGCTCCATGTTGAAGTCTATTTAGTTTTCAACGGTATCATGTTCACCTTCATCGCCTAGAATTTTAGGATATGTAGCCCACAAAAAGGGAGTGAGCTTATATGCCCAGTAGGAAATAAACTTAACAACATGTATGTATTTTCAATATGATTATGATTATGCAATGCCATGCCATGAATACAACTTAACTTTGTTTGGAAACTCAATTGTGAAATACATAATTTGTAACCTATGTTTGACCCAACTCATCAACCATTGTCATAACCAAGAACTTTCATTTTGTAATAAAATTCATGTTACATATCTCAAACACTCCCCATATTTACCAGCCAGCAAGCACGGTAGGACAAGTGGGCACCTCTTACTTCTTTTAGAACCTTCACATTTACCAGCCATCAAACCACAGAGGGGAAATTAGACACCTGTTTCATTTTAAAAACATATATACATTTTCCGACCAACAAGCACGGAGAGGCAATTGGACACCCATCACCATTTCAACCTTTCCTCCACATTTATCAGTGCTTAGCATAGAAGGGAAATTGGGAACATTTACCAAAATACCAATAACATCCCCTATTTTTCTACCTTTGAGGACGGGAGGGAAGTTGGGCACCTCAACACACACAACACATTTCCAAAACCACACACACAACTTTAAATTACTCTACATTCAATCCAAAAATCATGTAAATGCAATGCAATGCATGAGTTTCCAAATATTCTAATTTTTCCAAAACATAATTCAGTTGCACAAGAAATTAACAAGTAGAACTTGCGAAATATTCTCTATTTTTATGAATCCAAGTCCTTCTATTACCAATAACAATCTCATGCAAGATATTACTTGATATCCTTCCAACATTCCAAAGTCTCATACGATTCACTTCCATGAATCCATAATAATATCATCATAATTCATAATTCATCCCATACAAATGTTTTCAAGGAATATCAAGTGAAATTTCAACATAAAGCACTAATTAGCTCAAACCCTTTTTTAATTTAAAAATCCCAAATCTAGGGTTTCAAAAAAATTAGGAGTTTTCCTCATTTCTTTATTAAATCCTCTAATCATCAAGTATTATCCATCAATATACCAAACCATTGAACACATTTTAAAATTTTGCATGAAACCCTCATTTTGTACCCAATCAACTTACAATTAAAGTTTTCTAACTCATAATCAACTCAAAACCCCAAAATGTCACAAAATCACACCAAATCATAAATATATATGTTTAATAAAACCCCCTACCTTAAGGATGAGAGATAACAAGGAAGACCGAAGCAAAAAGTTTGATGAAATAGCAATCCAACCAGTCAAGATGGTAACCTTCACTTCTCCATCACTAATCTTGCAAGATCTATGATGGATACTTAGCAAAATGGAATGAAATCAAAGGTTTTAGGGCTACGGTTTTCAGACATGAATGGTGAGGGAGACAAAGGAGAGAAAAATGAGAAAAAATGGGCACAGAGTGGCTTTTATACTTGCTAAACCCGAACAGACTGCTCGAGCAAACATTTTATTACTCGAGTAGTGAACACAATCTTCAACAAGTTTTGCAAGTCTACAGTGAAAATATTGGGAGTCTCTCATCTCCGCTTGAGCATCCATTTGACTGCTCGAGTGATCACCCAGGAGATAACTAGTCACACAGCTCAGCTCTTAAGGCACTCTCTGCACATCAACCTTATTTCCATATGTTACTATTTAAGTAAATGTTTTCATTTATCCTCTTACATTTATATTTCATTTACTTAATTTTACACTGTAAATAAGGAAATACCCCCATTTAGATTCAAAGAAAAATAAAAAAAAATCAAAAATCAAAATCAAAATCCAATTAAATCAAAGAGTGATACCCCTTGTTTTAGTACAAAAATAAATTTCCAACTGAAATTTATAAATTTGATATTTAAGTAAAGTAGCTAATACCTCGTAGAAAAATCGCATAAAATCAAATTAGACTATTTACTCTATAAGGAATAATTATTGCCCAAATTTATTTTCAAATTTTTAAGTTTTGAAAAAAGCCAACTTTTACACTTAGAAAATTTTCAAGTTAAGTCCAGCCTATTATACAAAACCATTTTAACACTGCCATCTTTATATGAAAAGAATAAGGGTCAAATCTCAACTCGAGCCATTACAAGTAGAGCCTGAAGGATGAAGAAATCAAGTGGTGGAACCCAAAAAATTTGGCTAGTGTTCATGGATGGACAAATAGTGAGGGGGATGCAAAAATGCAGAGGGATGATAAGGAAACAAGGAGGAAAACTTGAGCTAGTAGAAAATCAAAAGGCAAAGAAAATATAGGGAAAAGTAGTAAAACCAAGAAAAATAATGAGCTAGAAAGATCAAAAGCAGAAAAGACGACATTTTTTACCGTCCTCAACAGAGAAAGCACAAAAGACGGCATTGGAGGGTAACACTAGAACTAGAGAGAACTAGACTAATTGGGCTAGCAACAGAGGAAGATAGATGGTGTAGACACCCCATTTTTTACCGTCCTCAAGACTTGGACATCATCACTTATGCATTTGATGATTATGGTTGCATGTGTTCGTTGTGAGTGCTCGAAGTCCTTGGCAGAATGCCCTGTTTTTGAGCCTTTAGACCTTGTCCTTTCTGTGCCTTATTTTGGACCAAAACTTAGTGCCTGGAATTTGTGGTGGCATGTCCATAGGCTGTCGGCCATGGCTTGTGCTTGTCGGCCATTGGTGTGGCCGGTCAGCTACCAGTGGTGGCCGACGGCCACCAGTCTCTTTTTCTAGATATTTGTTGACAATTGTGCCACCGCTTAGCACATTGAGCTGCATCTCCCTACATGTATATGGTACGATGTTTCTAAGCTCAAGGCATGCTTTTCTATATATAGGGGGGCTCCTCCCCCATTTTGGGGGGTTATAAAAATTAGAGAAAAAAATTTCTCTCTCTCTCTCTAGATCTCTCTCTCTCTCTCTCTCTCTCTCACAATTTTGTGTCTAATTGCTTGTTTTCTCTACACTTTTGCATACACATCCTAAATAAAATCCTCCTACCTTTGAGCTGAGGTTGCTTGGGGTCTTCTTGGAGCTCTTGAAGGTAGTTTTAGCTTGGTTTTGTGTCTAGAATTGTCCTTTGCTTCAAGAGGTAGTTTACTTGCCTTGTTTACTTTGTTTTGCAATCTTGTTTTACCATCTTTTCTTATTGTTTTGGGGCTGGTTTTGAACTGAACAAAACTCTATTTTTGTGGCCTAAAAGTGCTGGTTTAAGCCTTTTTTAGTCAGGGAGTGGTTCACCCTTCTTGCTTATTAGTTTGTAAAGCTTTTGTGCCTTCGTTTATCACTTTCAAATCAACTTTTTTAGGCCTTTTAACCACTGAATTTCAGAGATTTTTCAGTGGCAAAAAACTTATTTTGAGGTCCAAATTTGGAGGGGTTAGCCTCCCCTCCTTGTGTCTTGTTTGCATGCCTAGTTAGCTTCACATGTTAGCTTAGCTCAAGTCGAGCATGTTTTAACTTTTGAAATAACACATTTTAGCTCTTTTTTGGGCTGGTTAGTTCGTTTGAGTCTTGTACTGCATAGTCGTAGTGTAAGTCTTTTCACTAGCTTAGTGTTTTAAGGCTTCAACCATCATTGGTGTGAGTTGATTGTAGGTTTAGTGCCTTTTCTACTTCATTTCAGCACTTATAATATCTGCAATCTCCCTCATTTCTTCACTTTTTGGTTTTTCTTTGAAAGTGGTTTCAAACTACTTGTTTGCCTAAGTGCGAAATGGAGATGCTACACCTAATGGTTTAATCCCTTAGGGGGGTTCATTACCAACAGTGTAATGTCTCTTTCATGCCCAAAGCAACCTATGGTTTGAGCCCTCTTTCCATTAGAGGACACTCATCAATGGACTTAATGGATTAATGAATGATTTGGTAATTAAAATAAGCAAACAAAATTGCCAAGTAAAAGAGGCAAGATAAGCATCTCTTTGTGTTGCATTGCATGTGTTAAAATCGGACGTTAATTTGAACACAAGGAAAATCCAACATTTCATATTGAAAGTGATGAAATGTGTCACATTTCTTAGTATCCATCGCCCTTGATCATTCATGATAGGGTGATGGTCATTTGGGTCATGTTCTTGCATTTATTGAGCTTGCACAATTGGTCTCACAAGCCATCATGCAATGAAATTGCTTGATTGATGGGTTGTGAATCGAAGCTTGCCCCTCCTTTGATTTCCCCATGAAAAGGAGAAGCAAAGTGTGCAAGCAAGTCTTGAGAAATACACTATGTTGCTCTGTTTTACTCTCTATTGCAGCAAGGAAGTTCAAACCAGTAGTGGCCGACCGGCCACCAATAGTAGCCGACTAGCCACCATTGGTAGCCGACTGACCCCCTGTCAGCCACAAATAAAATTTGCATAGTGTATTGATAAGGTGGAGCAGAGGTGTTCTGGAAGTGAACAGCTTTGTTGCGTGTTCATATATGCAAATAGAGGCTTTTAGTAGCAAGGCAGTGGCTTTTCGGGTGAAAAATCGAGCATGCATGCATCCCTCACTTCCCGGGATTAGCTAATTAGTTTAATTAGCATTAGATCAAGTACATGTTGTAATTGATTAGTTGTAGCTAGTTAAGTATTGTAAATAATTAATTAGTTTAACTAGTTATTTAATTTCGATTTGTAATAATTAGTTAACTAGAATAGTTAATCAATTCAAGTGTTGTAATAGTTACCTTAATTAGCGTAGCTAGTTGGTTAGCTTATTCATTCGGACCCTCCTTCACGAGGGCGTAATGTTGTAATAAGTGTGCGTGTGTGTGTGTATGTATTCCAACCCCACGTATTTCTCCCTTTTACTTAACTTCTTTTGATGGTTAGATTAGGGTCACGTTTCAATTAGCATACCTTATGCTTGCATCCATTCATTCTATATTGCATGCACCGAGGCTCGGCGCATCATTCAAACTGCATTGTCGCTTTAATACTTATTTGAATACGTGTTTAATCGCATGTTGTTCAAATCAATCCATATGCCATATTAGTAGCCAAGCCTATTAATTGCCTTCTTTGTATGTGTTGCATTAGTCATTTTGTATAGTTAGGAATCATGCATATTTTTCTAACTCATATCTTCTTAGCTTGGAGTACCAGGTGAGTTTTTATGCTTTAGCATATTTGCATGAATGTGAATGTTGCCATGATTAGCATGCTTGCCATGAGGCTATGTGCTTAAATGCGAAACTGCTTGAATGCCTGTGGATGAAGGCTTGTTGTTTGAATTGGAACAATTCAACAAATGTGCGTTTTAAGCCCACTTTGTTGAGTGGCAAATCATGTTTTAAGCCCACTATGTTTGGTGGCAAATCCGCAAACTTTAAGCCCACTTGAGGTGACAAATTCAAACCATTTTTGCAAACAAACATGAGTTGAATTATTCTTAGTCTTGCAAACTAGTCTATACTTGCTTGTGCGCATCACATAGTAAAACTAGCTTAATAATCATAATAAGAACACATAATGTTTATAAAAAATCATATCATGATTAGTAGAGGCCGATCTTTGATCAGGTGAGCAGCGATGCTCAATTCATGACCTTCCCCCCTCGTACCTAAGTTCCCGAGCCGAGGCAACTTTGGTGATGATGGACACGTGGCCTTTGGCACGAGTCATGCGTTTCTTAAATTTCTCAAAAAATAAAATATTTAGGTGGCGACTTTGTATCTAGCAAAGCAGTCCATTTTTTGCACTTTTGATTCAAAAATCAATTTTCTAAAACGATTTGCTAGATTTGGACTCTTTGGTGTTTATCAGTTTCACATTGCGCTTGTGAGATTAGATTCAAAACCACGAGAGTCCAAACTATGAGGCCTTTCTTTTAAACATTTCGAAAGGGGGCGTGAAAAAGGCGAGCCACGGATGGAGGTCCAACTTAGCATGGGTACACATGAGAAGAAGGGAGATCTCTTAGAAATCCAATTAACGTCACCATACCAGCCAAAAAAGGATGATCGCGATATAGGAATGATACATGTTGAGCCAAATGGCTACCTGTCTATGAATGAAGGAGAGTGGTGGAAAGACAATCATCTACACTTTGCCCATACTAATGAAGGTTAGGGAAACAATGCATCGGATGACACCTGATATGCGGGGAGATTGATCACCTAACTAGGAGCGAGCATTTCTTCAAGCCCTCACACCTAGATCAAGGCGAGCTGTCAAAAAAGATACAAAAAAAGGAAAAGAGAAAGAGAAAAAATAAGAGAAAGATCTCATCCTTAAAAAGCTAAAGAAAATACAAGCTAACATCTCAATCTGGGGGTTGCCTATGGCATCACAAGAACACTAGAAGGCTATGCTCACAACACTGAATAAAGCCAAGTTATCAATCGATACCACACCATATTAGTTGGTGTCATTGATTACACTAACTAGGCTAATTCCATCTATGATTTTCTTGAATAAAGAACTTCCTCCGGAAGGATTAGAGCACAACAAACCTTTGTATATGTCTCTAGAATACAGGAAAAAGTGAGTCCCTGTGGTCCTAATTAATATCTGATCGACCATAAATGTGTGCCCTTCACGTACTTCTTATGCGATAGGATTGAAACTGGCGAACTTTATGCCTACAAATAATTTGACCTGAGCATATGACAACACTAGTCAAGAGGTTGTGGGTATCATCAAAGTACAAATTTTGGTAGGACTATCTGTGCATGAAACTGAGTTCCACATCATGGATGTGCTGGCAACCTTTAACTTGTTATTGGGCAGGCCATAGCTGCACCAAATGAAAGTCGTTTCCTTCACAATGCATCAACTAGTGAAGTACCCACACGCTGGGGGAATCGTTACTGTCTTTAGGAATTCATCAATTCACCCTTTACCCGAGGTTACAACCCTAGTATTAGAAATAAATCACGGAGAGAAAGATGTTTTTCTTTCCAGATTCACTTTGATTAAAGACTAGTTAGTCCAGATTATCATAGTCGATAAAGAAGGGATGTACCTCAGTGCTCAATCAATCTACTTTATAAGAAAGCTAGGACATATCCTAGGATGGGCCTGGGAAAGAGTGGTAGAAAATGTGCTATCAAGGCAAGAGAGGTTACCCATAATCAATATGCATTTGGCTTAGGGTACAAACCCACGAAGGAAGATTCGAAGAAAAAGGAGAATGAGGTGAGAGAAAGGGTTAAAGCTAAGAGGGCTAGCAAACATTATGAATTAAAACATAAACCAATCCGGGGAATCATAAATGAGTGTTTTATCAGAGAATAAGATAACTTTCCCTTTTGTAGTTTTCCCAAATCATGGGTCAACCTTGAAACAAAGGAGTGTCTCCCCAAATTTGAGGTTTTCTTTGATCATTAGTTGTTTGAGAATGAGGATGAGGAAGTGAACCTCAGTGATAACATGAACCAGAACAGAGGCAACCGTTCAAACAAAAGCAATGGAAGCGAAGAGGAATTGACATTGGCCGATTTTGAAGCTAGCAATGAGTTACAAGGTTTGAAGGATGTCAGTATTTTTGTGATTGGGGAGGGATCGTCTGTGGACTGTAATGGCCTTATCTTGGATGCATTGGAAGCACTGCGTTTAACATGGCAACTTGAGAAAGGTTGTGTTGTGAGCCTTGAATCTGATAGTGAGTTCCAGTCTGATTCTTTTGAGTTTGTGGAGTCAAAATCAGAATCAAGTTCATTTGGTTAGTTGGAGTCTAGTGATTTTGGGAGTAATAACCCAGACGCCACTATGTTGTCCCGGTCATCTTTTTCGTTTACTTTTAAGTCCACTATAACTGTTGAATTGGGCCTGATGAATGATAATGATGTGGATTATGCTTACTTTTCTGTGCCTCTAATTTATTGTGTTGATGAAGATTTTCAAAACTTTGATGAAAACGAAGAGGAAAAAATTTCTCGGGCTTTGAAAAATTTGATTAATTAGTAGGAAGAGAGGCGTGCAAAACCTTTGATTAATGAGATTGTTCCGATTAATGTGGTATTGAAAAGGGTACTAGTTTGGTCCAGATCGGTTCCATGATGTCTTTGGAGGAACATGAGCGATTAGTCGCTTTGTTAAAAGAATTAAAAGATTTTTTGCGTGGTCCTAGAAAGACATGCTTGGAATCGATCCTGAGATTTTTCAACATTGGATCCCTCTTGACCCCGAAGCCCAACTTATCAACCAGAAGTTCTATAGAATTCGGCCAGATTGGGCATTGAAAATCAATGAGGAGATCACAAAGCAGATCAATGTAGGATTTTTTATTGTGTCAAAATATTTAATGTGGTTAGCAAACATTGTGCCCATTTTGAAGAAGGATGGTAGGATTCAAGTCTATGTCGACTTTTGAGATTTGAATAAGGCCAGCCCTAAGAATGATTTCCCACCACCACACATCGATGAGTTGGTAGACTTCACTGTGGGTCACGCTCTACTTTTGTTGATGGATGGATTTTCAGTGTATAATCAGATTTTCATGGTTCTTAAGAACAAAGAAAAGACAACATTCACCACTCAATGAGGGACTTACTACCACTAAGTCATGCCATTTGGGTTGAAAAATGCTAAAGCCACTTACTACAGAGACAAGATCCACAAAGAAGTTGAACTATACGTGGATGACATGATCATCAAATCCAGGGAGTGAGAGGGTCATTATGCCGCATTGAGGAGGTTCTTTGAAAGGATTTGAGAATACAAGTTAAGGTTGAATCCACAAAAATGTACCTTTGGGGTAACTGTAGGAAAGATGCTAGGGTTTCTAATCACACAATGTGGAATTGAAGTTAAGCCATTCAAAATCAAAGCCATCTTAGAAATGCCCCCACCAATGACTAAAAAGGAGGTGCGAGGCTTTCTAGGGAAAATGCAATTCATAAGGAGGTTTATCTCAAAATTGGTGTTAACTTGTGAACCATAATTTGGCTTGTTGAAGAATGGGAAGAAGTTCTAATGGGATGAACAATGCAAATTCGCCTTTGAGAAAATCAAGCAGTACCTGCAGAATTTGCCTATTTTCTCACTGCTCGAGCCAAGAAAACCGTTGATCTTGTATTTATCAGTGATTGAATCAACGATAGGTTGCATGCTAGCACAAGAATCAGAAGAGATGGTGGAGAAGTCCATATACTATCTAAGCAAGAAAATGCTGGAATACGAGACCCGTTACACTTCTTTGGAAAAGGCTTGTCTAGCCATGGTCTAGGCCACCAGGAAGTTGAGGCACTACTCGTTAGCACATTCTGTAATCCTAGTTTCAAGATTAGATCCCATTAAATATCTCCTTAACAAACCAGTACTTACCGGTAGGCTAGCTCGATGGTTGCTTTTGCTTTCCGAGTTCAATCTTTGATATGTCACTCGCAAATCTATCAAAGGAAGAGCTGTGGTAGAGTTCTTGGATAATCACCTGATTGACGAAACAGAAGACGGCGAGTATAAATTCCCAGATGAAGAGATCCTGCAACTAGAAGAGGACACCTGAAAATTATACTTTGACGAAGTTCCCAATCAGTATGGATACGGGATATGAGTGTTGCTTATAGCTCCTGATGATTCCCATGTACCTTTAGCCTTCAAGCTTCAATTTAAAGTATCCTACAACCAAGCAGAATATGAGGCATATATAGCCAGACTAGAAGCAGCCCTAAAACTAGGGGCAATACAATGATATAATCGGAGATTCAAACCTGGTTGTATCTCAAGCCAATGAAGATTGGAAAGTGAAGGAAGAGAAAATGAAAGTCTATCATCAGACCTTGGACATGTTGATCCCAAGGTTTGAACAACTGACATTTATGCACCTAGTACGAGAGAACAATCAGTTTGCTGATGCTTTGGCAACCCTAGCTTCAATAGTAGACATACCGATTGGAGTGAGGATACGTCCAATTATCATAGAGCAAAGGTATGCACCTGTGTACGAGATGATAGTTGCAATAGAAGAAACCCAAGATAAGGGTCCTTGGTACTTTGACATTTGGAATTTTCTGGAGAATGAGATATACCCACAAGGGGCAAATGCTAAGGTCAAAAAAGGGAAACGACATCTTGCTGCTCAATTCATCATCTGTAGAGACAAGCTATACAAGAGGGGACATCTGGGAATGAATAAGTTATGTGTAGAGGAAAATGAAGTGAAACGCATCACGGAAGCTGTCCATAGAGGGGAGTGTAGGGCTTATATGAACGACATAATGTCGGCGACCATGGAAAATAATTGTGTCAGTTTTGTTCGACGATGCCATCAGTGTCAGATTCATGGCAATCGCATGAACATCCCACCATCAAAATTGTACAACATCACTTCACCATAGCCTTTTTCAGTCTGGGAATTGATGTCATCAGGGCAATAACGCCAAAAAGGTCAAATAGACATGAATTCATCCTAGTGGGAATTGATCACTTTACTAAGTGAATGGAAGCATAGTCATATTCAATGTTAAAGGCATTGCACATGGCGAAGTTTATCAGAAACAACATCATTTGTAAGTACGGGGTTCCGAATGAGATTGTTTCAGGTAATGGTTCGCACTTCAAAGGAGAAGTGATTGATCTATTCGAGAAATATAATGTGACCTTTCATAAGTCATCAATCTATAGGCCACAAACCAATGGAGCTGTTAAAGCAGTGAAGAAGAACGTTAAGTATATCCTATGGAAGTTGGTGGAAAATTACAAAGATTGGCCAGATAAGCTACCCTTCGCACTATGGGGCTATAGGACATCCATTCGAACTTCAATAGGGGCAATGCCCTACTCTGTGGTATATAGGATGGAGGTAGTATTGCCAATTTAGATAGAGGTACCTTCACTAAGGATTATGGATGAGTGTCAAAGAGCATAGGCGAATTGGCAACATAATCGATTTGAAGAGCTAATGTTATTGATGAGAGAAGATTGAAAACATTGTACCATGTCTAGGGGTAGCAGCATAAGATTGCCTAAGCATTCAACATGAAGGTTAAACCTAGAAATCTAACTGAGGGGGATCTAGTGTTGAAAAATACCTGGCTCCAATTTATGATCCTAGCGGCAAGTTCATACCCAATTGGACTGGTTCTTACATCATCAAGTCAATTTGGTCGGGAGGAATGGTTATTCTGATGGATTTGGATGGACAAGAGTTTTCACAGCCGATTAACATGGACAAATTGTAGAGATACTATCCTTGAGAGGCTCATTGGGCCGAAAAACCAGAAGTGCGATCCAGGCAAAAGTTAGAGCATGAAAGGAAAATAAATAAAATAGAGCTTGCAAGGCTGAAAACCAGAAAAGGTAGCTTTGGCAAAACTTAGAGCGCAAAAAGAGAGATTAAATACCATAGTGGACCCTAACCATGAACTACGTAAGGCCTAATTTCCATTCTTGGGATACGTAGGCAACTTCATTATGAAGTTCGGCCCCAACTATTTTCAAGTTGGTTGTCCTGTCCATGTTCGATTGGTTCATTTTTCTCAAATTCCGATCTAGTTGTCTGGACCTTCTTTTCTGTAATGAGTATGATTGCAAGGCAAATTCAATTGGTGATAGAGTAGTAGGAGAAAGTGCAGAAAGTCCTGTCTTAGGAATTGATTAGAGGTTATACATTTTTAAGGGTTGATTCCAGGCATGTTAGGTGGTAATCGTTTGCGAAAATGTGTTTTGATGTTTTTAACAAATTGCCTAGTTTTCACAAACATCTTTTTGCAAAATAAACCTTTCATTGGACGTAAGAGGAAGCTTTTCAATACCCACAATCTTTGATTACATGATTTCAAAACAAAAGTGGAACAAACATGCTCATCCAACTCTCATGTTAATCAAGGTTTTTACATCAGAAAACTAAAAACGTCAAAGTAATAAACTAGGGGAATAGTCAAGTCAAGTCAAGTCCTTTGCCTTTCCCCTGCTACATCAGAAGATTCAGCTACCAAAAATGTGCCCATCTGTGCCTCCTCATCAAGCCAAAGCAAGCACTCACTAGAAAGACCATGATTGAAACCATTAGTAAGAGCCAGGAGCTCACTCATCCTCTAGGTAATTACATACCGAGAAAGGTTCCTAGCCCAGAACAGAAATGAAGATGGATACTCGATCCCAAACTGTCGCTTGAATCGAAAAGGGAAGTAGAAGACAAGTGTGTCCATCCAATTAATTACACACCTGGCTGGCAGAATGTGTTGTATGTCATTGGGGGCAAGTCTATTTAGGGGCACTACCAAGTAATGTCTATCGTAGACCTACTACACATCCATTCACACTATATGCTCTTTGAAGAAAAATCTACTGTCCGAGCTTAGAAAAAAATGCTCCTAGTCAAGTATCGAGCACAAAGAGCCACTACTTTCAGCTTGTCCATCAACCATACCTGGGGAGGGATGAAAAATAAGAGAGATTAAAGAATAAAGAGATGTATGTTGAACAGAAAAAGTAAGAAAGGGTTCTGAGGGAAAGAATCAAGTAATGAGGGCCAGAGTGATACAAGGAACATAAAGTAAGCAAGAGTAGGAAACAATACTTGAAGAAGTAGTGGACTCCCTGCAACCTAGAAGGTTTCTCGTCTATGAAATACATCCAAATCCATCAAAGCCTCGGCTAACACTAAACCCGTGCAACTCTCCTAGAGTCATTGGACCACCTCAATGAGCCCGATGCTCGCCCTAACACCTCTAGGGGCAAGCAAGTAGTATGAAAGTAAACATATGCAAAGCGCATACTGATGACGCCCTCGCTAAATAGGGTCACTCCTATCTCCGATAAAAGAAAAGCAGTGAATCAATCCAAACTCGTCCAAATTCTCATTGTGAGCCAAAGACCAAGCTTCATTTATTAGAGTTGGACCACACATCCAGGCTAAGGCTTGAGCAGGGCCGAAATTGTGTTGAGGCATGATTTCTTTATCCTGGGAAAGTTTGATTAGCACTCGAAAATCCTTGATGGTTGGACATATCTCTTGCACACCAAAGCAGAATACATGCGTGATTGGATCCCAACAGCATACTACCGCCTAGAGGAAAGTAATATAGAGTGGAGTTCGACTCAGAGAAAAAAGAGAATTCAAGCCGAATCCCGTGAAATTCACTTTATCGCGCCATCCAAAGAGGCGACCCAATCCTGGAGCCTGGCCATGGTTGGAGCCTCCATTTTTAGAAGAAACTCCTCAGTTTTTCACTTCTAGCCAAGAAAGTAGTCGCTGACCACTTTTTAAAGGGATAAGGTTGCTTGGGTGCTTGATAGTTGTATCCAGCTATCCGGCCGGAACCTTTGACTAGGCGGCCACTTTTAGCTCGGCCAAACAAAAACAATATGGTTTAGCAGTTTGGCTTGTAGATTTTATTTCAGGTCTTGTTTTGAGTCCTTTCCATCCCAATAGGTGTAAAGAGGCGTGTTTAGGTTATTTTTGTTGTGTTTTGCATTTATGAAGTTGTATCTTGTGTTTTGGTTAGTTGTAGGCTTAATATCAGATTCAGATCTCATTAAAATACAACCACTCTCAATTTTAATTTCAAAATAAAAAATGTTATATACTCGAAGTACAGTGTTGTGCATGTTTGGGTGTTCAAGATGGTCCAAAAGAAAAAGTGTTTCTTTGATTACTTTTCAGTCAAAAAGTGTTACAAAATTTTACAAAAATCCTATCCTAAGCTATACATGCTTTTCTAACTCCAAAGCAAAAAGGATGTACAAAAACAGAAATACATAAAGAAGATAATCAAGGTCGACTCGCCCTTTTCGTCCTCTTTGCCGGGGGAATCCCAGTGTCATTGGCATCAACACCGCTACCCTCGCTCCCAATCTTAGCATCTGCATCACCTCCTGCCACATCATAACCATCTCTACCATCATCACCAAAGCCCACTAGCACTCTCACAACCGCTACCATCATCTCTAGAGCCAACTCTATCAGAAGCACTGCCATCATCCCTAGAGTCGCTACCACTACCTTCCTTATCATCATTATCATAATCACCATAAGCATAGCTACCCTCTAAGTGCTTGATCTCAATGCTCACATCTCCATCCCTCTTGCTATCCTCGGAGGTCTCAACAATAGCAATGTCTTTCTCCTTAGAAATAGTATGAGTCTTTCCCGATGAGGAAAAGCTCTTTACTATCTGAGCACCTCTACCTTTGCCTTTGCTAGGGGACCTCCACCATGGCCTCTGTTAGCGCCTCGTTTCCAAATGGGAGGTCGTCCATCTCCTCTTCTGACAGTGGGAGGAGGCATTGCTGACACTGTATCAAGTTGGAACGAATGGTTGACAAGAAATAGAATATTAGATTGGAAGAGTATAGGGATGAAGACAGTTTATCAGGGCATATCAGAGTAAAAATATCGGACAAACAATACAGAATGAGTTAGAATGAGATACTTGAACTCTAGTCGCGGCGATGGCATGCTTCCTCCTCTGCACTATGTGGACTGGAGACTCGATCACCTCGAGGCATCACTTAGTGTAGGTTGTAGGAGGCTGCAAACATAAATGAAAGTAGAGAAAAGTAGAGTAAAACATAATAGAGTAGAATAAATCAATATGCAGGTGTCCAATAAAACTATAGAAAAAGTAGGTCAGACCTATCTCATGTCTGAAGCAAGGGTGAGTAGTCAGTCCTTCGAAAGCTCCAAAGGGATCTCCCTAAGGGCACCACTTGGCCTCATATACGTACTCGTGGTCAGGACTACAGGGAAGCCTGTGGCATGGTCCATTAGAGGAACAATAGTTGTAGGAGCATCACTAAATATAGGGGCAGCGGCTGCAACACTAGCTGCTAATACTTGAATAGTGTCTAGGGTGATGTAAGGCATGATATGAGACTGCAATAAGGCAGTATTATCTTCGGGCACATGGAATAGATCTACATCCTAATTGTCCATCTTGACATTGAGCTCAACCATGTTGATAATCAACTCTGCAGTCCTCATATATCTAGGACTACCTAATCTAGGGTCTAGTAGAGGAATTGTTCTCCTAGACCCAACTATAGGAGCCCCTAGAAAATTATCCTCACCCTGGAGGCTATCCAAGATCTAGCGTACTGCTCCCTCTCGACTTGAGGCATAGGAACACAAGGATGCTAGGCAATCTGCATGCATAAGAAAACGAGTTGCAGTCAGAAGTCAAAATGGAGAAGTGAAAGAAAAGACAATGAATTGAAATTAGTGTGAATTTCGAATGCTTACCCAAGCTAGAGTCACGGTATCAAAGTAGTAGAGAAAGTGGGTAAAGTTATGAGACCAGCAGTCATGTCGCCTAAGGGCCTAGTCAAAATACAAAGATTGGGGCACAACTCAATCAATCTCATCCACCAACACTAGCGCTAACTGGAGGAAGTATGAATACAACCATATCTGTACAAGTAAGAAGGAATAACATCATAGAGTAGTTGAAAATAAGATCATGAATGAAGTAAAATGTGCAAGACAGAGAATACAGCAAAATAAACCAAAAAGGACGGAGTGTACCTCTCATACTCACCAATATCCTCCGAGTAGCCTTCCTTTTGGCGAGAGGATGAGCTCACATAATTGAATAAGGTGGCCAAGCTGGCGCCTCCCAAATCATAGTTCCTCATCCAGGGAATATCCACCATGGTGCTCAAGAAATACAGTCTAACGGTATTTTCCATATTTGCAAACAGGGTAGTACTAAGGACATATAGAAGAAACCGCGTTCATATTGGTCAGTGGTCTTAAGAGTGTTGGGATGTGTGCTATGAAACCTTCGATATAGCCAGCTGTAGTGGATAATCCATGGGTTGTCCTGTGGAGGAATGACCATAAGCAAATAGAGCTGAGCAGTGTCCTAAGACCTCATATCTGAATCAAAGAGGATCAGATCACCCCTTACATGGAAGCCTATGATCATGGAAAAGTCATATGAGGTCGTTGTTATCTCCCAAGTCGAAGAGAAGTAGCAGTTAGTGGTATCCCATCACCTCTCCATAAGAGCTGCAACAGTTGAACGGGTAGCCTAGAGCTGGGTAATCCCCCAACAAAATATGCTAAAGCTGCCTACTCCACCAAGGCTCTAACCCCAATAGAGAGAACCCTATACCTGTAATGAGGGAATATGACCATCCCATACCCCTTTATCTGTCGATCATTATCCTGTTGCAGGAGACCTGGTCAATTCAGTAGAAATATGAATAAATGCAAAGGAATGCACAGATTTGAGAACAGTTCTTATCAATCATGCACCATGGGATAGGTGCATTTGTCACTCTGAAAGTAACTCATCGAAAGTAACTTCTAGCCTAAACTTAGTGAAAATGAGCATACTACCATGAATCAAACGATGGACGTCAAGCTAGTAGGTGGTTGGGTCGAATGACCTAAGGTGTAATGGTGGTAGCTCTGGGCCAAACATGAGAGAGATGATATCCTCTATCACCAAATTCATATCATCTACTTGGATGCCTACATCCTTGGCAAATATGTGAACATCAGGTTTAAAGGCAAAAAGGGCATGTCAACCTCTAAGATAGTGGGAAGAGCATCCCCATGGGAGATATCAACATCCATAAAGAGAAGTAGGTGTGGGTAAATCAAAAATGAGGGAGAGGAAGAAAGAAATACTAAAAATCCTACCCAAGATACCCGAAAACCCCCAAAACAAAGAGAAAAGTGAGAAACCAAAGGGAATCGGCAGAAAACTTAACCAAGACGTGCAATGCACGCAATAAGGAGTGAAAAACTCAAACTCAACCAAGCCACAAGCCAATTAGTTCAAAATGTGGAGGAAGATGGCGTTTTCAAAAGACAATAAGCGTAGGTCATCGGATGAAACAAGGGAAAACAAAAATGTAGAGAGAGAGAGGGAGTAAGGAAGAAGGGGGTGTGTTTTGGAAGATGTAGGAGTGAAGCAAACCAACGGTTTGTATTCATCAACTTTTTGGAAGGCAAAAGGTTGAAACTATCCATAGAGAACCCGATATTGCCAGCCAACCCAATTGTTGTTCGGCAGGTTAATTTTGTGATCGGCGACGAAACGAAGTGTCTGGTAGTGACCTTTTGTACGGGCAGAGTCTTGATATTGCCCAAATGATCTGCATTTATGACTGGAGTTGTTAGTCAAACTTGATACAGAGTTAGCATGTCAATATTATCCAGAAAATCAATCAAACAATAGAGGAATCCAATTTATGTATAAGAAGATTTTGTATTATACAAAAAGAGTTTACAAAGAACTTTCGACTAAAAGAGGGATCCTAATCCGTTGCAATCAAACCATATTTCACAAAAGATGGTTTGAGGACGCACAACTCCTAACGTCATTGTCTTATTTGCTGGTGCTATATATACAATAGGATAGAAGAAAAGGCATGTCCAAGGTTGGTCTAAGCTGCGGAAGAGAGGCTACAATGTTCCAAGAGGTATGAAAGGCCTCCCAGTGCATCTCTATCATTGCCCGAATCGCCGTTGTTGGTGAAGTTTCCTGCTACATCTGAAATAACTTTTGCGTCATCCTCATCATTACTACTCACCATTGGAGAATCCATAGTTGGTAATTCGAAGCAATGCCAAGCTTTCATCCTAAAACTAGGAGAGTTATTTATGAAGAAAGAAGTGAAAAACAGCAATATGGAATGGGAGATAGCTGAAAAATTCAAAGCGGTGACCTCTTAGAAACTTGTAGAATGAGAAGACGAAGAACCAATGCGTAAGGGACCTTGATCATGCCCATGAGCCAACATGAGGCCAAGTCCATAGAAGTGGCCATGAGTCCGAGCGTAAGTCAAGGATTGTCCGATAGTCTCCTCATGGCCACGGACTCTTCTCCTATTGTTGTTAGGGGGTTTCTCCAAAACAACCCATGGTTCATCTCTTTTTCTACGGATGAGCCTTCTCCTGTTACCACGACCTTGAGATTGGATTCTTGAATGTACTAACTCTAAATCAAGGACCATGGTACCGCCAAAACTTTCATTGGAAGAACCAAAGAAGTTTGGATAATGGGGGGAATCTATGTTTGAAGGGGAGCTAGAAAATGAAGGAGGGGAAATGTTTTGAGCCATGTGAAATGAGAGAATACAAATAAGGCCACATGATAACAACTTTGGGTGGTCATAAGTGACTTACAAGGGATATACCATCTTTTCATAAATTGTCAGGGGTTAAAAAGTCAAAAGCAACTTCGAAAGACGCTCGACTAGGCCAGCTGGACTCATGTTTGGCCGATGGGTCATAGTAGTGGCCGACAAGATTTGGAAAGTCTTCCTTGAGGAATTTAATGAGTTTCAATGTGAAACAATGACTAGTCTTTGTCAAAATAGAAGCAGTAGGGTGTTTTCAGGTCTCAAATGGGCAAAGTTTGCTTAGATGCATACACAAATACTCAACTAAGGAATAGGTCAGAAAATTGAAGATCATCCACTAGCAAAAGATGGTTCTATATATATATAGGCTGTGAATGACAAAGTTGATTACAACCGGGTAGTTACAAAAGTTCCATTGCAATTCAAATGATTATAGTGAGGTCATAACAAGAATTACAGAGGAAAAAAACAATAGAAAATATGACCAAAAAGTAGAACTAGTCGGGACATGAACTAGGCAGCTTGTGTGATCATCCCCAGCGATAGTGGAATGACAGCTCCTCCAGACCCGTCGTTGCCACCACTAGCATCACTGTCGAAAATACTACTACCAGCAAAATAGCCATCTAGGGGCCCACCTAGCTCGTCATCCTCTTTGTCATCATCATTGCTAATAATGATCACTTCAGGAGGGACAACCTCGTCCTGTGAAAGAAGAAATATGAGTTTGAAAATGGGAAATGTTGTATGCAAACATCTAAAGGAGATGATCAATTTCAAGTGGTTGACCTCATAATGAAATGGAGGAAGTGGACTTGGTGACAAAGGGCCTCGTTCATGCCCTCGTCATTCTAGGATTCCAATATCTCATCGTTTGTAGGGAGCTTGGCCTAGACTATAGTAGCATCCCCAACCACAAGCCCAAGTTTGCACAGGCTCACTATCTGCTGCTAGACTACAGCCTTTGTTATCACCATGAGGATGTCCTAAATCGTTCTCACATGTGTCATGATGTAGGCTAGCTCCGGGTCAATGCCGTCAGTGACAGCCATGGCAAGAGCCTCTACCACAGTGGTTTCGGAAGAGGTGTCACTACCCTCCGGTGTGTTTGGTCCGCTAAAGCCCGATTGGGAAGCTGGAAGGAAATAGAAGGAAATCATCGTTGGCCATGGGTAATGATCAGAGGGAGTTCTAGGAAGTTAGGAGAGTCTTTTTAAATGGAAATGAATGGAAGACGGATGGTCACACCTTTTATAAACTTTCCAAGATGTAAAAAGACAATTCTGGCCCTATAATTTCCCGATAAGACTGGCCTACTACTTTTTAATTCAATAGGCCAGTTTTCTAGCTAGCCAAATTATCATCAGTAGTATGTTGGAATAAATATATTCAGATGTCTTCAATAGTTACCAAGTGGTGTGTGGATGTCATCCCTCTTGCGCTCTAAGGTATGGTTGTTCATCCCTGTTTTGTTGTTTTTTTTTCTTGCACTTGCCTCAACGGCATGATACTTCTATTGTTGTAATCATTCTCTATGCATGCGAAGTGTGTAAGGTGTGACAAACCTTTATTAATACTGCCCCCTGTGTGGGAGGGCAGTTAACACCACCTCGGTTAATATCATCCCTGGCGCAGGTTGGCGGTTGATACCACCTCGATTAATACCATCCCCTACATGGGTTGGCTATTAACACCACATCGTTATTACCACCTCTACGTGGGTAAGCAGTTAGCACCACCTCGGTTAATACGGCTCTCTGTGTGGGTTGGCAATTAACACCACCATCGGTTAATACTGCCCCTTGTGTATATTAGCGGTTAGCACCAACTTGGTTAGTACTACCCCCTACACGGGTTGGCTGTTAACACTACCTCGATTAATACTTCCCTCTACAAGGGTTAGCGGTTAACACCACCTTTGTTAATACTCAAGTGCAGGTTGGCGGTTAACACCGCCTCGGTTAATACCGCCCCTTGCGTAGGTTGGTGGTTAACACCACCTCGATTAATATCGCCCCTGGTGGGGGTTAGTTGTTAACACTACCCTCGGTTAATACTGCCTCCTACGTGGGTTGGCGGTTAACACCACTTCGGTTAATACCGCCCCCTGCATGGATTGGCGGTTAACACCACCTCGGTTAATATAGCATTCTGCAGAGGTTGGTGATTAACACCACCTTGGTGCATATCGCCCCCTACGCGGGTTGGTGGATAACACACCGCTTGTTTCTCCTTTCGTGTTACGACATGTGTGGAGTGTATTGTGTAGTTCCTTGTTGCTGTGACTGCTGGTCATGCGTGACTTTGATTGTTGCCATCCTTTTTCTTTTGTCCTCCTGTGCTATGAAACATATGGGTGTTGTATTTCTTTTATTCATGAAGAGCATGCTTATATGTGTGCAGATACCCCATTTTTGACCGTTCTCAAAACTTGTACATCATCGTCTGAACACTCCATGATTGTGTTTCTCGTGTTCATTTTGAGTCCCTGAAGGTCTCGACCGAGTACCTTGCCTTGGAGCCTCTAATCTTGTTTGTTTTGTTGTTGATTGTGGACCAAGAGCTTGTTGCTTCAATTATGGAGGAGAGGATGGCCTATCGGCCATTCCTAAAGTCCATTGGCCATGGCTTGTGCCTGCCGGCCATCAATGGTGGCCGATCAGCTACGTTAAAGGCCGGTTGGCCACTGATGGTGGCTGATGGCCATTTTTCTCCTTTTTTTGATATTTGTTTGCCAGCTGTGCCAGATGTTGTTCACTAATGCGCATCTCCATACATGTGTATGAAGGGATGAATACAAGCCTTTAGCTTGATTTTCTATACATAAGGGGGGTCTCTCGCCCATTTTGGAGGGTTACACAATTTTGAGCAAATTTCTCCCTCTCTCTCTAGAATTCTCTCTCTCGCCTCTTGTTTTATGCTTGATAGTTAGAATTCCCTACACATTTGCACACTACCCCTTAACCAAATTGGACCACCTTGTAGCTGAGGTCCCTTGGAGCCTATTTTGAGCTGTTGGAAGGTTGTTTAAGCATAAGAGAAGGCCTGTTTTGTGCTGTGCTTCAAGAGGTATATTGCTTACCTTGTAGGCTTAGTCTTAATCACTTGCTTGGTTATCTTTTAATACTTTTTTGTGCCTAGTTTTCAACTACAAAAAGATTTTTGGGCCTTAACATGTTGGTTTGAAGCTATTTTATGCTAAGGGGTTTTCCACCCTTCTTGTTGTTTAATTGTGAAGATTTTTGCACCATCTTTTAGCATATTAAAATCAAAATTTTTGGGTCCTTAAACCATTGAAATTCAAAGTTATTTCAGTGGTGGAAAGCATGTTTTGAACTCCAAAAATAGAGCGGTTGGCCTCCCTTCCTTGTCTCTCACTTGCGTGCCCAGTTAGCATCCTATGGTGTGGTTTAAGTTAGCTGAATTCAAGCATGTTTTAGCTACTGTTTTGGCTGGTTTTAACTCTGTTTTGGGCTGTCTTGGTCATATAAGCCTTGTTTTGCATAGTTGTAGTGCAAATAGCTTCACTATCTTGGCATTTTAAGCCTCTAAACATGTTTTGCTTGGAATGATTATATGTTGTAGTGTCTTTTAACATGTAATTCAGTGTATATAGCTCTGTCACATGCTTATTTGTTTCATTCTTTCATTGCTATTGAGGGTTGTATCTTGAGTCTTATTTCCAAGCTAACATGTGAGCATGTTTTTCTCGACTTTTGTACCTTAATCCCAGCAAGTTTTAGCCACTATTTTGGCATATTGTAACTCTGTTCTGAGCTGGGATGGTCAGTTGAGGCTTGTATTGCATGGCTATAGTATAATGGTCTTTACTAGCTTGGCATTTTAGGCTTCTAAACATGTTTTGCTTGGAATGATTGCATGTTGTAGTATCTTTTAACATGTAATTTCAGTGTATATAGCTCTGCCACATGCTTATTTGTTTCATTGTTTCATTGTTTTTGAGGGTTGTGTCTTGAGTCTTGTTTGCAAGCTAACACGTGAGCATATTTTTCAAGCCTTTTATGTCTTAATCTTAGCAAGTTTTAGCCATTGTTTTGTCATATTTTAACTCTGTTCTGAGCTGGTGTGGTCAGTTGAGGCTTGTATTGCATGGCTATAATGTAATGGTCTTCACTAGCTTGATGGGTTAGGCTCTTAAACATGACTTGCATGTGTTGCTTGCATGATTTGATGTCATTTTACATGCCATGTTAGCACTGAAACACATGCCATGTGATTCTTCACTTTTTACTTTTTTTTGAAAGTGGCTTTGAGCCTCTTGTTGGCTTGAGTGTGGAATTGAGACCCCTCATGCCTAATGGTTTAATTCGTTCAGAAGTTCATTACCAACAGCATGAGGCCTCTTTCATGTTCAAGGTACTTGTGGCTTAAGCTTTCTTTACATTAGAGGACTCTCATCTTTTGGACTTAACCGGTTAAAGAATGGATTGGTAATTAAAATGAGTAAATAAACATGAAAAGTAAAACTTCAGCAAGTTAAGCATGTTGTGTTGCATTGCATGTGTTTGGATCGGACGTTAATCCAAACACAAGGAAAATGGGACGTTTTATACTCAAAGTGATGAAACGTGTCATTTTTCTTGGTCACCGTCACCC
Organism: Camellia lanceoleosa; assembly: GCA_025200525.1. Classification (NCBI taxonomy): domain Eukaryota; kingdom Viridiplantae; phylum Streptophyta; class Magnoliopsida; order Ericales; family Theaceae; genus Camellia; species Camellia lanceoleosa. The sequence goes on from CM045768.1 coordinate 100,084,418, forward strand.
TCGATCTTGCATGATAGGGTGGTGGTTGTTTTGGTCTTGTTTGTGCATCCATTGACCTTGTACAAGCTTGGTTCTCTAGCTATCATGCATTGAGAATGCTTGGTTGATGGCTTGAGAGCCAAGAGCTACACTCCTTTAAGCTTGAGAGACGATAAGGAGTATAGCAGTACATATATTTCTTGAAAATGCATTGCTTTGCCTCTGTTTGCTCTCTGTTGCAACAAAAGAAGAAGTCCAGAAAATGGGGTGGCCAACCGACCACTTGAAGTAGTCGACTGGCCACTTGAGCTAGCCGTCCGGCCAGTTGTTATGGCCGACAGCCACCTTTTGTAGCCGACTGGCCACCAGTGAATTTTGCACAGATGTGTTCTTGTGTTGGAGCAGAAGCAATCTGGATGTTAGTACAATTTTCGGTGCTCAAATGAGTCCAAACAAAGGCATCCAATGGCAAGGCAAGGGCATTTTTGGGTAGAGCAACCAAGCATGCATGCCTCCCTTGCCCTCGAGGCCATTCAATCAATTTTGTTAGCTTAGAATAAGTTACACAAGTGTTGTAATTATTTCGGTTCAATTTGGTTTGTAATATTTTAGCTAGCTTAGAATAGTTAGTTAATTTGTCTCAATTGTTGTAATAGTTAATTAGCTAGAATAGTTAATTAATTTTGTGTTGTAATAATTAGCTTAGCTTAGTGTAGCTTAGCTTATTCATTCGGACCCTCCTTCGCGAGGGCGCAAGGTTGTAATAAGTGTGCGTGCAGTGTGTGCATGTCTTCAAACCCCACGTCTTTCTCTCTTTTATTTATTCGCTTTTGATGGTTAGATTAGGGATCATGTTTCAATTAGCATACCTCTTGCTTGCATATTTGCGTTCATTCATTTGTCTTGCATGCACCGAGGCTCGGCGCATCATTCAAACTGTATTGTCAATTCAATACTTCTTTGAATACATGTTTGAAAGCATGCTATCAAATTGTATCATATGCCATGATTAGGTAGCCGAGCCTATTAATTGCATTATTGCATGTGTTGCATTAGGCATCTTACATAGTTAGGATCATGCATTGTTTCTAACTAGCTTTTGTTTTGGCTTGGAGCACTCAGTAAGTTTTTTACACTTTAGCATACTTGCATGAGATGTGTATGTTGCCATGATAGCATGCTTGCCATGAGGCTATTTGCTTAAATGATTAATTGCATAAATGCCTGTGGATGAAGGCTTTCTTGTTTGAATTGGAACAATTCGATGATTGTGAGTTTTAAGCCCACTTTGCGAAGTGGCAAACCATGTTTTAAGCCCATCATGATTGATGGCAAATCCGCGTTTTAGCCCACTTGAGAGTGGCAATTTCAAACCATTTCCGAAAATAAGCATGTGTTGTTTTGTTCCAATTCTTGCGATTTTAGTCTATACTTGCTTGTGTGCGTCATGTAGTAAAGCTAGCTAATAACCGGAATAAGAACACATGTGTTTATAAAGTGACATATTATGGTAAGTAGAGGCCGATCTTTCATCGGGCGAGCGGGGGTGCTCATTTCAGGACCTTTCCCTCCTGTACCCAAGTTCAAGAGCCGAGGCAACTTTGGGGATGCCGGACACATGGCCTTTGGTACGAGTCAGGGTTTCCTAAATTCCCTAAAATAAAATATTTAGGTGGCAACTTTGTAATCTAGCGAAACAATCCAGTTTTGGCATTATTTGATTCAAAAATCTAATTTTCCAAAATGATTTGCCGGATTGGACTCTTTGATGTTTATCAGTTTCACATTGCACTTTGTGAGACTAGATTCAGAACTATGACAGGAATCCAAACTGTAGGACCAATTCGAGCTCTCCGAAAGGGGGCGCGAAGAAAGTCGAGCTATAGTTTCTGGTGACTCTGCTGGGGATTTAAAGAGCTTAACTCGAACTCATGATATGTTGTTTTATCTATACTTATGTGTTTCTTTGCATTGCATTTGCATTGGTGCGCCTAAGTCACAGTGTTTGCCATCTGTTATTCCTGAATGGTTTGCTGGAGGCTCGCTTGGAAAAGCGTGCCATAAGGCTGACCGGTTGCGGGCTCTGCCACAATGGGAACGCAAGCCTTGGATCTGGACTACCGTTGTACCGTTTGATCATCCTTCCACTTCTCAGTGTTAGGTGTGCAAGGTATATTAGGTAGTCTTGCTGAGGTACCCCTTTTGACCAATCGACCTAGTTGCATATCGGAAGCCATAGAGACTGTTCCAAACTAGGACAGGTTGCTCACCCAAATGTACATTTTTTTTAAACCACTTGCTTGCATAGTGAACCCCTAGTTCCTGACAAAATTAGGACAGGGAAACCCTACCCCACCATAGGGTTGTTTTGGCTCTCACTTGCTTGATACGTGCTTTTAGAGTGTGACTCTGCAGGAATGTATGTATCAGTTGCAAGTCTGGGTATCAGTTTTGCGGCAGAAATTTCGGGCAAAAATCAGTGTTTGAGTACAGATTGTCCAGGTTATGATTACGACTGCTTGTTGTTTCTGTCTAACCCGAGGTGCTATGCATTTGCTGATTGTTGTTTCTTTTTTTTGCTTTATTTTCTTTTTGCAAGGTAGAATTTCACAATTGCTTTCGATGAGGTAGTTACCCCCCGAGCACTCTGGACTCTTGTCCAGAGGATTTACCGATCTGAGGATCTTATTGGAGGACAACCAGTGTTTGCTTCACTACCCCCGATTACCAGACGGAGGAGAGTCAGTCATAGATCACCGGTTCAGCAGTCGCCAATTCAGCGGTCACTATCTACGTCACCTGTGTGCAATCGGGCCCAGTTTTCTGCTTCCACCTTAGAAAGAGAGTATACACCGGTTTTGATAGACTAGCACCCCTCAGACAACATGGAGGATATGCTGCGTCAACTTCAACAAACCATTGAGGCCATGCAGCTGGACGCTGCCCTCCACGCGGAGATTGTAGCCCAGCAGGCTGAACTGATTGCTAGGCTTCAACAGCAACAACAACCACAACAAACAGCAGCTTCTGTTTCGCACCCACCCCAGTTAGGGTTCCAATACTCGGGGATACAACTAATGTCAAGGAGAATGTGGACATTCCAGTAGGGCCAGTCCTACCTTAGACTTCCAAAACACCGGTCTGCCCAACAGAGGCACCATTTGAGTTTGAAGTCGACCCTACCGCTCTGAAAGTGAGCAAGCTTGAGAAGGTTTTCAAACTTGCTCAGGGTGTCAATTTGATCCCAGATATAAAGGACGGCTATACAGATTCGGCGGTGACATTGCCGGATAGATTTAAAGTGCCACATATGGACTACTTCGACAGTTCAGGTGATCCCATAATCCACTTGTGGCTATTTTCAGATATCCTGTGGCCGATGGGCCCGACTAGATTGCAGAAGTTATCCCTCTTTGGCCGGACCTTGTCGGTTATCACGACCATTTGGTATGCTAAGTTGGAAGATTTCGTGAAGAGGAGCTGAGAAGAGATGGCTAAGGCCTTTATTGCCCAATATTCCTATAACACTCAAATCGAGGTCATAACTCGTGATCTTGAGGCAGCTCATCAAGAGCCGAAGGAAGGCTTCTCCGATTTCGTCACTCGCTGGAGGGCCAAGGCCTCCATGATGACAACCCAACTCGCTGAAAAGAACCAAATAAGAATGGTCATTCGTAATCTGCAACTCAGGCTGCTACAAAAGATGATAGTCCTACCTTTACCTATATTTGTTGACCTTCATGAGATAGGGGTGCAGATAGAGGATGCGATGAAACAGGGTCTGATAGACCATGAAAAGGAGCAGCCCAAGAGGGCTTTTACATGCAGTTCAAATACGACTACGAGTAATAATGCAGCTGCAAGGACTTCTGATGTTGGTATGATCACCACCACACTAAAAATAGCCACCCCCTTTACCGGTATATCCGGAACCACCTCACAACCTCCAAAACACCAACCTTGGGGCCAGAGGGTTTTCGTCCCACTCTACATGTCTCTATCTGCGGCCTTGAGGGTCTTGATCAGAAAGGGGCATCTGAAGCCCCTGGAGACGCGCCCATTGCCTAATCCCCTCTCTCCTACACACAACCTGGCCAAGTATTGTGCCTTTCACTAGCAGCATGGTCATGACACCAACCTATGCTTTAGACTCCATCATGAGATTCAGGATCTCATTGACAACAAAGTGATAACGCCTCCTGAAAAGCCTAATGTCACTACAAATCCTCTCCCACCACATAACCAACCCCTTCCACCCAAGCAGGTAAACCTTATCCAAACACTGGCCGTCCCATACGACCCCAGCATATACATCACCCCCTCCCACCTACCTAAGCCGATGGTGTTCATTTCGGAAAGAACAGACCTGTACATGATGAACACGTCCATATCCCAACCCGAACCTGTGGTGGTGGCTATGCTAGAAGAAGGCATGCCTGAGGGCCTTATGAGCTTAACTGAAGAGGCATACAACCCATGATGTTACATTATGCCAACTAGCCAGGCTAGACCAGGGGTGGAATTGCCGACGAGAATGGAGGTTAATGTAGTCTACGAGGACGGGCCAAGCTAGAGACTGGATGCTTTAGTTGAGCTTGATGAGGATATCAGCAATCTGTAGTTCTTTGATGAACAGGATCTAGGGAATGTATAGATTGGCTGGTTTGATATGAACAGATCAACGGATAATATATGGTCGCTCAGGGACGAACCAGATGTTGATGAGGGGTCTCAACCGAAGCAAGAACAGTTGGAAACTGGGATTACTGCAACGGCCAGAACGGTCAACAACAAAGTGAAGTTGTCGGAGAGCACCGGTACTAAGAATTTTGATCAAGAATTGGGTAGTATTTCTACAGCTGATACAAAATAGGAGGTTGTGCTGAATCGGTTCGAATAGGAAAGAACTGAGAATGATCAGAAGTCCTGAAAAGCCAAAGGTCCATGGGGACTGACTGTGTTGCGGATACAGGAGTACTTACAGTGGAACCAGACAGTTGCTTGTCGGTTGCCGAAGAAATGTGGTAGGAAGATGAGGATTTGGATCTCGCCCACACGAATGAGGATTGGGGACAGAATCTGCCAGATGATACATGGTATGCCGAGGAAGTTGATCACATGACTCAGAGTGGGCGGTACTTTAAGCCCCCACACTTGGACCAACCAGAAGCATCAGGGAAGGACAAGGAAGTAGAGAAATAGAAAGATAAACTGCTAGAAGAAAAAACTGTACTGAAGCAGCTGAAGAAGATTCAGGTGGACATATCCATTTGGGGATTGCTCATGGCTTCACAGGTGCATAGACAAGCCATCCTATCAGCAATGGATAAGGCTAAGCTCTCTATCGATACAACCCTCGAGCAGTTAGTGGGACTGGTGCTCCCAAGAGGCGCCTTGCCAACTTTGACTTTCACAGATAAAGAATTGCTGACTGAGGGCTCAGAGCATAACAAGCCACTATACATCTCTGTGGAATGTAAAGAGAAGTGGATACCAGTTGTCTTGGTTGTTGCCAAGTTTGCAATTAATGTATGCCCATCACGCACGGCCTATGCTATCAGTTTGAAACCAGCATACTTTGTACCAACGGCCCAGGTGATTCGGGCTTATGACAATACAAGTCGAGAAGTGATGGGGACAGTCAGGATTAGAACCCAGGTTGGCCCGGCACAACAAGACATTGAGTTCCATGTCTTAGATGTTCTAGCCACTTTTAACTTACTCCTTGGACGACCGTGGCTGCACCAAGTAAGAGCTGTCTCTTTCACTTTGCATCAGATGCTGAAGTACCCCTATGGGAAGGGGGTGGCTATTGTTTTTGGGAATTCCTCTATACATCCTCTGTCGGAAGTCATTACACCGGTACTAGAAATTGTGCACGGCGAGGAGGATGTCTTTTTGTCTGGGTTTACCTTGGCCAAGGCTCGGGTAGTGCAAGATATTCTAGCTATTGATAAGGGGTTGTATGTCAGTGCTCAATCCGTCTACCTCATGAATAAGTTGCAACATGTACCCGGAATGGGATTGGGAAGAAGTGGCCGGAAGGGCATTGCTGTGTTAGCCGAAGTGCCACATAACCCTCATACCTTTTGTCTAGGTTGCACGCCTACCAAAGAGGATGCGATAAGAAAGGGGAAGGAAATGGCAGGAAGAGCCAAGGCTAAGTAAAGTGGGAGGCCCTATGAGCTTGTAGAACCTTGAACGGTCGCTTTGTCTGGGAGGGGAAAGATTTTCCATTCTGCGGCTTTCCTGAGCTATGGCTGAATTATGAAAAGCAGCGTCTACCCGACTTTGAGATCTTTTTCGACCTACAGTTACAAGGGGATGAAGTTGTATAGAGGATGAGTCTGATGGCATAGAACTGGAGATAGGAGCAATGCTGGCCTGTCTTCTCTCAAATCCTTAGATCACACCGGAGAGTTTGGGGGATGACTTCTCCGTTTCCATGATTGGAGATCAATCGGCTGTGGACCCTTCTGACGACATTCGGGATGCATCTATCGCACCCTCCCTCGTTTGGCGGTTCGAGGAGGGCTTTTTGTCCAATAGTTCTGAATCAAGTAGTGAACCGAAATCGGATTCCACAGAGTCTGTAGAGTCGGAATCAGATTCTAGTTCTTCTGAGTCAGAGTACGGTATTCTTGGGGTTGATAACCCGGATGTCGTTGTTTTGTCCAGGTTGACTTTTTCCTTTTCTTTTGAGTCGGTTGTAACAGAGGAATTGGACGAGCTGGAAGTTGTAAATGAGAATGGTACCATTGTTGTTTCTGAGTACTTTTCTGTGCCACTTGTGTATTGCATTGATCATGACTTTCAAAACTTTGATAAAAACAATGAGGAAGGAATTTCTCTGTTTTTAAAACATTTGATTAATCGAGAAGATGAGAGGTTTGTAAAACCCCTGGTTGCTGAAATTGTTGCAATTAATGTGGGTGCTAAGAAAGATTTGCTTCTGGTCTAGATCGGGTCCACGTTGTCTTCAGAGGAACGCGAGCACTTAGTCACTTTATTAAAAGATTTCAAACATGTTTTTGCGTGGTCCTAGGAAGACATGCCTGGAATCGATCCTAAGATTATACAGCACCGAATCCCTCTTGACCCCGAGGCCCAACCCGTCAAGTAGAAGCTTCAGAGAATACGCCAGGATTGGGCTTTGAAAATCAAGAAAGAGGTCACCAAGTAGATAGATGCAGGATTCTTGCTAGTATTTGAGTATCCAACTTAGTTGGCCAATATCGTTCCGGTGCCGAAGAAAGATGGCAGAATTCGGGTGTGTGTGGATTTCAGAGATCTGAACAAAGCTAGTCCGAAAGATGACTTTCTTGTACCGCACATCAATGAGTTGGTGGACTTCACTGCAGGCCATGCGTTGCTCTCCTTTATGGATGGGTTTTCCGGGTACAACCAAATCATGATGACGCCCTAGGATAGGGAGAAAAATGCCTTCACCACTCCGTGGGGAACCTACTGCTACAAGGGAGGCCGTTCTGTCTAAAAAATGTTGGGGCTACTTATTAATAGGCTGCAACCACGATCTTGCATGATCTGATCCACAAAGAGGTTGAGGTGTATATGGACGACATGATTGTCAAGTCCAAGGAAAGAGAGGGCCACTACACCGCCTTGAAGAAATTTTTCCAACGGAACAAAGTATCGGTTGCGACTGAATCCTCAGAAATACAATTTTGGTGTCACAGTAGAGAAAATGTTGGGGTTCTTGATTATACAAAGGGGCATTGAGGTTGATCCTTCCAAGATTAAGGCCATCCTACAAATGCCACCACCAAGGACTAAAAAGGAGGTGCGACGCTTTCTAGGTAAAGTGCAATTCATAAGGCAGTTTATTGCAAAATTAATATTGACTTGTAAACCACCATTTGGTCTACTAAAAAAAGGAAAGAAATTCCAATGGGATGACCGATGCCAGGTTGCTTTTGAGCAGATCAAGCAGTATCTACAGAACCCACCCGTGTTGACACTGCCAGAGCCAGGGAAGCCATTGATTTTGTAGCTGTTAGTAACCAACATGACAATGGGTCGTATGCTTGCCCAGGAATCTCAGGATAAAGTGGAGAAGGCCATCTAGTACCTGAGCAAGAAGATACTTGAATATGAGACCCGTTACATTCTGCTGGAAAAGGCTTGTTTAGTTTTGGTACGGGCCACCAGGAAGTTGAGGCACTACCTGTTAGCTCACTCTATAATACTGGTTTCGAGATTAGATCCCATCAAATATCTCTTCGAGAAACCAGCGCTTACAAGTAGGCTAGCCCATTGGTTGCTTCTTCTCTCCGAATTTGATTTGAAATATTTGACTCGCAAGTCTATGAAAGGGAGAGCGGTAGTGGAGTTCCTAGCCGATCACCCAGTGGAGGGAGACAAAATAGTAGAGTATCTATTCCCGAATGAAGCCATTCTGCAGGTCGAACAAGATATTTGGACTATATACTTTGACGGAGCATCTAATCAGTATGGTTACCCGACAATTTCCACATACCTTCAGCTTTCAAACTCCAGTTTAAAGTATCAAACAACGAAGTAGAATACAAGGCATGTATTGTTGGCTTGGAAGCCACCCTAGAACTAGAGGCGAAAAGGTTGGACGTCATTGGGGACTCTAACCTGGTTGTGTCTCAAGCAAGAGGAGACTGGAAGGTTAAAAAAGAAATGATGAAAATCTAACACCATACCCTGGACATTCTGATTCCCAGGTTTGAGAAGCTAACCTTCACGCATCTGTTAAGAGTGAGCAATAGGTTCACTGACGCTTTATCAACTCTATCTTCCATGATAGACATCCCTTTGGGAGTCCGAATGCGTCCAATTATTATTGAACGGAGATATGTGCCGAATTATGAGTTAATCACCGCAATAAATGAAGTACAAGATCAAAACCCCTGGTATCATGATATCTGGAACTTCTTGGAGAATGAGGCTTATCCACTAGGGGCAAATGCCAAAGATAAAAGGGCAATATGGTGAATGGCTACTCAGTTTATCATCTGCGGGGCTAAATTGTACAAACGAGGTCATCTGGGAATGCATAAACTGTGTGTCGAAGCAGAAGAGTCGAAGCGCTTAATAGAGGCCATTCATGGAGAAGAGTGCGGATCGCACATGAGGAGGGTGATGCTAGCTCAGAAAATTCTCAAACAAGGTTACTACTGGTCAACCATGGAGGAGGATTGTACTGGTTTTGTTCGGTGATGCCACAAATGCCAGATCCATGCAAATCACATGAACATCCCACCGTCGAAGCTGTACAACATGACTTCACCATGGCCATTTTCAGTCTGGGAAATTGATGTTATTGGGGCAGTTACTCCGAAGGGGTCAAACGGGCATGAGTATATCCTACTGGTAATAGACTATTTTACAAAGTGGGTCGAGGCCCAATCTTACGTAGTGTTGAAAGCGTCACACGTAGCCAAGTTCATCAGGGATAATATCATTTGTCGTTATGGGGTCCCAAATGAGATCATCTCGGACAATGGTTCCCACTTTAAGAAAGATGTGATCGACTTGTTAGAGAAATACAACATGGCTTTTCATAAGTCATCCACATATCGGCCGCAAACCAATGGAGCTGTTGAGGCCGCCAACAAGAACATGAAACACATTCTACAAAAGATGGTGGAAACCTACATGGACTAGCCATATAAGCTGCCATTTGCTCTCCGGGGCTATAGGACTTCAATTCGGATATCTACTGGGGCAACTACGTATTCTCTAGTTTATGGGATGGACGCTGTTCTACCAGTTAAAGTTGAAGTTCCATCGCTGCGAGTCATGGCTGAGTGCCAGATAGCAGAAGCGGATTGGCAGCAGAGCAGGTTCTAGGAAGTAATGCTATTCAACGAGAGGATGCTGAAAGCATTGTACCATGTCCAAGGTTATCAATGCAGGATTGCCAGGGCTTTCAATAAAAAAGTTAAGTCCAAGAATTTGAAAGAAGGGGATTTGGTTCTCAAAGATAACCGAGCTCCCATCCACGACCCTAGGGGCAAGTTCAAACCAAATTGGACTGGTCCTTACATCATCAAGTCTATTTGGTCGGGTGGAGCTGTCATTCTTATGGACCTAGATGGCCTCGAATTCTCTCAACCAATCAACGTGGACAAGTTGAAGAAATACTACCCTTAAGAGGCTTGCTAGGCCGAAAACCCAAAAGGGCGACCTAGGCAAAAGTTAGAGCACAAAAAATTTGAAAAAAGAAAGCCAAGCTCACAAGGTTGAAAACCTAGAAAGTGCGGCCTTGGAAAAAGTTAGAGCGCAAAAGGAGAGTGTTAATACCCATGTGAACCCGAACCGAACTACGTAAGGCCGGATTCCCATCTTTGGGATACGTAGGCAACTTCATTCTGAAGTCCAGCCATAAACACTTCCAAATCAACTGTGTCCATGAGATTGTTCTGGTCTTCTTTGTCTTTTCTGCATCCAAGAGTTCGGTTGTGATCTTCACTATGAGAGCTGGTTACTGACAAAGGCAAAGGTTATTCGCATAAGGCAACTTTCTATTTATGGATTCGGGATTGTACATCTCAACGATAGATCCCGGGTGTGTCCAGTTGTGATCCTTATCAAAAATAGTTTTGAAAAGTTTTAATTAAAGTTGATTTTATTCCAATTAATCTTTTTACAACTTAGACCATTTTTTGACCAAAAGAAAAATTTTCAGTACCGACAACCTTCAATTTCATTGATTTCAATATAGAGTTCTTTACCTCTTGATACAAATCAAAGTTGCTTTTTTTTTTTTTTTTTTTTTAAACATTCAAAAGGAAAACTTGAAAGTACAGATCAAAGCAATAAACTTGGGACATCGATAAGTCAGGTGTCCCTGCATCTCCTCACAGAGCTTGTGGAAGCTTTAGATGCTAAAGTAGGCCCGGTTTGTGCCTCATCTTCAAGCCATGCTATGCATTCGCCAAAAAGGGCGCAACTGAAATTGGGAGCAGGAGCCAAAAGTTCTCTTGTCCTCCACGCAATGGGGTATCAAGCTAGTTGTGAACCTCGAACGGGAAATGAAGCCGGGTACTCTACCCCCTCTTTTGGGCAAATCTGGTCATGTCCAAACTAACGCCTGTATCATAATGGAAAATAGAAGACACAGTGTGTCAAGATAATCAATTGAATGCCCGATTGTCAACACATGCTGTAACTTATCTCAAGCAAGTCAAACCAGGGGCAACGCCAAGCAATGTCAGCAGCAAACCTGTTGCACATCTAGTGGCAACACCACTCCTCGTTTGGGAAATCAACTAGCCGTTGACTAAAGAAATGGCCGCACACTGAATATGCAGGACAAAAGTCCACTACCTTCAACCTGTCCATGAGCCATATCTAGGGAGGGATGAAAAATAAGAGAGATTAAAGAATAGAGAGGTGTATGTGGAGAGAAAAAGTGAGAAAGGGTTTTGAGAGAAAAACAGAGTCTGAGGGCCGAGTGATGTGAGAAACATAGGTGAGAAGGGTGGGAAACATACCTGCAAGAGTAGTGGGCTTCCTGCGAACTTGGTTGTCTCCCAGCAGTGGAAAGCATCCAAACCCATCAAAGTCTCGACTGATGTCAAGCCAATGCAGCTCTTGCCCTCTTTCAAGCCTTGAGTTACTTCGATCAAGTGAACGCTAGACCCTCCAAAACCAAGGGCAAGTAGAAAATGAGCCAACATGCACAAGCAGAGGGCATGATGTCGAAAGCTTTGCCAAAGACTATCGTCGTGGTCGCCGGCGTCAGAAAATTGTTCAATGGGGCTAGAAATGTCCAATTCTCCATGGAGAACAAAGGATCGAGCCTCATGAGAAGTGAAACCACACATCCTTCCTAGAGCCGGGATATGACCAAAACGGTATTGAGGTAAGATTTCCTCGTCACGCCCGGATTCCATCAAAGTTTGGAACTCTTCAATTGTGGGGCATATCTCTTGTCCTCCAAAGCTAAAAACATGTGTAACCGGGTTCCAATATCTAGCCATAGCGTAAAGGAATGAAAAACACAGCGGGGTATGACTTAGCGGGAATAGTGCATTTATCCCAAAACCTCAGAAATTCAGCTTTTCCGAGCCATCTAAAGTTGCAATCCAAGTCGAGAGTTTTTCTGCAAAGAATGGCTCCATTTGTGGCAAAAATAGAGCTAAATTAAAGAAACCACAAAGCTAGAGCTTTTGTAGAAGATAAGGTACTGAGTGGAAGACAGGTGGCAGCAATCTGGAGGTTCCCTGCACTAGTGGCCGACCGGCCACTTTTGTAGCCGACCGGTGACGTTTGTAGCCGACCGGCTACTACTAAAGGCCGATAGTTATTTTTGGTGGCCGACAGCATCTGTTTATGGACGATGGCCTCCTATTTTGCCCTCTGGTCCATCCATGTGTTGAAAGTACCCGATTAAGGAATTGTTAATACAATACAATGTCCAATCTTTCCAACAAATCCTATTTTCGTGTAAAATGGTGCAATGCGATGCTCAGAATGTAAAAACACAACACTTTTTTATCGAAAAGACGATTTTTAATTCTAGTCATGGTTTTTTTTTTACAAAAGGAGTACAAGTTTTTATGAAAATAAAAACTTTCTAGAACTGTACAATGCGCTAGCAAAAAGAAAACTAAGCAAAAACATCTGAATTGGCGCCAGCCACCTCAAGATCGAGAGGCCCTCTTTGTTCTCTTCCTCGGCAGAGCAAACTCAGAGCTATCGTCATCGGTGCCACTATCTGAATCTGAGTCAAAGCTTGAACCAGAGCTGCCTCCGCTCCCCTCCTCAGCATCGCCACCGCCCTCAGAACCCGAGCCGGTGCCGTCGCCTCCACCCTCAGATGACTTTGAATGGGGGCTCGCTGGCTCCTTGCCCTCATTTATTTCATCATCATCAGGGAAAGCCTCTGATGGGCCACTCTCATCACGAGTACATCTAGCTCCGCCTCGGCTGTGCATCGGAGCCCCTCGTCTCTCTCTCTTTCTTGTCGGAGAAGGCACCAATGGTCCTACTGTAACTCCTGCTGAAGTGCCTAGTGTGGCTGGGACCCGAAAAGGATAGTTTGTCAAATACATTAGTTACGATGTGTATCAGATGCAAAAATGGAATGTAGTATGCAGTGTTTGGGTGCAGTGTGTCAGAGCAATGCGAGATGGAACAGATTGCAGTTGAAATGCTAATGTGTCAGCAGAAGGTTTGATGGCATGAAATGTAAGCTGAAGAAACTTACTGGAATACCGTAGACGCTGAGCAGGTTCATGCTCGTCTGCACCATCCCCATCAGAGAAGCTGCTAGCTCGAGAGCCTGCCCAGTGTATTCTATGGATGCCTGTAAATGTGTTTGAGATGATTAGCGGTCTATAAAGCATAACTGAAATGAATTGAATGTGCAAAATGTAAAGTATAGTACATACCAGGGTCAGGCCTCGAACTCCGACAAGCTTGTGACCAGTTGATGCTGGCTCGATGAGAATCTAGTAAGCTTCCCTGTGGGTCACCAGCAAGTCAGTGTAGTAGGCAGCTCTGGCCATCCCACTCTCTACCTCGTCTGAGAACCTCTCCTGTCATGAGCCCTGGTCGCCCTAGACCTCGGCGCTCCTCACTGGAGCTCTAGCTCTCTCACCTCCACGGGCACCAGTTAGAGGTGGCATGAGGTATGTCTGGATAAAGGCAATGTAATCGCCCTCAAGTCTGAAGAAGTCGGCATCCCAACCTCTAGTGAAATTGATAATCTCCTGCATGGTGTATCTCTTTGTGATCCTCATATATGTAGAAGGTTGCATCGGAACTACCAGCTCATGTAAACTGAGGCTCTAGTGCAGGAATCGCTCCCCTAAGAACCATGGCTGACAAACCAGGCCCTCGAGCAAGATCCGGAATCGGGAAGCCTCCCGAGCGCCGACAAACTGATCTCTGACCCCATCAGGCATCACCGCCTAGGGTTGCCAGGTGATCTACAAAAAGTGAACATACAAATTGTTAGCTACCATTAGATATGCAATATGAAGTAGAGCTGAAATAACTGTAAGGTTTAAGTTATGTCTGCTACAGTCACAATGTCGAAGAATCGACGAAAAAATGAGAAGGACTCCCGAGGCCTCCGCTGGCACCGACTATCATATCGATGCGAGTATGGTACTATGGGAGGTATCTCAACCTCTGGCTCTGGGCAAGCCTTGAAAAATAGGCGTACATCCATAGCTGCAGAAGGCGGAAGGACAACAGTGAGTATATCATAGATGAATACAGATAATGCAGAAAGTAGTGTACAGTGTGTGCAGTGTATAGATAATGTAAAGCAGAAAGAAGATTGTGTGTAGTGTAGTGTACATGTGTGCAGTGTACAGATAAGGTAAAGCAGAAGGCAGATTGTGTGTAGTGTAATATACAATGTGTGCAGTGTGTCAATAATGCAAAGTAGAAAGTAGATTATGTGTAGTGCAGTGTACGGTGTGTGTAGTATACAGAAAATGCGAAGAAGAAGACATAACAGGAAATGCAAAATAGAAGGGTAGGACATACCTCCCAGGCCCTTCAGTAGCCTCCTAGCAGATGCCCGCTCCGGCGGGAGGTGGAGCTCATGTACCCGTATAGTGTGTCTAAGCTCAAGGCCGCCCAACAGAGAGTCGAACACAAGACAGGTCCACCAAGGCACTCATCAGGTAAAGCCCAACGGTGTTCGCCCAGTTGGCGAACAGAGTAGTGCCAAATAGGAACATCAAGAAACCTTGGGCATAATGCTCGGTCTCCTCATTGGTCGTCGACGCCGTCCCTTTGAAGTGATCAGTGAACCATGTATATCGAACCATCCCTGATCGAGAGATGGGTGGGGGGATCCCCATCAGGTAAATCTGAGCGGCCTCCCACTCGCCCATGTATGTGTCGTAAGGAATCGGATGACCTCCTACCGTTATGCCAGTGAGTATAGAAAAGTCAAAATGAGTCATTGCCATCTCCCCAGCGATAGAGAAATGAAAGGAATTAGTGATATCCCACCACCTCTCTACCAAAGCACCTAGTAGAGGTTGACTCGCTATGAGACATGGGAGCCCCATGCAAAATGCGCCGAAGTCGTCCTCGTCGATGATATGGAGAACCGCGTTGGGAAGCTCCATATACCACTCCCTAGCGGAGGTGGTCTCGTATCCTCGAATGGCGCGTGAATCCCCCTCTGATCAGGACAAGTAGATGCAAGGCAGTGTAAGAAATACAGTGCACGAATGTGTTTGGGATGAACAGATGAAAGACAATGAGATCTATGCAAGAAATGTGAAGTACATTGCGAAAAATGAGAGTACAGTGTATACCTCGGGGAAGCCATGAGATAAGTGTGACTTTGGCTTGCTCTGCAAAAGGTCCTCGAAAGTGCCTCGTGCAAACCCCCTGAACTGACGGATGCTATCAAGAGGCAGCACATGTATCTTGGGATGATACGTCGTTGGGTCGAAAGGTCGAGTGCTGAGCGGCAGTGGCTCGAACTCTGGACCATCTATCTCTATATCCGGAGGAGCTCTGTCTTGTGGGATGTCACCCGCCATCTGAAGGGAAGGTGAGAAAACAGTCGAAAATGGAAAAAATGGGCAGAGAATGCCAAAAGTCAACTCTGAGAGAGGAAAAATAGAAGTAAAGGTCAAAGCTCGGAAAAGGGCACTGAACTCAAGGGTAACTCGAGGGAAACAAACCTCGAGTGATGGAAATCAAGAAGGAAGCACCGAAGTCACTTTTTAACTGGTTCAAAATGCAGTGTGCAAAGAGGTTTTAGCGAATCGAACGACCGTGGGGTGTTTGAAAACACGTATAAAGCGTGGATTAGAAGGAGAAAAGTGTCTAGAGAGGGAAGAGAGTGATTTTCGACAGTGGAAAAGTGAGGAAATAAGGGTTGAAGCCCTACACTTAAAGACCCGTAGTGAAATCAGTGGTCGATGACATTCTTTTGTGGCCGATGGCTTGCCAGAGTGGCCGACAGGCATCCAGTGCTCTCCTTGGATGTTTTTCTATTGTTTTATGCCCTAATCCCTCAAGAAAGTACAAGGAAAGTACACTTTTAAGCTCAAAAGGCCTCTGCAGAAGCTCTATACCGTGTTTTCAGTGTGTGATACTCAACACGTGTGAGGTGTATCCTTTTAACTTGTTGCAACTCCTCCGAGAGATAAGTTGGAGGTTGCGATCGAGTCGTTTTTACTGTGCACCGCTTTTGTCATTGTATAGAATCTACACTTCTTGGTCATTTCATGGAATGTGCCTTTCACGCGAGGTCTTGCATAGTCTTTCTTTCGCATAGTGCATGTACTTGTACTTTTGCATAGAGCATGCATCTTGTACTTTAACATAGAGTGTGCCTCTACTTGGGCATTACACACGTGTTTTGAACTTTAGTGCATAACATGCTTGGCATAAGATATGTATTGTCGTTATCTCGCATGGAAAGTGCTCTCTTGGCATTGCATTGTATATGCTTTCACATTCGCATGAAATGTCTACTGTATAGAGCATGAGTTTGTTAGTATGGCATAAAACATGCATTTGTTAATCTTGCATGGAACATGCCACAATTTTTGCTTGCATAGAATATGCACTTCTCACTAGCATAGAACGTGCATTCGTTAATCTTGCATGAAGCATGCACTTCTCATCTTGCACAGAATATGCACTTCTCACGCTTGCATAGAATATGCTCTCCTCACATTCGCATAGAACATGCTGTTAATCTTGCATTGGACATGCATTCTTATCTTGTTGTATCTGTTAAGTCTCTTTCATATGCAGGCATGATATTGTATGTATGGTTCATTCAAAGTTGGTGCAACCAGACAATATTGTATGTATGGTTCATTCAAAGGAGCTCCAGGTAAGATCATTCCTGTCCCTTGAACACCCTTGTTGGTTAGAAATACTCGGGTACACCCAGTGTTTACACCACTCTCTTGCTTTGGTTAGAAACATTGGGATGTGTGCCCAATGTTTATACCACCCCCCGGTTAGAAGCGTTTGGAACGTGTTACGATGCTTATACCACCTTGTTGGTTAGAAACGCTGGGATGTGTGCCCAACATTTATACGACCCCCGGTTAGAAGCGTTTGGAACGTGTTCTAACACTTATACCATCCTGTTTTAGTTAGAAATATTGAGACGTGTGCCCGATGTTTATACCACCCCCCAGTTAGAAGCGTTTGGGACGTGCTCCACTGCTTATACCACCCTGTTTTGGTTAGAAACATTGGGACATGTTCCGATGCTTATACCACCCCCTCAGTGTTTACACCATCCTCTTTTCCTCTCGCGTGCGGTGTGTCAGGACACTTTGGTTAAAAGCATTCGGACAGGTTCTAAAGCTTTTTTTTTGTTTTATTGCTCTTTGTTTTGGGTTACATAATATTTGGATGTGTTTCAATTGTTATGTATGAGTTTGATGTAGCATTTCTTTCCATAACATTTGCATCTAAATGTTTCGTTACAGTCTCATTGAATGATCATAAGTTATGTTCTTGCATCATGCATGTCATTTGCATCTTGCCTCAGAACTATGCCGGTTTGATTCCTTACAAAGGGATACATAGGCAACCTATGGGCGCAACCGTTCTTCGTTTTTGCTTGCTTGTTTGTCTAAGTCTTTGGCCTTGTCAAAAATGGGTCGTCTCTGGGTTTTGACATTCACTCCCGTCATTTCATGACTTCCGAGTTCTGTCAAAGAGGGGAAACAATAGACACCCCATTTTTGACCGTCCTCAAGACTTGGACGTCATCGTTTGAAGACCCGATGATTGTGTTTCTTTTGTTCGTTTTGAGTCCCTGAAGGTCTCGGCCGAGTGCCTTGCTTTGGAGCCTCTAATCTTGTTTGTTTTGTTCTTGGCTGTTAACCAAGAGCTTATTGCTTCAACTCTGGAGGAGATGATGGCCTGTCGGCCATCCCCACAGTCCATCGGCCATGGCTTATGCCTACCGCCCATTTTTTCTCCTTTTCAGATATTTGTTTGCCAGTTGTGCCAGCCATTGTTCACTGATGCTCATCTCCATACACGTGTATGGAGGGATGAATACAAGCCTTTAGCTTGATTTTCTATATATAGGGGGGTTTATCTCCCATTTTGGAGGGTTACACAATTTTGAGCAAATTTCTCCCTCTCTTTCTAGAATTCTCTCTCTCTCTCCTCTTGTTTTATGCTTGATAATTAGAATTCTCTAAACATTTGCACACTAGCCCTTAACCAAATTGGACCACTTTGGAGATGAGGTCCCTTGGAACTTATTTTGAGCTTTTCAAAGGTTGTTT
The DNA here is from genome assembly GCA_025200525.1 of Camellia lanceoleosa. Classification (NCBI taxonomy): domain Eukaryota; kingdom Viridiplantae; phylum Streptophyta; class Magnoliopsida; order Ericales; family Theaceae; genus Camellia; species Camellia lanceoleosa. The sequence goes on from CM045768.1 coordinate 100,102,642, forward strand.
GAGCCTAAGAGAAGGCCTATTTTGTTCTGTGCTTCAAGAGGTATATTGCTTACCTTGTAAGCTTAGTTTTAATCACTTGCTTGGTTATCTTTTTATACTATTTTGGGCCTAGTTTTCAACTACAAAAAACTCTAATTTTTGGGCCTTAACATGTTGGTCTGAAGCCATTTTATGCTAAGGGGTTGTCCAACCTTCTTGTTCTTTAATTGTGAAGCTTTTTGCACCATCTTTTAGAATATTAAAATCAAAATTTTTGGGCCTTAAAACCACTGAAATTCAGAGTTATTTCAGTGGTGGAAAGTATGTTTTGAAGTCCAAAAATGGAGGGGTAGGCCTCCCCTCCTTGTGTCTCACTTGCATGCCCAGTTAGCATCCTATGGTAGCATGTTTTTGTGGTTTAACTTAGCTTAATTCAAGCATGTTTTAGCAACTGTTTCAACCGGTTTTAGCTCTGTTTTGGGCTGTCTTGGTCGTATGGGCCTTGTTTTGCATAGTTATAGTGCAAATAGATTCACTAGCTTGGCATTTTAGGCCTCTGAACATGTTCTGCTTGGAATGAGTGCATGTTGTAGTGCCTTTTAACACGTAATTTCAATGTATATAGCTCTGCCACATGCTCATTTGTTTCATTCTTTCATTGCTTTTGAGGGTTGTGTCTTGAGTCTTGTTTGCAAGCTAACATGTGAGCATGTTTTTCTAGCCTTTTGTGTCTTAATGTCAGCAAGTTTTAGCCATTGTTTTGGCATATTTTAACTCTGTTCTGAGCTGGTTTGGTCAGTTGAGGCTTGTATTGCATGGCTATAGTGTAATGGTCTTCACTAGCATGATGTGTTAGGCTCTTAAACATGACTTGCATGTGTTGCTTGCATGATTTGATGTCATTTTACATGCCATGTCAGCACTAAAATAACTGCAACCTCCCTCTATTTTTCACTCTTTACTTTGTTTTGAAAGTGGCTTTGAGCCTCTTGTTGGCATGAGTGTAGATGTGAGACCCTCATGCCTAATGGTTTAATTCCTTCGGGAGTTCATTACCAACAGCATGAGGCCTCTTTCATGCTCAAGATACTTGTGGCTTAAGCCCTCTTTCCGTTAGAGGACTCTCATCTTTTGGACTTAACCGGTTAAAGAATGGATCAGTAATTAAAATGAGTAAATAAAACATGACAAGTAAAACTTGAGCAAGTTAAGCATGTTGTGTTGCATTGCATGTGTTTGGATCGGACATTAATCCAAACACAAGGAAAATGGGATGTTTCATACTCAAAGTGATGAAACGTGTCACTTTTCTTGGTCACCGTCACCCTTGCTCATGCATGATAGGGTGGTGGTTGTTTTGGTCTTGTTTGTCCATTCATTGATCTTGTACAAGCTTGGTTCTCTAGCCATCATGCATTGAGAATCCTTGATTAATGGCTTGAGAGCCAAGAGCTACACTTCTTTGAGCTTGAGAGATTATAAGGAGGATAGCAGTACATATATTTCCTGAAAATGCATTGCTTTGCCTCTGTGTGCTCTCTATTGCAGCAAAAGAAGAAGTCTAGAAAATGGGGTGGCCAACCGGCCACTTGAAGTAGTCGACCGGCCACTTGAGCTAGCCGACCGGCCAGTTGTTGTGGCCAACAGCCACCTTCTGTAGCCGACCAACCACTAGTGAATTTTGCACAGATGTGTTCATGTGTTAGAGCAAAGGCAATCTAGAAGTTGGTACAATTTTCGGTGGTCAAATGTGTGCAAATAGAGGCATCCGATGGGAAGGCAAGGGCATTTTTGGGTGGAGCAACTGAGCATGCATGCATCCTTTGCCCTCGAGGCCATTCAATCATTTTTGTTAGCTTAGAATAAGTTACACAAGTGTTGTAATTATTTAAGTTCAATTTGGTTTGTAATGTTTTAGCTGGCTTAGAATAGTTAGTTAATTTGTCTCAATTGTTGTAATATTTAATTAGCTAAAATAGTTAATTAATTTTGTGTTGTAATAATTAGCTTAGCTTAGTGTACCTTAGCTTATTCATTCTGATCCTCCTTCGCGAGGGCACAAGGTTGTAATAAGTGTGCGTGCGTGTGTGCATGTCTTCCAACGCCACATCTTTCTCCCTTTTATTTATCCACTTTTGACGGTCAAATTAGGGATCATGTTTCAATTGGCATACCTTATGCTTGCATGTTTGCATTCATTCATTTGTCTTGCATGCATTGAGGCTCGGCGCATCATTCAAACTGTATTGTCAATTCAATACTTCTTTGAATACGTGTTTGAAAACATGGTATCAAATTGTATCATATGCCATGATTAGGTAGCCGAGCCTATTAATTGCATTATTGCATGTGCTGCATTAGGCATCTTACATAGTTAGGATCATGTATTGTTTCTAACTAGCTTTTGTTTTGGCTTAGAGTACTCAGTAAGCTTTTTACGCTTTAGCATACTTGCATGAGATGTGTATGTTGCCTTGATAGCATGCTTGCCATAAGGCTATTTGTTTAAATGATTAATTGCATAAATGCCTGTGGATGAAGGCTTTTTTGTTTGAATTGGAACAATTCGACGATTGTGAGTTTTAAGCCCACTTTGCGAAGTGGCAAATCATGTTTTAAGCCCGTCATGATTGATGGCAAATCCGCGTTTTAGCCCACTTGAGGATGGCAATTTCAAACTATTTCCGAAAACAAACATGAGTTCTTTTGTTCCAATTCTTGCGATTTTAGTCTATACTTGCTTGTGTGCATCATGTAGTAAAGCTAGCTAATAACCGGAATAAGAACACATGTGTTTATAAAATGACATATCATGGTTTGCAGAGGGCGATCTTTGATTAGGTAAGCGGCGGTGCTCATTTCAGGACCTTCCTCTCTCGTACCCAAGTTCCCAAGCCGAGGCAAGTTTGGTGATGACCGACACGTGGCCTTTAGCACGAGTCAAGGTTTTCTAAATTCCCCAAAATAAAAGATTTCGGTGATGACTCTGTAATCTAGCAAAACAGTCCAGTTTTGGCATTATTTGATTCATAAACTGATTTTCCAAAATGATTTGCTGGATTGGACTCTTTGGTGTTTATCAGTTTTGCATTGCACTTTGTGAGACTAGATTCAGAACCGTGATAGGAGTCCGAACTATATGACCAATTCGAGCTCTCTGAAAGGGGGCACGAAGAAAGTTGAGCTACAATGTGTTGTGTGTTGTTCTTCTGATTTTCCATGGTTGTTAGCTTGTGTCATTTGCATGAGGTTCTCCTCTTTTTTTTGCCATCTTTGCAGCTTTATCTGTGTTCCACCTCATCACCTTACATGGCATTCGCATCATCAAGCTTTTCAAAACTCCGGCAATGTGGCATGTCTAAGCACAATGTGTAAGCTCAACTTTTCAAATATGTTTCGAGCATGGCATTTGTTTTCTACCCTTCAACTATGCTGGTTTGATTCCTTGCAAAAGGATATGTAGGCAACCCCCAAGTTCAACCAAATTTTAGTTACATTTTATCTGTTTACCCAAGTCTTACGGCCTTCTCAAAAGAGTCATCTTTTGTCTATAACATTCACTCATGTCATCAAATGACGCATCGAACTCTATCAAAAAGAGTCAATTGTAGACACCCCATTTTTTACTAGCTTTAAGACTTGGGCACTCTTTCTTGAGTTCCCGATGATGAAGACGAGATGTGTTAATCTTACAAGTTCTACAACAAGAAGCCTAAGGGTCAAGCATTAAACCATTCAAATGCCTATTTTGGACAAAATGATTTTCAACCAAAATAGAAACCCTCTTTCAAAATGAGTTTAATGGTGCAATTCCAAACATTACCACAATGTTCTAAGGCTTATATTTTAAAAATCAACGCATTATATTCTTTTTAAACTAGTTGAGCAAAGGACGTAGTAAGAATGAAATCCTCTAAAACACATGTTTCTCCTTTTATTTAGGCTAACCTTCTCTTGTTGATCTAGTGATGAGCTTTCAGATTGGTCAGACATCACATATTGGCCTGCCAAAATGGTATTCGACCGGACACCAGGTGAAATGGTTAGTTGAATGTTCTGGGTACAGAGCATTTTCGAGAATTTCAGCTTGTTCTGCTTACCTACCACAAATATCTCAGATATTTACACCTTGGGCTCTATATATAGAGCTCGACAACTCATTTCAAAGGGTTAAAATTTTTTCCCAAAGCTCATAAGAGCCTCTTGACTTTTCTCTCTCTTGACCTCACCTCCTACTTACCACTTATTAACTTTGAACACTAATGCTCTATTGAAGCTTGATCATAAGCTTTTAGCTAAGACTCTTGGACATTAAACAACACATCTAAAGTGACTTGAGAGAATTAAAAGGAGGTTTGTGAATAAAAAAGAACCTATCCTCTCTAGAAGGTGATAATCTCTCACCTTTAATCTTCTTTCTCCTTTTCTTTCTTTAATTCAAGCTTTGATTTCACTATGTAACTGTTGTAGAAATGTAACAAATCCTCATGGATGTGAAGGGAGTAGATTTAGTAACCCATCCATTGACTCGATAGATTTTCCTTTATTTTCTTGATTTCTTGAGCTCTAACCTGTAGTTTTTATTTATTTTGGACCATTGTGGATGTGTTTGGGAGTAGCTATTAGCCATCAATTCACAAGTTCAATAAATAAATTCGTGTTTTCTGTTGTTACACTCCTTCTCATCACATATCCTATCTCTTAAGTATATCAATCTATGTGTTTCAACCTATGCTCAAAGATAATCAATAGAATAGTTGTTTCATAGGATTACTTAAGTGATTCTTGGGATCTGATGTTGAAAGAGTTGTATTTTTTTTTTTTTTTTGGAAGTAAAACAAGAGATTTTAGGTCAAATGGTATTGAAATCTCCCTTATCAGTCATTTGTGAACATAGAAAATTGTGGAAACATCCTTGTTCTATGACTAGATAAGGAGTTTTCAATGGCTTTGATGAATCCCATGTTTTAAAAATAATGCTTCCACTAAAAAATGATTTGCATTAATTTACGCTCCACTTAATAGCATGGATTTGGGTATTAATTGGCCCTTATTCACAAAGAGAAGATGTAGCTTCCTATCAATTTCTTAGGCTTGAATTTGTTCTTGATTTGATTCATTAGATTTTTTTTATAGTGAAATATTTTTTGTACATATCCGTTTGTATCATTGTTGGGCGTTATAGCCCATCTACCTCTTCCTTAAGTGGTTTCTGTGAGTGGAGAAGGGAGAATGGATGAATACCCCTTTGAAAGTGTACATGGATTCTATTCTATAATCCCTATAAGTCCATATTCTTCTCAAATGAGAGTTTTGGGTAACCCATATTTTGCTTGGTTGGTCACTTTTGCCCATAGCTTGCTAAATTCTCCAAGAACAGAGTAGACAACTTCAGAGGGTTAATCTCCTGGGTGGTTCTAGAGCTGTTGGTTGATTTGTTCTATTTTATTTCACATGATTTGTTAAATTTAGCATTAGTTGGTCTAAATCCATTCATTGTTGTAATAATTTCCCCACCCCTCATTTTCTTTTTCTTTTATCATTTCTTAAAATGATGTAATATATATATATATATATATCTCTCTCTCTCTCTTGTCCCTTCTCATTCGAATTTTTGTAATAATCTCCCAATCTCACGTCTTTCTAACCCCTTTATTTATGTGCTTTCAGTATTGCATCATGTTTTATTTATCATATGTGTATTTCATTCGCCCGCATTTGTGGAATTTATTATTTTCAAAGCTTAATACGTGCGTTGTTTCACGTCTTGAAATGATATCTATGCCATGTCTTAGTATCTGGACTTCTAGGGGCATGTTATGTATGTACTGGATTAGTTGATTATATATAGGATTATGCATATGTACATATCAAAACATTTCTTGGGACTCATCTCGGAGTACTAGGTGAGAATTTTTGGCTTTAGCATATTGCATGTACATGTTCGTTATCATATCTATTGCTACATCATGAGGCTAAGTACTTAAATAAGATATATGTTTGAATGCCAATAGATGAAGGTTGTGTTGCTTGTATTGGAATGTAGTTGATTCTTATGCGTCTGAGTTTGTACAAAAAGTTTTTTCAAAATTGCATGAAATCAAAGCATAACCAAAATTAGTGGCACAATCTATACTTGCATGCCTCAAATAGTAATGATAGCATTGATGAATAACTAGAACATGAATATGTGTTGGTTATAAAACCACATCATGACATAGTAGAGGCTGATCTTTTAATCGAGTGAGAGTTCTCAATTAATGGTTTTTTCCTCTCATACCTAAGTTCTTGAGCCAAGACACTTTGGTTATGACAGACGGTGGCCTTTTGGCACGAGTCACCGGTTTTCTACTTTTTTCCAAAAGAATAGGTGGCAACTCTAAAATCTGGTGATGTAGTCCATTTCTAGCAAATATTTTGCAATAAAATGGGCTTTCTATAAAAGTTGTCAGATCTAGACTCGCATTTTCTGTTTCACATTGCACTAGTGATATTAGATCAGAAATCGAGAGTCTAAACTATTGTGTGAGCTTGATAATCACAAAGGCATCTCTTAGTGTGTGTCGCATGTGTGGTGTGGGTCAAGTTTCGAGGCTAGCATTATGAAATAAAAGCAAGTGCGAAGGGCACGTGCGGGAAAGGACGCTGCATGTGCAGCCAAGGGGCTGTGGGCACCGTGCCTTTTTTTGAGTCTAAGGCATACATCCCACGTTGACTTCCTCTATTGACATATACTCGCCACTTAATTTTCAAAGGGGAATTAAGAAAGTTTTAACGATCAGAACTAAGTTTAGGCATAGTCTGTCATGACCAAGACCATTCGGGTTCGGGAGCTTAGGTACAAAAGGGGAACGCCATTTACATGGAAGCACCACTACCTAATCTGAATATTGGCCTTTGCTCACTCTCTATTTTATGATTTTAGTGGTTAATCATTCATACAATTCATTTTAGACCTACAACCTTTATCTAATCTAAAGCTAGATGATTTGAATAAAAAAATAAGTATCATTTATTTTAGATTAAATGAATAAGGTCATATATTTCATAAAAAGTGGTTTTTCCTTAGAATTGGATTTTTGACAACCTGTGGCCTTAAACATAAACTAAAATAAATAATACTCATAAAAATCAAACAAAACAAGCAATTTTGCATACAAAGAGCATATAGACTTGGATTATTGAAAAACAATGCACATAACAACTATATGCCAAGGAAGAGAGAAGAACTTACCCGGTTGTCCACTTCATGCATCTATATACAATACATAAATTAAATATGACCTAAATGCAACTAACACATACAGCATATGAACCTAGGCCCGATTTGAGGCTACTAAAAGATGAACTTGGTTAAAAACACAACTAACACGTAAAAGTACAAAAGAAAAATACAAACTACCTATATGATGATCAAATCGGGCCATTGTAGACACCCCATTTTTTACAGCCCATACGACTTGTACGTCATCACAAGCACACCCGATGATGAGTCTATATGCTTGTCAAGTGCTCAAAGTCCTCGGCGGACTGCCACAACTTTGAGCCCTTCAAACCCTACACTCTTGTTGCCTTATTCTTGGACCAAGCCTTGGTTCTTTAAGCCTGCAACCCTTGGTGGCCTGCCAACCACCTTTTTGGGCTACCGGCCATCACTCTTGGTTGTCGGCCATTGATGCAGCCTACCGGCCATTAATGCGGCCTACCGGCCATCACTCTTGTATCTGCTCCGACGTGTAGGGCTGGATGTTCTTGAGGTGCATTCATGTTTTCTATATATAGAGGGCCTCCCTCTCATGTTTTGAGGTTAGAAAAATTTTAGAGCAAAATTTTTCCTATCTCTCTCTCTCTCTCTCTCTCTCTTCCAAATTTCTATACTTTAGCCTACATATCCTTAACCTTTGCCTATACACCCTTAACCAAACCTTCTCATCTTTCAGTTGAGATACTTTTCAGCTTGGTTTGAGCTCTTCAAGGGTGTGTTGTTTTGATTTATTGCCTAGAATAGGTCTTCTGTTCAAGAGGTATAAGGCTTTGCTTGTTGCGTTGTTTTATTTTCTATTATTCTTGCAATTTCCCAACCATTTTTAGGCTATAAAAAGTCTATATTTTTGGGCTAAAACTTGGGTTCTAAGGCCGTTAAAGGTTGAGGGATGGTTCACCCTTCTTTGCACCTTGTTTTTTAGGCCTTTACCCTTGTGTTTCCCATTCTTTTACTTTTTTTTTTTTTTTTTGAGCTTTTCAACACTGTTTTTCAGAGCTATTTCAGTGGCCAAAATCATGTTTTGAAGTCTAAATTTGAAGGGGTTAGCCTCCTCTCCTTGTGTCTTGCTTACTACCCTAGTTTGTGCTATGTTTTACCTTATTAATCTAGCTATTTTTGTCTTAATTCCAGCGTGTTTTAGGATTATTTTTAGACTATTTTAGCACTTTTTTTTGGTTGATAGTTGCATTTGAGCTTTGTTTTGCATGCTTGTAGTGTAATAGTCCTCATGAGTTTGGTGTTCTAGGCCTTAGACACCATCTTGTTTGAGTTGATTAAATTTATTCATTGCTTTCCATACTTGTGATCACTCTTAATCACCTATGCAACCTCCCTCCTTTCTTGGCTTTTGTTTTTCTTTGAAAGTGGTTTTAGACAACTTGTTTGTTTAAGCATGAGATTGAGATGTCATACTTAATGGTTTAATCCCTTAGGGGATTCATTACCAATGGTATGATGTCTCTTTCATGCCTAAGAAAACACTTGGTTTGAGCCTTCTTTTCATTTAGAGGACTAAAACTCACAATTGGACTCAATGAATTAAAGAATGGATGGTAATTTAAAATGAAGTGATAAAATTGAGGCTAAAATGGTGCAAGATAATAAAAAGTGTTGTGTTCAATCGGATGTTAATTGAGCACATAGAAGCTTGAGACATTTCATACTCATTAGTGATGAAATGATTCAAGTTTCCAAGGTCACCACTTCCCTTGATCAATTCAGAAAAGGGAGGAGGTTTGAGTCTTATTTTGTTGCATTTATTGAAATTACACACTTTTGTTCTTGAGCCATCATACAATGAAATTGCTTGAGTTAATGGTTTGTGGACCAAGCTTACTACTCATTTGATCTGTTCATGAAAAGGAGGGGTGAGTTGTGCAGACAACGCTTGAGAATACCCTGTGCATGCTCTGTTTGTTCTCTGTTGCAGCAAGATGAACTCGGCAGCAGTGGCTGACAGGCCGCTTTCTATGGTCGGTTGGCTATCACTGGTGGCCAGTAGGCCCTCACTACTGGACGGCCGACCACTGATGCAAAATTTAGCAATGTGTTCTTTGAGCAGAGCAGAGCTATTCTGGAAGTGGACAAAGGTGTAAGTGTTCTACTGTGCAGTAGAGACCTTCAGGAAGCAAAACAGTGGCTTTTCGGGTGGAAATCGAGGACATCATGAGCATTTCTCACATATCGAGCCTATTTAATCTAAATATTTAAGCTTAAATATTTGTTGTAATTAATTAGTTGTAGCTAGTTAATCTTACAAAGTGTTGTAATTAATTAGTTAGTTAACTAGTTGTTTTGATCCATTAGTTAGCTAGAATAGTTAATTCATTTGTTGTAATTAGTTAAGAGTCTAGCTAATTTCATTTGTTTTGTAATAATTAGCTTAACTTTAATTAGTTAGTTAATTAGCTTAGTTCATTTGGACTCTCATTCATCAGAGCGCAATGTAATAATGTGTATGTCTTCCAACCCCACGTCTTTCTCCCTTTTATTTACTAGCTTATGATGGTTAGTTTGGGAGCATCACGTTTAGCTTAGCATACTCCATGTTTGCATCCACTTGTATTGCATGCACCAAGGCTTGGTTCATCATTTTAACTTGCCTTGTTAGTTTAATACTTCTTTGAATACGTGCTTAGACGGCATGTTGTCAAAATTACTTCATTTGTCACATTAGTAGCCGAGCCTAGTAATTGCATATCGCATGTGTTGCATTAGTCATATTGCATAGTTAGGAATCATGCATTTTTCTAACTCATTTCTTTTTAGCTTGGAGTACTAGGTGAGCCTTTACTCACTTTAGCATATCGCATGAGTGTGATGGTTACCATGTTTAGCATGCTTGCCATGAGGCAAAGTGCTTAAATGCTATAACTGCTTGAATGCCTATGGATGAATGCTTATTTCCTGAATTTGAATAATTTGAGTAATGTTTATATGCGATCACTTTTTCAAATGGTACATATTTCGAAACAATTTTTCAAACAAAACATGACTCGAAATGTTCCAATTCTTGCAAAGTTAGTCTATACTTGTGTGTGTATCACATAGTAATGCTAGCCTAATAAACCGAAACAAGAGCATATAATGTAAATAATAATCACATCATGATTAGTACAGGCTAATCTTTGATCTGGTGAACGGGGGTGCTCAATTCATTCATAACCTTCCCCTCTCATATCTAAGTTTCTGAGCCGAGAAAATCTTGGTGATGACGGACACGTGGCCTTTGGCACGAGTCATAGGTTTCCTAGATTTCTCAAAAATATTTGGGTGGCGACTCTGTATCTGGCAAAGCAGTCCACTTTTGGCAATTTGATTCAAAATTGATTTTCAAAAAGATTTGTCAGATCTGGACTCTTTGGTGTTCTTCTATTTCATATTGCACTTGTGAGATTAGATTCAGAACTGTGGGAGTCTGATACTATAGGGCCTATTCGTCTTCTGAGCGGAGGCACGAAAAGTCGAGCTACAGTTTCTGGCGACTTTGTTGGGAAAATTAGAGAACTTCACTTGAAAATCATGATATGAAATTTTATCTACACTTATATGTTTCTTTGCATTACATTTGCATTGGTACGTTTAAATCACTGTGTTTTCCATCTGCTATTCTTGGATGGTTTGCCGGAGGCTTGCCTGAAAAGCTTGCCAAAAGGCTAACCGGTCACGAGCTTTGCCAGAATGGGAACACAACCCTTGGATCTGGACTACCGCTGTACCATTTGATCATCCTTTCACTTCTCGGTGTTAGGTATGAGAGGTATATTAGGTAGTCTTATTGAGGTACCCTTTTGACCATTTGACCTAGTTGCATATCGAAAGCCATAGAGACTATTCAAAACTAGGACAGGATGCTCGCCCGAATGCAGGATTGCGTGAAACCGCTTTGCTTGAATAGTGAACCCTAGTTCTTGACGAAACTAGGACAGGGTAACCTTACCCCCTCGTAAGGGTGTTTTGGCCGTCATTTAACTGGTATATGCGTATCAGTTGCAAGTTTGGTATCCGTTTTGGGGGGCAGAATTCAGTGTTGAGTGCAGTCCTACAGCTTTGATTACATCTGTGTGTTGTTAACATCTGAGCTGAGGTGTTGTGCAGTCTCTGATTGCTGCTTTCTTTTTGCTTTATTTCTTTTTGCTAGGTAGTATAACACCATAGCTTTAGACAGTTCGGATATCCCCCAAGTGCTCTGGACCCATGTCAAAAGGCTTTGTAAAGCCGGAGATCTTGTTAGGGGACAGCCTGTGTTTGATTCACTCCCACCGGTTACAAGATAGAAGAGAGTCAGGCAGAGTTCATCGGTCCAATTCTTACAGCAGTCACCCCTCAATTCAACTGCATCCAGTTAGGCTTAAGGACAGTCTTCCACTTCTAGTCCAGCACGAGATCACTCCCCTATTATGATGACACAGTATCCCCCAGTCAGTATGGAGGAACTTATGCATCGTCTTCAGTAAACAATTAAAACAATGAAGCAAGACGCTGCTCGTCAAGCTGAGGTCACAGCACGTCAGGCTGAGGTAATAAACAGGCTACAATAACAACAACCATAGTCGACAGCTGTTTCTGTATCTCATGCACCTTCTACGAGTATCCCACCACCTGGAGCCATTGCCCATGTTGAGGATCAATGCAATCCGGCAGAGCCAATCCCACCATAAGCCTCCAAAACACCTGTGTATCAAATTGAGGCTTCATTTGAGTTTGAGGTTGACCCAACCGTTCTTATGGTCAACAAACTGGAGAAGCTCCTCAAGTGAGCACAAGGTGTTAACTCTATCCCCGACATAGAAGACGAGTATACCGACTCTGCAGTAACATTGCTAGATTGGTTCAAAATGCCACACATCAATCGATTTGATGGCTTTGGAGATCCCATGGTTCATCTTTGACTGTTTTCAGATATTCTGCGGCCGATGGGCCTAACTAGGATGTAGAAGCCCTCACTCTTTGACCGGACTATGCCAGGAATAGCAACTATATGGTATGCAAAGCTGGAGGATTCTGTGAAGCAGAGTCGGGAGGAAATGACCGAGGCCTTTGTTGCACAGTACTCATACAACACACAAATCGAGGTCACAACTCATGATCTTAAGGAAACGCGCCAAGAGCCGAAGAAGGGCTTCTCAGAATTCATGACGAGATGGAGGGTGAAGGCTTCAATGATGACCACACGGCCTTCCGAGAAATATCAGATAAGGATGGTAGTCCGTAATTTGCACAGGAAGTTGCTATGGAAAATGATCGTCCTACCATTGTTCACATTCACCGAGCTCTATGAAATGGGGGTTCAAATTGAAGATGCCATGAAACAAGGGTTGATTACTGATGAGAAAATGCAGACCAAGAGGCCTTTTGTGCACAGTTCCAATGCAACCACTAGTGGTAGCACAGCTATGCGGCCGTCGGATGTGAGCGTTGTCACCACCACAACCAAGATCGCCAATCCCTTTGCCAATACAGCACCATAAACATCAGTCAACTCTGCCCGATCCTAGAGGACCTTTACCCAACTCTACATGCCCATGTCTCAAGCTATGAAGGTGTTGATCAAAAAAGGGCACCTCAAACCATTAGAGCCACGCCCGCTACCTGATCCTCTCCCACCTAAACATAACCTAGCCAAGTACTGTGCTTTCCACCAGCAGCATGGTCACGATACCAACTAATGCTTCAGACTGCGTCATGAGATTCAAGACTTCATTGACAATAAGGTGATTGCACCACCCCAAAAAGCAAATGTAACTACAATCCTCTCCCAACCCACAATCAAGTTCCCCCACCTCACAATCTGAACCTAATCCATACACTGGCCATCCCCTACGAATGCAGCGTATATATTGCCCATTCCCACCTACCCAGCCCGACGATGTTCATTCCTGAAAGCACAGATTTGTGCATGATGGACACGTCCACATTCCAACCTAAACCAGTGGTGGTCACAGTGGCAGGAGAAATGAAGCTGGCCTTAGAGAAGAGTACAAGTCCGTTGCCTGAGTGCTCTGAGGACTTGTCTAAAGGAGTGTACAATCCAAGCTGCTACATTGTGCTGATTGATCAAGTCAAGCCAGAAGTAGTATTGCCAACTGTAGTGGAGGTCAATGTGGTTAAGGAGGATGGCCCGAGCCAAGGTTTGAATGATTTGGCAGAACTTGAAGAGGACTTAGACAATTTGCAGTTTTTTGACGAACAAGATCAAGGGGATGTCCAGATTGACTGGTTCGATTTGAATGGATCAACGAACAACTCTGGGTGGTTGAGTAATGAACCAGACATGGAGGAAGGAACTGAAACAAAACCGGAGGAAAAAGGATCAGGAATTGCTGTAGTGGGCGGAATGGCCGATGAAAAGGGAAAACTGCCGGAGAACACCGGCGTGAAATTCAGCTCAGGAACTGGGCGCTGTGAGTACTGTTGACACAGAATAGGAAGCTACGCTGAAGTAGTTTTCACAAGAGAGGGTTGAAGACAACCAGAAAGCTGTAATGGCCCAACACCCTGTAAGGGAAACTTATGAGGTGAAAATGATACAAACGGAGCTGGACAACTATTTGTCGAAGGATGACGATCTACTTCTGGCTCATACTGACGAGGACTGGCGTGAGTGCCTTCCAGACAACACATGGTATGCAAAAGAGATAGACCACATGACAAGGAGTGGGCGGTTATTCAAGCCACCGCACCTAGACCAAGCTGAAGCATCTGGGAAAAACAGAGAGGTTGAGAAACAAAAAGAAAAGCAATTGGAAAAAGAGACAGTGTTAAAGAAACTATAGAAAATCCAAGCTGACATCTCAATCTGGGGTCTTCTTATGGCCTCCCGGGTGCATCGGTAGGCTGTACTATCAGCAATGGGCAAAGCTAAGTTGTCCATTGACAGTACCCCTGAAGAGCTTGTGGGATTGGTCTTCCCAGGTGGTGCTGAGCCAACCATAACCTTTTTCGACAAAGAACTGCCACTGGAAGGCTTAGCTCACAACAAACCCTTATACATATCCGTTGAGTGCAAGGAAAAATGGGTACTGGTGGTGTTGGTTGACACCGGTTTTGCTATCAATGTATGTCCTTCTCGCACAGCTTATGCAATCGGCCTTAGACCGGCAAACTTTGTGCCCACTGCCCAAATAATTCGGGCATATGATAATACAAGCAGAGAGGTTATATGCACAGTGCAAATCAGAATTCTAGGTAGGCCCAGCTCAGTAGGATGTTGAGTTCCATGTCCTGGATATCCCGGTCACCTTCAACTTACTACTAGGAAGGCCCTAGTTACGGCTTGTGAACGCAATCTCCTTTACCCTCCACCAAATACTGAAATACCCTCTCGGGAAAGGAGTGACGATTATTTTTGGAAATTCATCTATCCATCCTCAACCAGAGGTAACTACACCGGTGTAGGAGATTGTTCATGGCGAGGAGGATGTATTCCTCTTAGGATTTATGCTAGCTAAGGCCCGGGTAGTGCAGACCATCTTAGCAGTAGATGAGGGCATGGATGTCAGCGCCCAGTCTATTTATTTCATGAATAAACTACAACATGTGCCAGAAATGGAACTTGGAAGAAGTGGCCGGAAAGGTGTCACAGCACTGGCCGATGTGCCGCATAATCCGCATGCCTTTGGTCTAGGTTATGTACCCACCAAAGAGGACTGGATCAGGAATATGGAATAGATGGCAGGTAAAGCCAGAGCCAAGCAGGCGGAGAAACACTATAAGCTCATTCACAGGCCAATTCGGGGAACGCTGAATGTCCACTTTGTTCGGGAAGGAGAAGATTTCCTTTTTTACGGCTTTTCCCGAACCCTAGATGAATTCTGCGAAACAGCGTGTCCCCAAATTCAAAATTTTCTTTGACCTACAATTGCAAGATAGTGATGCTGAGGAAAAGGCTGAGCCAAGTACTGAAGTTGAAAGGAGCATGGAAAGTGACTAAGACAATAGCAAGCTTGGAGTAGGGACAACACTGGCGTGTCTTCTTATAGATCCTCCACCTGACTCAAAGAACTTGGGGGATAACCTTACCGTCTTCATGATCAGGGACCAACCAGGTGTGAACCCATCCAGCAGTATTTTGGATGCATCGGAGGCACCATCTCTTATTTGGTAGTTGGAGGAGGGCTATCTATCTATTTCTGAGTCAAGTGATGAGCTAGAATCTGATTCCACAGAGTCTGTCAAGTCAAAATTAGATTTTTGTTCTTTTGAGTCTGAGTTTGGTATTCCTGGGGGTGATAATCTGGATGCCAAGGTATTGTCCAGGTCCTCTTTTTCTTTTTCTTTTAAGTCGGTTGTAACCGAAGAGCTGGACCTTATGAATGAGAACGCTGTCGATTTTGAGTATTTCTCTATGCTTCTTGTTTATTGCATTGACCAAGATTTTTAGAATTTTAATGAAAATGAAGAGTAAGGAATTCCTCTAGTTTTGAAAAACTTGATTAATTTAGAGAATGAGAGGTTTGCAAAACCTTGTGCTGATGAAATCGTTGCTATTAATGTGGGCACTGAGAAGGATCCGCGTCTGGTCCAAATTAGGTCCATGTTGTCTTCGGAGGAGTGCGAATGCTTAGTCGCTTCATTAAAAGATTTCAAAGATGTTTTCACATGGTCCTATAAAGACATGCTTGGAATCGATCCTGAGATTGTATAGCATCGGATTCCTCTTGACCCCGAGGCCCAACCCGTCAAGCAGAAATTGGGAAGAATCCATCCGGCCTGGGCGTTTAAAATCAAAGAAGAGGTCACCATGCAGATCAAAGCAGGTTTCTTGTTAGTATCTGAATATCCGACTTGGTTAGCCAACATCATCCCAGTGCCGAAAAAGGATGGCAGAATCCGGGTGTTTGTGGACTTCAGGGATTTAAATAGAGCCAGTCCGAAGGACGACTTTCCTCTATCGCAAATTGATGAATTAGCGGACTTCACTGTGGGCGATGCATTGCTATCCTTCATAGACGGCTTTTCCGGGTATAACCAGATTTTGATGGCGCTCGAGAACAAAGAAAAAATTGCATTTACTACGTCGTGGGGTACATACTGCTATCGGGGCTATGCCATTTGGCCTAAAGAATGCAGGAGCTACCTATCAAAGGGCTACAACCACCATTCTACATGACATGATCGATAAAGTGGTCGAGGTATATGTGGACGACATGATTGTCAACTCCAAAGAAAGAGAGGGCCACTACACTACCTTGAAGAAATTCTTTTAACGGATCAGAAAATACAGACTAAGGTTGAATCCGCAGAAATATACTTTCAGCATAATAACAGGGCAAATGCTGGGCTTTTTGATCACACAGAAGGGAAACGAGGTACATCCTTCCAAAATCAAGGCCATCCTAGAAATGCCACCACAAAGGACTAAAAAGGAGATGTGAGGCTTTCGAGGTAAAGTGCAATTCATAAGGCGGTTTATTTCCAAATTAACCTTGACTTGTGAACCACTATTTGGTCTCCTGAAGAAAGGAAAGAAATTCTGATGGGATGACTGATGTCAATTAGGCTTTGAGCAAATTAAACAGTACCTCCATAATCCACCTATGTTATTGCCACCAAAGTTGGAAAAGCCTTTGATTCTGTACCTGTTAGTGACAGACATGACTATGGGATGCATGCTTGCTCAGGAATCTGAGGATAGGGTGGAGAAAGCCATCTACTAATTTGAGCAAGAGAATGCTAGATTACGAGACCCACTACACTCCGTTGGAGAAAGCTTGCCCAGCCTTGATATGGGCTAGCAGGAAGTTAAGGCACTATTTGTTAGCTCACTCTGTAATTCTGGTTTCGAGATTAGATCCTATCAAATATCTCTTTGAGAAACCAGTGCTTACAGGTAGGCTAGCCTATCGGTTGCTTCTTCTCTCCAAATTTGATTTCAAGTATGTTACCCGCAAGTCGGTCAACGGGAGAGCTGTAGCAGAGTTCCTAGCAGATCACCCAGTAAAAGGGGATGAGGCGGTGGAATACCTGTTCCTAGATGAAGCTATTTTGCAAGTTGAGGTGGAGACTTGGACAATGTACTTTGACGGAGCATCTAATCAATACGGTTATGGGATAAGTGTGTTGCTAATAGCACCTGATGACTCCTATATACCTTTAGCCTTCAAACTCTGGTTCAAGGTGTCTAATAACGAAGCAGAATTTGAGGCATGTATCGTTGGTTTAGAAGTCACCCTAGAACTACGGGCAAAAAGATTGGATGTTATCAGGGACTTGAACCTAGTTGTTTCTCAAGCAAATGGAGACTGGAAGGTCAAAGAAGCAAAAATGAAGGTTTATCACCATACTCTGGACGTTCTGATTGCTACGTTTGAAAAGCTGACTTTTACGCATCTACTGAGAGAGAACAACAGGTTCGCTGATGCTTTAGCAACTCTATCATCCATGGTAGACATCCCACTTGGAGTCCGAATGCGTCCAATTATCATTGAGCAGAGATGCACGCCGACATATGAAACTATCGCCGCAATAGATGAAGCGCAAGACAAAAACCCTTGGTACTACGATATTTGAAACTTCTTGGAAAATGTGATTTATCCACTAGGGGCAAATGCCAAGGACAAAAGGGGAATACGGTGAATAGTCGACCAATTTAACATTTGCCAAGGTAAACTGTACAAAAGGGGTCATCTGAGAATGCACAAGTTGTGTATTGAAGAAGAGGAATCAATACACCTGATGGAGGCCATCCATGGAGGAGAGTGCAGAGCGCACAAGAACAAAGTGATGTTAGCCCGAAAGATTCTTAGGCAAGGTTACTACTAGTCCACTATGGAGGAGGATTGTATTGGTTTTGTTCGGCGATGTCACAAATGCCAAATTCATGCTAATCGCATGAACATCCCGCCATCAAAATTGTATGACATGACTTTGCCATGGCCTTTCTTAGTCTGGGGAATCGATGTTATCGGTGCAGTCACACCAAAAGGGTCGAATGGGAATGAATACATCTTGGTGGCAATTGATTACTTTACAAAGTGGGTGGAAGCTCACCCTATGCGGTTGAAAGCGTCGCATGTGGCC
This sequence comes from Camellia lanceoleosa, assembly GCA_025200525.1. Lineage (NCBI taxonomy): Eukaryota > Viridiplantae > Streptophyta > Magnoliopsida > Ericales > Theaceae > Camellia > Camellia lanceoleosa. The sequence continues at coordinate 100,120,907 of CM045768.1, forward strand.
AAGTTTATTAGAAACAATATCATTTGCCGATACGGAGTCCCAAACGAGATCATATCAGATAATGGCTCCCACTTCAAGAAAGAGGTGATAGACTTGTTGGAGAAATACAATGTGGCTTGTCATAAGTCATCTACATACCGGCCGCAAACCAGCGGAGCCGTTGAAGCCGCCAACAAGACTATCAAGAATATCTTGCAGAAGATGGTTGAGACCTACAGGGACTGGCCAGATAAATTTCCATTCACACTCCAGGGCTATAGAACTTCAATTCAGATGTCTACAGAGGCAACTCCTTATTCTTCTGTCTACGGGATGGAAGCTATTCTACCAATTGAAATAGAATTCCTATCGTTGTGAGTTATGGGTGAGTATCAGATACCAGAGGCAGACTGGCAACAGATGTAGACACCCCATTTTTGACCGCCCTTAAGACTTGGGCACTACTGATGGTTTACTTGGTGATGAAAGGTGTGCAGGGCAAAGGTTCAATTTCTTTCGTAAGAAGAGAGACAAATCCCAACTTCATACCCCTTTTGGACCAAAACAATCTTGATCAAAATATTTTAGACCTTAAAACCCTCTCTTTCAAAATATTTTTGAAATAAAGTTCCTACGATGTTCCAACGCTCGCATTTTGTTAAATGTTGCACTTTTCGGTAAACCGAGCGAGGACAAAGTGGAAATGAATGAAAGAGAGGTGAAATCTTTGAAAAATCTTCCAAAACATCTTGTTCGGGGGTTTGGAGTTGAAGAAAAGAAGAGTAGAGAGAAGAAACCTAGTTAAGGAAGAAGGTGGGCATGAATCGCTAAGAGAGAGTCGAGCGGTCCTCGCTAAATCAAGCTTACATGTCTATACACTTGGATTTAAGCTATGATGCTACCACCATTGGAAACAAGACTTCCGAGGCTTCATTTTACACTCAAGAATCTCCTAAAGCCGAGTGCGGATGGGGAAGATATGGTTGGTTGAAGTTGGGCATCAATCCAGGTAGGAGTGAAACTGAGCGGCTTCACCAAAATAAGCATAACTCTTTTCACAATTGGAACTTTGATGTAAGGCAGCCTCCATTAGAAAGCTTACTTCCGGGGCTTCAATTTGCACACAAGAATGATCTGAAAAGGGTCCATATGAAGGAGTTATGCCCGTTTGAAGTTAGACCTGCAGAGTAGAATTTGCTATCGGCCACAAATGTGTGCAGTCGGCCAAAAAAGTAGCAGATCGGCCATCACAAGTAGTAGATCGGCACTAAAGATGGCCGATCCGCCAAGAGTGACACAAATTCAGAATTTTTGAAGATATTTCATCTCCAGCTATTTCCAGCAAGCTCCAGCTGTCCCAACTCAGATATTTTTGACCAAAATCTCTTGAATTGCTATATATGAAGCCAAATATCTCATATTCAAGGGTTAGAACTTCTTAAGCAAGTTTGAAAGATTCTCTCACTAAACTCCCTCTCTCTCTACAATTTTTAGAGCTTAATCTCTGCCTCTCTCTCTCTCTAGAGCCTTTCTCTCTTGCTCTTTTGTGCATAGAAGTGCATAGAAGTAGAGAAGCATGCCTAGTTTTCCCATGCATTCTTGATCAAAGTGGCCTATCTTTGGGAGGAGGTTTCTTGAAGCTCCCTTGGAACTTGTTTTGGGCTGCTAAAGCTTGGTTTTAACTCAGAAACTTTGCTGTTTTGCTGTTTGGCTTCAAGGACGAGTCCCTTACCTCTTTAAAGCTCTATTTTCATAGCTTATTTAGCTAACTTTGCATGCTTCTTTTAGCTTAGCTTTCAACTGAAAAAAGTCTTTTTTTGAAGTGCTTAACATGTTTGTTTAAGGCCTCTTTGGTGTTGGGGGTGATCTACCCCCTTTTGTGCCTTGTTTAGCCTTGCTTTGAGCCACCTCTTTAGGCCTTCCAGATCATCTCCTTTTGGCCTTTTAGCCACTAAAATCCAGTGGATTTTCATTGGTAGAAAGTGTGTTTTGAGGCCTCAAATAGGAGAGGGTGGTCCCCTCTCCTCTTGTCTTGCTTGCTTGTGTTGATAGCCAACCAAATGAGCATGTGTTTTTACTTCTTTATGGCTTTGTTTAAGCTCATTTTTGTGACTTTCAAGACCTTCCATAACTATTTTTTTTTTGGTTGTCTTGGTCACCCCTTGCATGCTTCTTGTACTTGTAGTATAATCCTACTTATAGCTTTGCAAAGGAGCATGTCTTTCTAGCATGTTTTGGCTCTATCTTATCATGTTTAGGGCCTTATTCTAACATGGTATAACTCTGTTTTGGGTTGGTTTGATTGTCTCTTGCATGCTTAATACACTTGTAGTGTAATCCTTGCAAACTAGTCTTGTATGCTTAAGGTTTTGGTTCATCTTTTTTAGCATGTGTTGATTCCATTCCAGCATGTTTTTTGGTCATTATTTAACATGTCATAACTCTGATTTTGGTTGGTGGAGTCACCTCATGCTTGGTTTTGCTAGGTGTAGTGTAATCCTCCTTGTTGGCCTTGCATGCCCCATGCTTCATGCCTTCATGCTAGCTTGTTTTGGCTGTACTCCATGCATGTTTTGGCCTTTTTTTGACTTACCTTGGGACTATTTTCAGTCATCTTGTCTCTTTGGGGCTTGCTTGATATGGCCATGGTGCAAGTCCCTTTGCTAGCTTTAAGCTTTGAGCCCACTAGCATGCTTTGTTTGTCATTTGTGCATTATTTAGCCTCATTTGGAATGTGATTTCAGAGCCTATTTCACGGCCACATTCCCACACTTTCCACTCCTTCAATGTGCTTGAGAGTTGGTGCCTTCATGCTTTGTTTGTGGACCAATATGTGTGCATGCATATTTTGCCTTTTGGTGCCTTAGTTTTGGTGTTGTTGGCCACTGTTTTGGACATGATTAAGGTCTGTCCATATCTGGTTTAAGTCCATCTAGCATGTCGTTGCATGCTTGTTGTATTACATGACATTTGCATGCTTATGTTGAGTTGCATTGCATTTCCATGTTATGTGCTTCGCATTGTGTTTGGATAGGGAGTTAGTCTAAACAAGAGAAACGAAGGACGTTTCGTACTTGAAGTGACGAAACGTGCCTCATTTCTCGGTCGCCGACCCTCTTGATCATGCATGATAGAGGTTAAGGCATTTGTGTCTTTTGTGCATTCATGTGACATTGATTTGTGCAACTCGGCCTCTTTGGCCATCATGCATTGAAATGCGTTATTGATGGCTCGAGAGTCGAGCACTACACTCCTTTGAGCTTTGAACATGATAAGGAGTGTGGTTGCACACACATCTTCTTGCAAATACATTGACATGCCTCTGTTTGTGCTCTGTTGCAGCAAAAGGAGAAGTTTGCAGGAAGAAGCGGCCGATGGGCTATCAGGTGTGCCGATCGGCTATCAAAAATTGGCCGATAGCCTTAAAATTGGTCGATGACTATTATTCTTTGGCCGATGGCCACACCTTTTGGCCGACTACCCCTCAGATGGTTCCTAAGGTAGGTCAGAAGCATCACAGAAGTTGGCATAATTTTCAGAGGTGCAAAAGTGTGCAAACAGAGGCAACATGAGGCATGGTAACGGATTTCCGAGCAAGGCGATCGAGCATGCATCTTTGAACTCTTAGATCTAAGCTGAGGCTTTGTAATTTGTAGTTAGCTATACTTGTTAGTTAGCTTTTGAATTTGTAATTAAAATAGCTAATTTGTTAATTAGTTAACGTTTGTGATAATTAGCTTAGTATTAGTTTCTTATTCAATGTAATAATTAGTCTAATTAGATTATTAGATTAGTTAGAACAGCTTAGCATAGCTAGCTTAGCGTACTCATTCAGACCCTCCGTCGAGAGGACACAATTGTTGTAATAAGCGTGCATGTGTGTGATGCATGTCTTCCAACCCCCATTTCTTTCTCCCTTTTACTTATCAGCTTTTGATGGTTAGTTTTAGGGCATATTTAAATTAGCATACTTATGCTTACATGTTTGCCATCATTCATCTGTCTTGCATGCACCGGGCTCGGCTCATCATACAAACTGCATTGTATTTCAATTCCTATTTGAATACATGTATCGAGTGTTGCATTCTTATGCCATCTTAGAATAGCCGAGCCTATTTTAGTTGCATTTTTGCATGTGTTGCATTAGCCATCTTAACATGAACTAGGATCATCCAGGATTTCTGACTAGTTCTCTATTTTGGATTGGAGTACACTGTGAGTGTTTACGCTTTAGCATACTGCATGTGTGTTAGCGTTACCATGAAAGCATGCTTGCCATGAGGCTAACTGCTTATTTGATTTAACTGCTTGAATGCCTGTGGGTGAAGGTTGGATTGCTTGAATTGGAACAATTCATCAAAATCATGTTTTCTAAGCCCACTTGAGTGTGGCAAAATCCACGACTTAGCCTACTTGCGAGTAGCACTTCTAAACCATTTTCAAACAAACGAACATGAAATGTTTTGTTCCAACTTAGGCGATCTAGTCTATACTTGTATGCTGTGTGCATCACATAGTAAATTCTAGGTTAATAATCGAAATAAGAACGCATGTGTTTTCAAAAACAAAATATCATGTTAGTAAAGGCCGATCTTTGATCGGGCGAGCGGGGGTGCTCATTGCATGACCTTCCCTTCTCGTACCCAAGTTCCCGAGCCGAGGCAACTTTGGTGATGACGGACACGTGGCCTTAGGCACGAGGCAGGGTTTCCTAAATTTTCCAAAATAAAACATTTATGTGGCGACTCTGTATCTAGCAAAGCAGTCCATGTTTGACACTTCTTTATTAAAATCGATTTTCCAAAACGATTTGCCAAATTTAGACTCTTTGGTGACTTATCGGTCTCACATTGCACTTTGTGAGATTGGATTCAGAACCGTGACACGAGTCCAAACTGTAGTAGCTAAGAACAAACGATTCGCGCCCTTGCGCACGAAGAGCGGAGTTCCAGGCGGTCTACAACAGAGCAGATTCGAAAAGCTGATGTTCTTTGATGAGAGAAGGCTGAAAGCATTGTATCACGTTCAGGGTTACCAATGCAGAATTGCTAGGTGTAGACACCCCATTTTTGACCGTCCTCAAGACTTGGACGTCACCGTTTGAACACTCGGTGATCATCCGTGTTTGTGTTTGTCTTGAGCTCCCGGAGGTCTCGGCCACGCGCCTTGCCTCAGGATCTCTCGACTCGACTGTTTTGTGGTGTTTTGCTTTTGAGGGGCAGGGAATGGCTTGTTGGCCATCCCCACACCGCACCGGCCATGGCTTGAGGCCACCGGCCATTGGTGATGGCCGGCCGGCACTATTTTTGGTCGGTCGACCATGTATTTGGTTAATTTTTCATTTTTGGCTAGCCGACCACTGTGCATCTGCTTCTGCAGATATTTTTATGCCAACTGTGCTAGCTGGCATACACTTTGTACCCCCTCCATACAGATGGAGGGATTTCACTCTTGCTTAGCTTGTTTTGTAAGCTTTGCAAGAGTGATCCTCTATAAAGGGAGGGTCTCTCCTCCCTCCTCCAGGGTTACAAAATTTTTCCAGAGGGTCTTGAGATTAGGGTTTGAGTCTTGTATCTATCTATCTCTATATCTCCCTCTCTCTCTCTCTTTGTATTTGTGTGTGTTTAGGTGTGTTTAGCCTTACTTTTGTGCATAAACACCTACCATTACACCTTCCCTTGATTGCTGAGGCATTAGAGGGTTGTTCTTGGACTTCTTGAGTTGATCTAAGCTTGGAGAGGCTGCTAAGCATTGTTCTTGAAAGGGGTCAACAAGGGTAAAAACTTTACCTTTAAATACCCCATTTTTGCATAGTCATTTTGCTTACCTTGCATTTGTTTTTGAGCTTAGAGTATAACATATAAAAGTCTTGTTTTTACTTGCTTAAAATAGTTGTTTAAGGTTGCTTTGAGCTTTGGGGTTGTTTGACCCCTCTTAGGCCTTGCTTGGCCCCATTTTTGTGCTATTTTGGTGAGCTCCGGGACCACCTTGTTTGGGTCTCCTCACCACTGAAATCTTGAAAGATTTCAGTGGTGAGAATGGTGTCTTGAGGTCCTAAGAAGGAGAGGGCCATCCCCTCTCCTTGTTGTCTTTAAAATGTGCCATTTTGGCCTCATGCGTGAGCACCTTTTTTATGTTCATGTTGGCCATGTCTTAAGTGTTATTTGTGCTTATTTTTTCATGATATAGCACTTTTTTTACTTGGTTTAGACACACCATGCATGCCTTGCATACTTGTCTTGTAATGCCATATTTTTGCCTTAACATGCTTTAGGCTTTGACCCTTGTTCTAGCATGATTTTGGCCAAGCTTTGTGAAGCTTTTGTGCATGTTTTAGTGTGCTTGAGGTCCATTTTTGGTTGCTTGGGTCATCCATGCTTTGCTTTGTATAGCTACCATGCAATTCCCCTTGTGAGCCTTGAGTGTTGACCCCTCTAGCATGCTTTGTTTGGCTTGTTTCAGTGGTTTGGCACCATTTATAGCATCATTTCAGTCCCCATGGTATGCTTCTATGCTTGCATTTGATGCTCCTTTAATGTTTTAAAAGGTTGTAATCTTGTGCTCCATGTTTGGCCTCTTTTGTATGCTTCCATGTATAGGCCACTTAGGTGCTATCTAGGTGTGTCCTTAGCTTTGTTTAGGTCTGCCTTGGGACTATTTTAAGTCCTCTCAGCCTTCTGAGGCTTGGTTGGCATGGCCATGGTTTAAGCCCCTTGGCTTGTCTTGAGTTTTGGGCATTGTTGCATGATTGGCTTGTCTTGTTTACTTGGTTTGGCACCTCTTATAACATGATTTCAGAGCTTAATATGCATGCCATTAGTCCATGATTGTCCTCTTTTAGGTGTGCTTAAAAAGTTGCTCTTTGGTTCCTAAGTGTTGGACCATGTATGCATGCATGTTTGTATGTGTTTTGGCTTTCATTTCCTTGGCATTTGGCCACTGTTTTGGGCTCATTTGAGAGCTACCCAAATTGGTATAAGTCCATTGTTTGCATGTTGTCGTATGCTCGCCTTGTGTGTTGTTGCATGCTTAGCCCATTGCATGTGTTACATGCTTAAAACACTTTGCATTTGGCATGCATTTCCTTTGCTAAGTTGCTTTGCATGTCTCCATGTTAGTTCCCTCACATGTTGTTGCATGTTTGCCATTAGCATTGTTATTAAATGCCTTGTATGCCTGTTTGCTTAGGTTGAGTGCCTAGTGCACATTGCTTGCTTGCATGCTCACGTTGCATACTTAGCTAACATGTTTAGGTTGCATTTGGCATGCATGTCTTGCCTCTTGATCGAGTGATAGAGGTTGGGCCTTATGTGTTTATTTGGTTTGCATTTCATTTGAAATTAAAATGCACAACTTGGCATCTTGGGCCATCACGCATCGAAATGCACGATTGGTGGTCCGAGAGCTGAGTACCAAACCCCTTTGAGTCATGAACATGATAAGGAGTGTGGTTGGTGCAAACATTGCTTGAAATGCATTGCCATGCCATGTTTTGCCCTCTGCTGCTGTCAAAATAGGTTTTTGCAGGCATACATGGTCGGCCGGCCATCTCTAATGCCGACCAACCAAATATTTCTGGCCGAGAGATATACAAATGGTCGATGACCACTCCCCTATGGCTGGTGACCATTCCTCATGACCGGTGGCATCCCCCAGTGTCCAGAGAGTGTAACTTGGGACTTTTGCAGTCTTCAGAGGAGGAAAACAGTGAAAACAGAGGCAGCTTGTGCACGGCATTGGATTTTCGGGCGAAGTCAATCCGAGCACGCATGCATCCCTCTTCCCGAGGCCTTTTAATGCTTTCCTTAGCTTAATTGATTTGCTAATTAACTAGGTGGACTGTAACTATTTAATTAGCTTGTTAGTTGATTAAATTGTATTATTCTTTTGGTCCCTCCGAGTGAGGGTGAATTTGTAATAAGTGTGGGTGTGTGTGTGCATGTCTTCCAACCCCCACTTCTTTCTCCCTTTTACTTACCTGCTTTGATGGTTAGTATTAGGGCATGTTTAATTTAGCATACCTTATGCTATGCATGCGTGCATCATTCATCAGTCTTGCATGCACCGGACTCGGCGCATCATGCTAACCGCATAGCATTTCAATTCCAAACTTGAATACGTGCATCGAGTTGTCGCATTTCACATGTCATCCTTAGATTAGCCGAGCCTATCCTAATGACATTCTGTATGCGATGCATTAGCCATTTGTTAACTTGAACTAGGATCATGCATGATTATTAACTAGTTCATTGCTTTGGCACGGAGTACGATGTAAGTATTTATGCTTTAGCATCTCGCATGAGTGTGAATGTTAACATGAAAGCATGCTTACCATGTGGCTATGTGCTTATGTGATATTACTGCCTGAATGCCTGTGGGTGAAGGTTGGATTGTTTGAGTTGGAACAACTCATTGAAATCCTTGTTTTAGCCTACTCGCGAGTAGCAAATTCCAAACTATTTTCCAAATGAACGGATATGCAATGCTTTGTTCCAAATTAGGCGATCTAGTCTATACTTTTGTGTTGTGCGCACCACATAGTAAATCTAGGCTAATAACCAGAATAAGAGCACATAATGTTTTCAAAACAAGATATCATGGTTAGTAGAGGCCGATCTTTGATCGGGCGAGCGGGGGTACTCATAGCTGACCTTCCCCAATCGTACCCAAGTTCTCGAGCCGAGGCAACTTTGGTAATGACGGACACGTGGCCTTAGGCAAACAAGTCAGGGTTTCCTAAATTCTCCCAAAATAAAATATTTAGGTGGCGACTCTGTATCTGGCAAAGCAGTCCATGTTTGGCACTTCTTTCAAAAAATCTGTTTTCCAAAATCATTTGCCGGATTTGGACTCTTTGGTTCAGATTAAGAACCGTGACAAATCACATCCGAACTGTAGCGTGAGGCCCCACGCGGGCGCGTCCACACTAGGGCTTTTAACAAGAAAGTTAAGTCTTGGAATCTCAAAGAGGGAGATATGGTGCTGAAAGACAACTGAGCTCCCATTCATGACCCTAAGGGCAAGTTTAGACCCAATTAGACCCAATTAGACTGGTCCTTACATAATCAAAACTATCTAGTTGGGTGGAGTTATTATTCTCATGGACCTAGATGGACTGGAATTTTCACAGCCCATCAACATGGACAAGTTGAAGAAATACTATCCCTGAGAGGCTCACTAGGCCGAAAACCCAGAAAGGCGAACTAGGCAAAAGCTAGAGCATGAAAAATTAGAAATAAAGAAAAACTGAGCTCGCAAGGTTGAAAACGCTAAAGGGCAATTTTGGCAAAAGTTAGAGTGCAAAAGGAGAGTTAATACTCGAGTGAACTTGAACTGAACTACGTAAGGCCTGATTCCCATCTTTAGGATACGCAAGCAACTTCATCTTGAAGTTCGGCCATAATTATCTACAACTCAACTGTCCTGTCCATATGTTCGATCAGGTCATCTTCATCTATCCTTTACCAAAGAGTTCGGTTGTGATCTTCACTCTGAGAGAAGAGCTGGTTACAATGCAGAACAGTGGTGTTCAATAAAGGGGCAATTTGTGATCTTTTGATTCGGGGTTGTACATCTTAAGGATTGATTGTGTGCGTGTCAAGTGGTGATCTTTTTCGAAAATAGTTTTGAAAAGTTTTCATAAAAGTTGATTTTGTTCAAAATTTTACCTTTCACAACTTAGACCATTTTTGGGCCAAAAGAAAAATTTTCAGTGCTCACAACTTTAATGTCATTGATTTTAACTTAAAGTTCTCCAACTCTCTAATACAAATCAAAGTTGCTTTTATTACATTCAAAAAACTTGAAAAGAAAGGTCAAAGCAATAAACTAGGGGCATAGGTGAGTCTGGTGCTCCTGCATCCCCTGCTCATGCTTGTGGAAGCTTTTGAAGCCAAAGTGAGCCTGGTTTGTGCCTTATCCTTGAGCCAAGCCAAGCCAAGCCAAGCATTCACCAAAAAGGGTGCAACTGAAATTAGGGGCAAGGACCAGAAGTTCTCTTATCCTCCAAGCAGTGAAGTATCTAGCCAAGTGTGAACCACGAATGGGGAATAAAATCAGGTACTCTACCCCCTCCTCTAGGCAGATCTGATCATGCCCAAACTGATGTCTGAACTAGAAAGGGAAATAGAACACGTAGTGTGTCAGGCCGATCAACTGTATGCCAAGTTATCGAGCCATGCTGTAACTCATCTCAGTCAGATTAAAGCTAGGGGCAATGCCAAGCTATGTCGATGCAGGACACATTGTGCACATCCACCATCCCTCATTCGAGAAATCCACTAGTCAGTAACGGAAGAAATAGCCTCGAGCTGAGTGCTCAGGGCAGGAATCCTCTACTTTCAGCTTATCCATGAGCCACGCCTTGGAAAAGATGAAAGAAAAGAGAGATTAAAGAATAGAGAGATGTATGTTGAGAGAAAAATGAGAAAAGGGCTTTAAGAGAAAAAAAATAAAGCATGAGAAAGGGTGGGAAACAATACCTGAAGAAGTAGTGGGCTCCCTGAGAATTTGGTAGTCTCTCACCGATGAAAGGTGTCTAAGCCCATCAAAGTCTTGGCCAGCACGAAGCCAATGCAACTCTTGCCTTCTTTCAAACCTTGGGCCACTTCAACCAACCGAATGCTAGACCCGCCAAAGCTAGAGGCAAGAAGGAAATGAGCAAGCATACACAAACAGAGGGCATGTTGCTGAAAACCCCACCAGAAAAGGTCGATACATCGACGCGTCGGAAGGCGATGAATCAAGCTGGGAATGTCCAACTCTCCATTGTGAGCCAAAGATCGAGCTTTGTGTAGAGTGAGCACATACATCCATCCCGAAGCTTGGGCGTGGCCAAAATAGGGTTGAAGCATGATTTCCTCATCGCGTCGAGATTTCATTAATGCCTAAAATTCTTCAATTGTCAGCATATTTCATGTCCCCTAAAGCTAGAGACATGTGTAATCGGGTCCTAGCATCATGTCGCAGCATGAAAGAATGGAAAACAAAGTGGAGTTCGGCTCAACGAAAAAAGTACATTTATGCTGAAACCCCAAAAATTTACGTTTTCCATGCCGTCTAAAGTCGCTATCCAATCCGAGAGCTTTTCGACAAAAAATGGCTCCATTTGTGGAAGAAATTGCAGCTAAAATGAAGTTTTGGAGAAGAATTCATGAAGCTGAACCTTTTGTAGAAGATAAGGCTTTGAGTGGAAGCCATCTTTCAACAATCTAGTAGTTCTCACATTTGATGGCCGGCAGATGGCCAGCAGGCTACTTTGGGCCACCTCTTATGGCCGGCAGGCCACTCTCTCTGGCTGGCACCTTCCTTTTGTGGTCGGCAGCCTCCTTTTATGATCTGCTATCCACCTGTGTGTTGGGCAGTGCTGGAAGTATGTGTTTTGTTTTGATCTTTGAGTGTTTTAAGGTCTTGTTTCGAGTCTTTTTTTTTTTTTTTTTTGGTTTTAGCAAGTTTATTTATTTGTATTTGAGTTGCTTTTGCTTTGTTTATCAAGTTGTATGTTGTATTTTGTATTTTGATTGTTGGTCGGCTCATTACCCGATTAAGAACATTGTTTCAATCAAGTGCTCTTTGTTAATTCGATTCTGTGTCCATTGCATGCACATATGGTGCTCATGATGCAAAAATAACAACACTTTTTGTATAAACTACAAGGTTTTATTCCGATCAAGGGATTTTAAAAAAATGGAGTACAAGTTTCAAAGCCTTAGAACCCTCCTCAGTATCGTCGCCGAGAGCACTATCTCCATATCCCATCTCTAAGCCTTAGAACCCTCCTCGGTATCGTCACCTCAGCTCTCGGATCCTAAGCCAGCATCATTGTCTCCACTCTCAGGTGACTCAGAATGCCGACTCGCTGCCTTCTCAGAGTCGCTAGTCTCAGCATCATCATTGCTTAAGATGGGCTCTAGAAGACTGCTCTGGCCTCAGGTACCCTTATCTATGTCTCTCATCTCTGCTACTGAAGGGAGTACTGCTGGTGTTGGCGCTGCTGCCGCCGCCGGAGCCATCAGTACAGATGGGATCTGCAAAGACAGTTGTCAACATGTCAGTTACAATGTATATATCAAATACAAGCACAGCATGCATAATAAGCGGTATGCAGAAATCAGATACAGTATGAGTGCAATGTGTGAGTAAAGTGTGCCAATGCAGTGTATTAGTGTAGTTTGGAGAAGACTACAGTTGGAATGCCAATGTATCAGTGGAAATTTGATAGCATGAAGTGCAAACTGAAGGAAATTACCTGGATACCGTGGAGACCGAGCAGCATCTCCCTCCTCTATACCATACCCATCAAGGAGGCTATTAGCTCGAGAGCGCTCCCCGTGTACTCTATGGATGCCTGCAAATGCATTTGGATGATCAGTGTCTGCAATAAATATATCTGAAATAAAATGCGGGGTGCAAATTGCAAAGTATGGTCCATACCCGAGACAAACCCCAAACTCTGACAAGCTTGTGACCAACCTCTATAGGCTCGAACGGGATCTGGTAAGCCGCCTTAGTATGTCGCTAGCATGTAAGTGTGGTGGGAAGCTCTGGCCAACGGGTGCTGTGCTCCACAGGAGGAGCCCCTCTAGCACGAGCCCTGGTCGCCCTACGCACCTCTCTCGCTACTGGAGCCCTCGCTCCCTCGCCTCCGCGAGTGCTTGTTAAAGGTGGCATGAGATAGGTCTGAATAAAGGTCATGTAATCGCCCTCTGCCCTAAAGTAATCAGCATCCAAGCCCACCATGAACTATGTAATTGCATCAATGGATAGGCTGTCTGTTGATCTCATAGACTCCGGAGGTGGCATCGGAACGATCTAATCCGGCAAGCCGACGGTCTGACGGATGAACTACTCACACAAGAACCAGGCCCGGTAGACTGGGCCCTTAAGTAGGATCCGAAAACAAGAAATGGCCCAGGCCCCTACGTACTGGTCCCGTACCCCAGCCAGCATCATGGCCCAAGGCTGCCACATGATCTGCAAATAGAGAGTGTACAAATTGTTAGTTGCTGTCAGTTGCTAAAGTGTGAATCAGAATAGTTGTAAAGCGAAAATGACTGTGTTTCGGGTTACCTCGTGGGCGGTCACTGTGTCGAAGTAGTGGTAAAAGAATGTGAACGACTCGCGGCTCCTACGCTGGTATCTACCATCATACTGCTTTGAGTAGGGAACTACCAGGGGGAGCTCCTCTATGGGCTCTGGGGCAAGAGCTGGGAAATAAGCATAAACCCATAGCTCCAAGGAAAGTGCAGTAATATGTGATTAGCACATAGCATGATCAAATGCAGAAAGTGAAAAGCAGAAAGCACACAGCATGAATAGATATAGAAAGTTTAAAGCAAAAAGCATACAGTATGAACAAATGTAGAAAGTGCAAAGCAAAAATCACAGGTGTTGAACAGATATAAAGTAGAAAATGTAGGGCAGAAAATGTAAAGTGCAAAGAGGGAATTGAAATGTATACCTTCCAGGCTCGCCAATAGTCTCCGATCAGCTCTCCCCTTAGGTGGAAGGTCGAGCTCAAATAGCCACACAGGGTGGCAAGGCCAGCTCCTCTCCAGTCATAGAAGCGCACCTGGGAAAGAGTCACCAGAGCGCTCAACAGATATAAGCCCACACTGTTCCACTTATTCGAAAACAAGGTGGTCCTGAGGACGAACATCAGAAAGCATCTGGCATACTACTCCATCTCCTCTAATGTCTCTAGCTCGCTCCCTCGGAACTGCTTAGCGAACCAACTATATTTGACCATAGCTATCTGATACAAGGGTGGACGCGCTCCTAGCAGCTCGATCCGGGCTGCCTCCTACTCCCTCATAATGGTGTCGAAAGAGATCAGATCACCCCCCACTCCTAAGCCGATGATCATGGTAGAGTCGTAAGGAGAAGTGGAAGGAGTTGGTGGTGTCCCACTACCTCTCCACAAGTGCACCAAGAAGAGGATGGCTCGCAATGACCCGTGTTAGGCTGGAGCAAAAGAGGCCAAAGCCAGTCTTATCCACAATGTCACAAACCCTGGTAGGGAGCTCGTCGTACCAATCTCTCGGAGTCGTAGCTCCAAACCCTCTGACGGCGCGAGACTTCCCCTGTGACAAAGAATAGATGAATCAGATAAGGCAGTGATGAAAGTACAGTCAGATGAAAGGCAGTGCAAGAAATGCAGTTCAAAGAAAGGCAGCAATGCATGAGAACAAAGTTCATACCTCAATAGTGCTGGACGAAAGGTGGGAAGTCGGCTCCCTCAGCAGGAGGTCCTCCGGTACACCGCAAGCGAAGTCGCTGAACCGCCTAATGCCTTCGGGTGGTAAGATATGCGTGCGGGGATGGTACCTCGCTGGATCGAAAGGCCGTACCCTCAATGGTAATGGCTCCAACTCAAGCTCAGGCTCAAACTTCGCCTCGAGGTCAGCCTCGATGCCCTCAACCACCTCACCAACCTCGGCAAGGACCGGCTGCTTTACCTCAGCAACAGGTGGGAATACGGGGGGGAATCTTTGAAGGAGCCTCGTCAAGTGAAAAATTATCTTCCATCCGGAAAATGGATAAAAAGTAGGTGAAAAGTGAAGAAAATGGAGAAAAGAAGGTAAACCTGAAAAAGTCAACCCTAGAAGAGAGAAAATAGGAGAAAAAGTCAAAGCCTAAAAAAGTTCACGGAACCCGAGAGAAACTCGAGGGGAACAAGCCCAGAGAGGTGAAAATGCAGAAAAAAGTGCGAAATCAAAATCCAATCGGTTCAAAGTGAAGAGAATCAAGAGGGTTTAGTGAATAAAGTTCACGTGGGGCGATTGAAAACGCGTAAAAAGTTCGGATCTCGAGAGAAGAAGTGTCCAGAGATAGGAAAAGCAATTTTGGAAGTGTGGAGTGTGTGGAAATCAGGGGTCTTGGTCTATACTTAAAGACCTATGGGTGAAAAGACCAAAAAACCCTGAATTTGCCATCGGTGGCTGGGAGGCAACATTGGTGGCTAGCAAGGCTTTTTGATGGCTGGCAGCCTCCCCCTGTGGCCGGTGGCCTTCCTCTATGTCCTGATGCTGCTTTGTGTCTTTGTTTCCCAAGAAGTTTAAGAAAGGTTCATTGTTGGGTTCAGATTGTTTCGAAGGAAGCTCAAAGCTATGTTTTGGCACACGATCTTCATCACTTGTCAACATGATCGAGGTGTACCCTTTTGAACATATTGCAATTCCTCTGAGAGGTAACTCAGATATGCCACTGAGTATTTTTTTATTCAATTTAAGCTTTCGTTCTTTTCCGTTGCATAGAATGTCCATCACATATTGTATGCGTGTGTCGCATCATTTATATTTTGCATAGACCATGCTTTTGTTTCTGCATAGAATATGCTTTCAATTAACGTCATACGTCGGTTGTCTATGTTGCATGGAATATACTTTGTGCATCTATAGCACTTATTCACTTTGTGCATCTATTGCACACCTCTCTCTTTTATCTTAGGACGCGTAATGCGCGGCCCTGGGTGTGTATCATCTCGGGACGTGAGAAGCACGATCTCAAGCCGTTTTCTGGTATCTCAGGATGCGTGACGCACGACCCTGGGTGTGTTGTATCTCGGGACATGTGAAACACGAGCCCGAGTGGTTTTTTAGTATCTCAAGACGCATGACGCGCGGCTTTGGGCGTCTTTTATATCAGGACGTGCGAAGCGCGACCCTGAGCTGTTTTCTTGTATCTCAAGATGTGTGACACGTGGCCTTAGGCGTGTTGTATCTCAGGACGCGTGAAACGCAAGCCCAAGTGGTTTTCTAGTATCTCAGGACGCGTGACATGGGACCCTGGGTGTGTTTCATCTCGGGACATGCGAAGCACAATCCCGAGCGATTTTCTTGTATCTCAAGACGCATGACACACGGCCATGGGCGTGTTGTAGCTCGGGACGTGTGAAACGTAAACCCAAGCAGTTTTCTAGTATCTCAAGACGCATGATGCACAGCCCTGGGCGTGTTTCATCTCGGGGCGTGTGAAACGCGACCCCGGGTGGTTTTCTTGTATCTCAAGACGCGTGACGCGCGACCCTGGGCGTGTTGTATCTTGAGACACATTAAACGCTAGCCCGAGCTATTTTTCTTATTTCTCAGGATGTGTGAAGCTCAAGCCCAAGTGATTGTCTTGTTTCTCGGGATGCGTGAAGCGCGAGCCAGAGCGGTTTTCTTGTTTCTCAAGACGCATGAAGCGTAAGCCCAAGAGGTCTTTCTTGTTTCTCAGGATACGTGAAGCGCGAGCTTGAGCGGTCTTTCTTGTTTCTCGGGACATATGAAGCGTGAGCCCGAACGATTTTTCTTATTTCTCAGGATGTGTGAAATACGACCCGAGTGGTTTTTGTTCTTCAGTTTCTCGAGACAGGTGAACCATAACCCCGAGCAATTTTCTCAGTTTCTCAAGATGCGTGAAACGCAATCCTGGGTGCTGTTTTCTTTCCTCGTCTCTTGTTTTGGCGTGGTTAGAGTGTGGTTTTATGTTTTTGCATGGAACTTGTGTTGGTTTAGCTTGAAGTTGCTCATTCATATGTTATTATCTCATTATCTTGCTTATTGCACTTGTTATTGCTTATTGCATCATCTTGTATGATCATAAGTATTCAAAATACCCGGCTTCGCGTAGCGCGTGAGTCTAGCTTTCACAGTTGCATTGTGCATTTCGCTTGCATCTTGCCCCAGAACTACGTTGGTTTGATTCCTTGCAAAGGGATATGTAGGCAGCCTGTGGGTGCAACCATTTATTTTTGTCTTCATTGTTTTTCCAAGTCTTACGGCCTTGTCAAAATGGGCTGTCTCCGGGCTTTGACATTCACCCACGTCAGTTCATGACTCCAAGTTCTGTCAAAGAGGGGCAACTGTACACACCCCACTTTTGACGGCCCTTATGACTTGGACGTCATCACATGCACACCCGATGATGAGTCTATATATTCGTCAAGTGCTTGAGGTCCTCAGTGAACTGCCACAACTTTGAGCCCTTCAAACCCTACACTCTTCTTGCCTCATGCTTGAATCAAGCCTTGGTTGTTCAAGCCTCCAATCCTTGGTGGCCGGGCTGCCAACCATCACTCTTGGTTACCGGCCACTGATGTCGCCTACCGGCTACCAATTTCTTTTACAGATATTTTGTGACAGATGTGCCAACTGTTTGCACAAATGCTTGCATCTGCTCCCACGTGTTTGGCTGGATGTTCTTGAGGGAAATTCATGTTTTCTATATGTAGAGGGCCTCCCTCTCATGTTTTGAGGTGAGAAAAATTTTAGAGCAAAATTTTTCCTCTCTTCCAAATTTCTACACTTAAGCCTACATATCCTTAACCTTTTCCTATACACCCTTAACCAAACCTTCTCATCTTTGAGCTGAGGTATTTTCGAGCTTTTTTCGAGCTCTTGAAGGGTGTGTTGTCTTGATGTGTTGCCTAGAATTGGTCTTCTCTTCAGAGGTATAAGGCTTTGCTTGTTGCTTTATTTTATTTGCTATTATTCTTGCAATTTTCCAACTACTTTTGGGCTATAAAAAGTTTGTATTTTTGGGCTGAAACTTGGGTTCTAAGGCCATTAAAGGTTGAGAGGTGGTTCACCCTTCTTTGCACCTTGTTTTGGAGGCCTTTACCCTTGTGTTTCATGTCCTTTTACTATTTGTTTTTGAGCTTTTAAACACTGTTTTTCAAAGTTATTTCATTGGCCAAAATTATGTTTTGAAGTCCAAATTTGGAGGGGTTAGCCTTCCCTCCTTGTGTCATGCTTACTAGCCTAGTTTGTGCTATGTTTTAGCTTATTAATCTAGCTATTTTTGTCTTAATTCTCGCATGTTTTAGGACTGTTTTTAGACTGTTTTAGCACTGTTTTTGCTTCATAGTTGCATTTCAACTTTGTTTTGCATGCTTGTAGTGTAATAGTCCTCATGAGTTTGGTGTTCTAGGCCTTAGACACCATCTTGTTTGAGTTGATTGCATTTATTTATGGTTTTCCATACTTGTGATCACCCTTAATCACCTCTGCAACCTCCTTCCTTTCTTGGCTTTTGTTTTCCTTTGAAAGTGGTTTCAAACAACTTGTTTGTTTAAGCATGAGATTGAGATGTCATGCTTAATGATTTAATCCCTTAGGGGGTTCATTACCAACGGTATGATGTCTCTTTCATGCCTAAAACAACACTTGGTTTGAGCCTTCTTTCCATTTAGAGGACTTAAACTCACCATTGGACTCAATGAATTAAAGAATGGGTGGTAATTTAAAATGAAGTAATAAAACTGAGGCTAAAATGGTGTAAGATAATAAAAAGTGTTGTGTTCAATCGGACGTTAATTGAACACATGGAACCTTGAGGCATTTCATACTCATTAGTGATGAAATGATTCAAGTGTCCAAGGTCACCACTTCCCTTGATCAATTCATGAAAGGGAGGAGGTTTGAATCTTATTTTGTTGCATTTATTGAGATTGCACACTTTGGTTCATAAGCCATCATGCAATGAAATTGCTTGAGTTGATGGTTTCTGGACCAAGCTTACTACTCCTTTGATTTGTTCATGAAAATGAGAGGTGAGTTGCACAGATAACCCTTGAAAATACCATGTGCATGCTTTGTTTGTTCTCTGTTGCAGCAAGATAAATTGGGAACAGTGGCCGGCAGGCCACCTCTGATGGCTTGCCGGCTATCACTGGTGGCCGGTAGGCCCTCACTACTGGCTGGCCGGCCACTGATGCAAAATTCAACAATGTGTTCTTTGAGTAGAGCAGAGCTGTTCTGGAAGTGGACAAAGATGTAAGTGTTCTACTGTGCAACAGAGACCTTCCAGAAGCAAAACAGTGACTTTTTAGGTGGAAACCGAGCACATGCATGAGCATTCCTCGCATATCGAGCATTTAGTTTAAATATTTGTTGTAATTAATTAGTTGTAACTAGTTAATCTTACAAAGTGTTGTAATTAATTAGTTAGTTAGCTAATTGTTTTGATCCATTAGTTAGCTAGAATAGTTAATTCATTTGTTGTAATTAGTTAAGTAGTCTAGCTAATTTCATTTGTTTTGTAATAATTAGCTTAGTTTTAATTAGTTAGTTAATTAGCTTAGTTCATTCGGACTCTCCTTCGTGAGAGCGTAATGTAATAATGTGTATGTCTTCCAACCCCATGTCTTTCTCCCTCTTATTTACTAGCTTATGATAGTTAGTTTAGGAGCATCACATTTAGCTTAGCATACTCCATCTTTGTATCCACTTGTATTACATGCATCGAGGCTCGGTTCATCATTCTAACTTGCATTGTTAGTTTAATACTTCTTTGAATATGTGCTTAGACCGCATGTTATCAAAATTGCTTCATTTTCCACATTAGTAGCCAAGCCTAGTAATTCCATATCGCATGTGTTACATTAGTCATATCGTATAGTTAGAAATCATGTATTTTTCTAACTCATTTCTTTTTAGCTTGGAGCACTAGGTGAGCCTTTACTCGCTTTAGCATATCGCATGAGTGTGATTGTTGCCATGTTTAGCATACTTGCCATGATGCTAAGTGCTTAAATGCTATAACTGTTTGAATGCCTATAAATGAAGGCTTATTTCTTGAATTCGAATAACTTGAGTAATGTTTATATGCAACCACTTTTTCAAGTGGTTACATATTTTGAAACAATTTTTCAAACAAAACATGACTCGAAATGTTCTAATTCTTGCAAAGTTAGTCTATACTTGTGTGTGCGCATCACATAGTAATGCTAGCCTAATAAATCGAAACAAGAGCATATAATGTAAATAAGAATCACATCATGATTAGTAGAGGACGAACTTTGATTGGGCAAGCGTGGGTGCTCAATTCATTCATGACCTTTCCCTCTCGTATCTAAGTTCCCAAGTCGAGACAATCTTAGTGATGATGGAGATGTGGCCTTTGGCATGAGTCATGGGTTTCCTAGATTTCCCAAAAATATTTAGATGGTGACTTTGTATCTGGCAAAGCAATCTGTTTTTGGCAATTTGATTCAAAATCGATTTTCCAAAAGATTTGCCAGATTTAGACTCTTTGGTGTTCATCTATTTCACATTGCACTAGTGAGATTAGATTCAAATTCGCGGGAGTCTGATATTGTAGCGCCTGTTCATCTTCTGAGAGGGGGCACAAAAAGTCAAGCTACATCCATGCATACTGATTATGTAATTAAAATAAACCTAAAATATGTTATTCTAACAAGATGAGAAGAATACAAAAAGAAAGAGTAAGAGAATAAGTAGAATGACTAAAATATGTGAACTACATGATGATTATGCCAAAAGAAACTACCCTACATACTTACATATTAAGAAAACAAGAAGAAAATAGGACTGGAATTAAAAAAAAAAAAAAGATTCAAGAATACCTACTAGTTTTGCTTAAACCAAAGAGCAATCTAAGAGATAGAAAGAAAACCAAGTTTTGCTTACATGCAAGCCTCCCTCAAGCTTAGGTTTCTGAGTTTGGGTCCAAGCGCTGAGTTAGTTGGATGTTTTAAGAAGTTTGTAGATGCTATAAGGGTGAGAAATTTCGTGGCTAAGGCTAAGGGTGATGGAAACAAGCTGATTTTGAGCTCAAATGCTCTTAAAAGACACAAAATTCTTAACCCCCTCAAAGTGATGGGGAGAAGGCCTTTATATTGGCATTACGAGGCGTGGGAGGCAAGCTAGGGCAACCCCCAACGCTTTTCTCTACTTCCCCCCTTCAGAAATGCACCAAGATTGAGTTTCCATACTTGGCTCTACGATACTTCGACGTGCGCACACACAATTATTGTGCGCACATACAAACAACATGCACACTCATATCTAACGTGCACACGTGCATTTTTCCTTGGTACATGTGCCATGCTTGTATGCACAAGTACATAGTCCTATGCTCTTGGCTTGCTTGTGACACAAGCTCGAATTGCATTCTAATCAATGTTTTTGATAAAATGGTCACTTATTTTGGAAAATACAATTAATCAAAGCACAATCGGGCTTTCCAGGGTTAAGAAGTTGTTTTTGGGTAAAAACGAGTCCAAGGGTAAAATAGGTATTTTTGCAAAAAGTTGATTTTCGGCCAAAATGGGTTTATTACAGCATCTTTAAATGGGGTGTCTATGGTTTCCCCTCTTTGATAGAGCTCAAACAATCATGAAGTGATGAGAGACGAATGTGAAAGACCCAAGACCATCCCAGTTGACATGACCCTAAGGCTTAAGGCAGTGTCATACATTCATACAAGTGATCAAACCTGCATCTTGCCTACATATCATTGATGCAAGGAATCAAATTAGTGTAGTACCGAGGCGATTGTGCAACAATCTTATACGTGAATGAGTGTGTGAAACAAGCACTCAAGCATTCATTCAGGCATGCATCAAAAGTGAGGAGAGCAGGTGATACCTTCTGTACTCACCTTGTCGTACCTATGCCAAGTTCCTTTCCATTCTTTTCCAGGCTTGTGCCAATCTTGCAAAATTTTCCAAAGAAAATTATTCCAAATAATAAAGCATACCATAGTGTGGTTAGAGTGATGCCATTATGATGCCAACGATTCCAAGGTATGTCATTCTAATGCCCTATCAACGAGGCAAAGGTGTGTCATTACAAGCCATTTCGTGCTCATATCGATGAGTCATAGGGTTTAACAAATGCCATTCCACACTTGCATCGACAAGATACAGAGTTTATTAGGTGTCATTCCACGGTCACATCAACAAGACATGAAGATTTGTTCTATGTCATTTCCAAGCTTGCATCGGCAAGACGTGGTGGTTTAAATGCCAAGTTGTGCTTTTTCCATGCTCACATCGTCAAGACATGGGGGTCTAAATGCTATTCCACGCGGCAAGACTTGGGAATTTTTAAATGCCAAGTGGTCTCTTTCCATGCTCACACCGGCAAGACATTGGGGTTTAAATGCTATTCCATGCTCGCATCAGCAAGATATGGGAATTTAAATGCCAAGTGGTACCCTTCCATGCTCGCATTGGTAAGACATAGGGGTTTAAATGTTATTCCATGCTCGCATCGGCAAGACATGGGAATTTTTAAATGCCAAATGGCACCTTTCCGTGCTTGCATTAGCAAGACATGGGGGTTTAAATGCTATTTTATGCTCACATCGGCAAGACATGAGAATTTTTTAAATAATAAGTTGTGTATTTTCTACGCTCGCATTGGTAAGACATGGGGGTTTAAATTCTATTCCATGCTCTCATCTACAAGACGTGGGAATTTAAATGTGATTCATTTCCATGCTCACATTAGCAAAACATGGGAGTTTAAATGCTATTCCACTCTTGCATCAACAAGACGCGGGAATTTTAAATACCAAGTGATTCCTTTCCATGCTCACATCGGCAAGCCATGTGGGTTTAAATGCTATTTCATGCTCGCATCAACAAGACGTGGGTATTTTAAATGCGAAGTGATTCCTTTCCATGCTCACATTGGCAACACATAGAGTTTTAGATGCTACTCTATGCTCGCATTAGCAAGATATGAGAATTTAAATGCCAAGTGATTTCTTTCCATGCTCACATCGGCAAGACATGGAGGTTTAAATGGATACCAAGTGATACCTAGTGGTTTTGACATTACCATGATGTATAAGCAGTGCCAGGTGTTTGCCAAAATGCATTAAATGGTGCCAAGTCTTTACCAAGTGGGTGCCAAGGTTTTCCAATTGTTTGTTATGATGCCAAATGTGGTTTTGAGGAATATATTTTTCTATGCCAAGTGATTTATGTGCCAATGTTGTGTGGTACCAATACAGTGGATGATAAAATGAAAGTCGTGCCAATGCTTGAGTTTAAGTTTGTAATATACCTGCGTCTTAAGGATGTCTAGAGGATGCCATAAGCTGGAGTGATCAAGAAGCTCCTAAATTCCCGTGCCAATCAACCTGTCATTTTCATCCTGCTCAAATCTTGTGTTTATAATGATCATCTTGGGAGGCAAAACTCCTTCCCAAATGCCTCGTCAGTTGGTATGATTGAAGTGTCCTTCATGTGTAGCTCCTCATTCAAAAATTCTACAAATTCGCCATGAAGCCTCACCCTCTTTGATCCATCAACCCTTGCATGTGTGGTGAGAGGCTGTAGACCTCGATACTAGTCAGTTAGACTAGGACCATGTTGGCATGCTGGAGTCGAGTAGATACCTAGTTATCCCACCTTTTTAGTTTCTACTTCATATTCCTTATCTCTTTGCCTTTCAATTGTACTATTTAGGTTCCTTATGGGCATGCTGAGAGCTACAATAGGACATTACTGAGCATTATGGTGCTGATCCAAGAGTATGCTATGGGTGCTTCCTATGGGTACTCGGGGCCCGATTCAAGTGACTTTCCTTTTCTTTCATCTAATGATTCCAACTATACTGTAATCTTGGCTGATTCAAAGTTCTTATTTCTTGCAAGTCATTGGCCTATCTGGGTATACGGGAGGTGCATCTACATCCAATGCAGGTGAAGGAGGCAATTCGGATGATGACAATGAGTCCATCAGTAGTAGCGAGGATGATGATGATGATGACGATGATGATCAAGATAAAGGGGCCCATTCTAGGGCGGTTCGAAGTACCCTTAAGGAGGCTGACCACGTTTCATTTTTCATAGTCTTTAGGATGTTTATGCTTTTCATGTTTTTGTATTTTTCTTTTTTCTTTTTTCGTTTTTCCAGAAAACATGGTACATGATGCCTATGGGGGATGCCCTATCCTTTTTATAAAAATATGTCTTTTTGTACAAATCCAAAATTTTCATGGTATATGCAATGAAATCCAGCATTCTTTTTCTCAAAATCTTTTATTTCTTTCAAATGCTTGGCCTTTTGTGCGTTTCTTGTGAATCTGACATTGACTCTTGAACATGACTAAGAGAATAAAACAAAATTACAACTCGAAAATGTTGTACATGCAACCTAACAATCTAACATGACTCTAACATTAATGCCAAAATGCCCCTATTGTCTTTGAAACGTCGTATGACATGCTTTGAATGAACCAGTTGAATTGTCATGCCTGATGAAGATGTGCGAGCCAGTTAAACCATCTTGGAATTTAAAGCGGTTGCGTTAACTTTTCCAGGGTGAGTTTCAAGAGTGTAGGTCGGCTTCTTTATGTATCTACTTGTTTGCCTAGTTCCTAGCAATGACGAGTGGTGGGATAGTTAGCCCTATCTTGGTTGATATGGCCAAGCGGGTTAAGGATGAGAGGAGCTTCATTCGTTTTGTCTTGGTAGAGACTTTTGACGGGTTTTGGATGAGGTTCAATCTAGTAGGACAGCGGTCTGCCGAATTGACAGATGCGGATTGGTAGATTAGCGGATGGATGCAAATCAATTTGGCAGTTTAAATTTTTATAAACTTTAAACATAATACAACAATTTGTCAACATTTTTTTTTTTTTTTTGATAACAATCCAACTCAATTTAACCAAAAGATTATCAAGTTAATTGTCAAATACCAATAATAAATACATATAAGAAAACCATGCATTATCAAAACAATTTCATTACTTTTTTTTATTCAAAAGCTATTTAATTTTATTTTTTTTAAAATGACAAAATTAAGCCATATATTTTCCACACAAAATACAAAATATTAACCCTTGCCATTTGATAAAAGAATTTCCAAATTGAAAACAAATTGAAAACACAATAGAATATCTAAACACTTTTTCAATTGAAAACACAAATAGAATATCTGAATAAATTGAAAACACAAAGTCTTACAAATTACTAGGGGTACTCGTGGTTTGACGGTTCGGTTATTGCCAAAGGAACCTCAAATCCACCATCCGTCCAAAACTAGGTATCTACATCACCAAATCTTAGAGTCATCACTAATCTTTTGGGAAAACTAGGAAGCGTGTAACTTGTGCCAAAGGGCGCTGTTCGTCATAACCAAAGATGCCTTGGTTTGGAAACTTCGGTCTAGGAGGCAAGGTCATGAATTAAGCACCCCCACTCACCTGATCAAAAGATCGACCTCTACTAAACCATGATATGAGTTTTATATCATGGAAAACCATGTTTTGTGTAGCAGAGACAAAGTAGAACAAACAAAACAATTCCAAGGAATGCTTATCCTTTCTACTCCTTCCTATCATAAAGATATTCAAGAAAGGTGTAGATAGGCCTCATGCAACATCCAACAACAAAATATGGTATATAATATGTACAAAAGCTATTAAATGGACAGGTGCTAATAAATACAGGAAATGAGACTAAAAGAAACACAAGCCAGAGAAATAAATGTAAATCTGCAGTCATCTCTTTGTTGATAAGGGTAAATTAATACATAAATCCATGCTATTAATTGGAGATAGCAGATTGCCACCATTTCTAAGTTGAAGCCTCATAAAGCTAATGAAAGCTTTATATCGCTTCTAATAAAGTAGGGAGGAAGTGCAAGAAAATACATATAACCCATCAAAAGGGTTGAAGACTCATCTTCTATGTCATGGAATATGGATGTAGAATCCATTTCCATGTTAAAACTTGGTTGAGAAGAGAGTTTTCAACACTTTTTAATGAGGAAGCTCTTATAGCTTCAAGAAGTTAAAAGAGAGAATGAAAGATAACAAAGGATCATCCAATGGATCCCATAAAGCAACCACAAATACTCAATATGATTGAGTAGGAATTGAATCACATTGACCAAAACACTTGGATGATACAAAAGAGTAAGGAAATGATATGATGATACAAAAGAGTAAGGAAATGATATGAAAGCAAAGAAATTACATTATCTAACAATTTTATAGGGGGTGGCTGAGCCATCCACATCCCAAAGCTAAAAGATTACATTGAAACAAAGATAGATTATGCTATAACTCTATGAGGGCGGTTGACCCATCCACATCCGAAAGAGAATCAAAAATTTACATAACCAAAAGCTATGGAAATAGAGTGAAAGAAATGAGAGAGGGATAAGAAAAGTTACAACTCTTACCATTCAAAGCAAGGAAGAGTTTTTGATTAGCAAACTTCGTTTCTATCACCCTCAAGGTTCTTAGAGATAGCTTGAACCCATGGAAAGGAGCCACAAGATCAAGCTTTAATGTTGTTTACGTCATGTGTGTATAAGAAAGGAGATTAAACAGTGAGACATTCTTGGGTTCAAGGTGGTTTCGCTCTCAAACTCTTCAGATCACTCTCTTGCTCTTCAAAAACAAATTCTAACCTTTGAAAATGAAGTGGGGCAGTTGTATTTATAGAATTCGAGATAGAAAATATCTAAAACATGGACAAGTGGCTTTACTTATGTGCATGAAAACCAATTTTCCCAAAAATGCTCTATTTCCCGGACAAAACATCTGGCCGATATATATTTAATCCGGTCAGCACTTTTTTGTATGGGCAAATGAAAATTCAGTTGGCCAGCACATTTTTTGTATGCCCAGATGAAAATTCAGTAGGTCAACATATTTTTTGTATAGCCAGATCAGTTTTTTAAATAGGAAAACAAGTTTTTTTTTTCCTAGAGAATTCTTGTTCTTTCCACTCATCTCCACTTTTTCCTTACTCAATTTACTAAAAAAATATAATACTTGAATTTTGAAAATGCAAGCCTAAGAACTTTGTAGAAATGTTTGGATCCACACAACAAAAAGACATTTTGAAAAGGGTTTTAAGAGGGCCTACAATGGTTTGGCCAAAACGGGTGTAAGGTTGAGATTAAAGCTTAAATCTGGCTCTCTTGATGAAGAACTTGTAAGATAGCACATTACAACTCTCATCATCTGGTGCTCAGAAGAAAGCGCCCAAGTTTTAAGGTCGATCAAAATGGGGTTTCTATAGCATAGAAACTTATTCTTGGCACATTGTTGGAGGGAACGGCGGAGGGGGAAACAATGAAACCCTAGAAGGATTCTAAAGCCTCCCCATAGCTCTATAAATAGAGCCCCTCCACCTCTCTTTGGAAGAGGTTAAGTGTCACGACCCGAACCCGCCCCTATGGGTTAAGGCCATAACCGGCCAGTAATCATGAGATTACCTACGGCCTCAAACCAAATAAGACAAAACTCATCAGAGTAAGGGGCCAAACGGAAGCAAATTTAAAAC
This sequence comes from Camellia lanceoleosa, assembly GCA_025200525.1. Classification (NCBI taxonomy): domain Eukaryota; kingdom Viridiplantae; phylum Streptophyta; class Magnoliopsida; order Ericales; family Theaceae; genus Camellia; species Camellia lanceoleosa. The sequence continues at coordinate 100,147,925 of CM045768.1, forward strand.
TCTATCCATAGAGCCGTGCTTATATGCACATCATAACATTCCACATTTACATATGTTAATAACTCACAACAGAAAGTACAGTAGCATAAGGTTCTGTACAAATAGGATCATTCAAATCTAAGTCAGCCAAACAAAACTATACACAGACGTAAACCAAAGTCCTCGCCAACATAACAAAATACACAGAATGGAAAAAGGGCGAAGACGTGTCTCGTGCATGAGACGCAATGGCTAACTCTTCAAAACTTTGGTTGTTCCATACAGGCTTCACTGAGGCTGGGTCTGGACCTCTCTAGGCTCACCTACAAACACATGAATGAGTGTGAGCGAAAGCTCAGTGAATAATATCAAATAAGGAATATACATTGGAATAATATACATCAAATGGCCTTGGGCCCAATTTATATTTCTAACTAATAAATACATTCATAGATATATGTAAGTTAAGTAACTACGGTTCCAAACACATCATACAGCCTCGAGCCCAATCTATTCGTATCATTCAGGTCAAACTGGCCTTTGGCCCATTCAAACTTTCATGTGAAACTGTTATTCATGTCAAACTGTTATTCGTGTCAAACTGGCCTTTGGCCCATTCGAACTTTTATGTCAAACTGGCCTCGGGCCCATTCAAACTATCATGTCAAACTGGCCTTCGGCCCATTCAAACTTTCATGTCAAACTGGCCTTCGGCTCATTTAAACTTTCATTTGTGTCAAACGGCCTTTGGCCCATTCAAATGACAAACTGGCCTTTGGCCCATTCATTCGTTCATGTCGAAATGGCCTCCGACCCATTCATTCATGTCAAAACGGCCTCCGGCCCCTTCATTCATGTCAACACAGCCTCCGGCCCATCCATTCATGTCAAAATGGCTTCCAGCACATTCATTCGTGTCAAAACGGCCTCCAGCCCATTTTTTCGTGTCAAAACGGCCTCTGGCCCATCCATTCTTGTCAAAACGGCCTCCGGCCCATTCATTCATGTCAAAACGGCCTCTGGCCCATTCATTCCATTATTCAGATCAGACTGGCCTCTAGCCCACTCATTTGGTATAGCAAACATTGTCCACCAATCGAATCAACGAACTTATAAACTTACATAGAGGTACGCAATTGGACAGCAACATATCCATCGAAACAACAAACTTATAAAACTTACATAGAAGTAAGAAATTGGACAACAACACATTTCAGATATCTTTGTTAAGATATTACTAACGGTGATCGGCTGATCGATTTGCCCTGGAGCTTGACCCTGCACATCACATAACACATATGGGTCACAACCGATTCAATCCGTTCTTAATTCACATATTCCTCTTTAGGCTTAATTCTTATTCTTTTAACTCATTTACAATGCTCAATGTATGCCTAAGAGTACTTAGAAGTGAAAGGGAACAGAAAACGGAACACAGAATGCATTTTCAAAATTTCAGCAGGGGTCCCCGCCGGCGTGGACTTCCCTTCTTGGACCCATGAGGTCTGCAAAAGTACTGGATGCATCAAAAGTACCCTCGAGCGTGAAGTCTGGCACTCGAGCTGAAGGTCTATCTACATAGCTCCCCACTCGGGCGTGAACTTTCCCACTCAAGTGGACATCCAAGTCTGCAAAAATACTGGGAGCACGAAATTCACACTCAAGCTGAGGTTTCCCCGCTCGAGCGGACATCAAATTTTTTGGGTTTTCCAGAACATGTTCTTGAGCTTCAACTTGACATTCAAAGGCTCTAAATGCATGATTTTGGCTCAAACTTCACATGAAACATGTACTAACATGGTACAAACACCAAATTACAACATCATGAAGCTCAATTTCACAAATTAATCACATGCATGTCCCAATCTATACCAAATTTACTTTCAACATAACAATTTCATGCATTCAAGCTCATACTCTTATGAATTGTACATGCATGTGGGGTACAACTTCCATTTTCAACTCAAATGGTACAAATGATGTTCCAAATCATGAAGCTACACAAAACTACTCATACATGTAAGGTTTGATGCTCCATTCTTCATATTTAACATGCTACATGCTAGAACACCCAAAATTGTAACAATTATGTGGTCATTTTAACTTCAAATTCATTTCAACTCTTGCTCTTGATTACCCAACTAGCTTGAATACACAATTTACAACTTATACTCATAAGTTTATGCTCAAATGCTCACCTAGAGGTTCAATCTTCCAAAAAGGGGCAAGTTCTTGAGCCTAGCCCTTCAAAGCTTGAGCTCCTTAGCAAAATCTTCAAAATTGAACCCTCTCTCTCTCTCTGAATCTGGTTCTCTCTCTCTCTCTCTCTCTAGAGAGGAATTTCGGATGATGAGCTCAAAAAGGGACAAAGTGAGGGTGTATAATGGCCTCTAAAAGCCCCCTCTCAAATACATTAGTCTAATGTAAAATAATTGAGCACTAACCCATTAATTTAATCTAATTAATTTGATCCAAATCAATTTTGAATTAAATTTCCCCGTAGGCTCTAAAAATTATGCTAGTCACAATGGCATAATCAATTTTGGTTTCGGTGGCCGATAGGGCCTTCAATTTAATTTCCAAAACTGATAATTGAACAGATATTCCTACAGTGAACAGATAGAAATTCAAAATAACATATTTTCACATGATGGCACACAAAATCATATCAATCACATAATCACATTTATATTAAGGACCAATTAACATATTGCAGAATAGGGATATCACATTAAGAACTTAGAGTAATTCTTGAAGTTTAGAAGCCAACACCTCACCTCTTCTCTCCCCGTCCACTTAGCTTTGAAAATACCACACAGCAAGTCTTTGAAATCATCCTAAGACTTGAAGAACTTGAACTAAGTCATAACCAAAGCTTGAGGGAGGCTTGCATGCAAGAAAGCAAAGTTTTCTCGCTCTTTCTTGTGTTTTCATCAAAACAGCAGGTAACCTCTCATCTTTTCATTACTTTAGTGCTTCTTTTATCCATATTTTCAATAGTTAATCATAGTTAGGGTGTTGTTTTAGCATATTTGTCTTGTTTTAGTCATATAATAATCATGCATGGCCTAATTTGATCATCATGTGGTTTTCTAGTATTTTTTCCTTCTATGTATTATTTGTATTTGATGCATGTTCATCATACTAGTAGCCTCAAACCGGACCTAAGATCATTATTGTATATATTAGTTTCATATTAAGGTCATATTTAATTTATGTATTGCATGTAAGACGCGTAAAGTAGGCATATGGGTAAATCCTCTCAATCTCCTTTGCATGTGCTTATTATTTGCATCGTTTTTCAATTAAGCAAGTTAAATTCTTTTTATGTGCAAAATTGTATGTTTTGAATGTTTTACAAATATTGCTAATTTTAGATTGGGTTTATGGTCATGGATTGATGAAATCCACTTTTATTGAAAAAACATTATTCTCTTGAAAACATGGCTTTATTCCTTCGAATCTAAAATAAATTATATTCATTTTTTTTCAAATCACATAGTTTACATTCATTTAGGGTTTAGGTCTAAAAATGAATTTGTATGAATAATTAACCATTAAAATCATATAATAGAAAGTGAGTAGAGGCCAATCTTCGGATTGGACAAAAGGGGGCGCTTTCATGCAAATTGCCTTACCCTTTTGTGCCTAAGCTCTCGAACCCAGAATTCTCTTAGTTATGATGGATTAGGCCTTAACTTAGCTTTCATCATTAAGGGTTTCTTAATTCCCCTTTAAAAATTAAGTGGCAACTCTTTGTTGGTCAAAGCAAGTTGATGTGGGAAGTAATGTCTTGGATTCAAAAAAGGCATGGCACCCATAGTTGGCGACTATGCTGGGGACTTAAGTTAGCTTGACTTGAAATTTTCTATTTTATGAAATTAGCGGTTAATTGTTAATTACATTGCATCATTTTAGAACTAAGGAAAGCTACCCTATTACATAATATCCCAACACTATTCGTGGGTTATATTATGTTAGTAAGGGAAGCGTCAGATTATGCTATTAGTACTGTTTGATCATGCCCTTGTGAGATGAGAGGTATATTGATAGTAATAACTTATGTACCCTTTTGTGACCAAACCTAACTTTTGCATATAGCGAGCATTAGCACCTTCCAAACTAGGATAGGATACCCTCTTTTCTAGATTGTGTTTTTGCCTTTTTGTATGATTTAGTGAATCTTAGATGTCATTTCCAAATTAGGACATGGAAACTCTACCCTCTAATAGGCATGAATGCAAATTATGTGCTTATGTGATATTTTAGAAATGATTTGATTTGATTTCAAAGATCAACATTCCAAAAATCTAAGGAGTGATATATGGTAATGATTTGATTTTGAGGCAATTCGAGTTATTTGGGGCAATGATCCAATTACAAAATTTAGGTGTTCAATTTAGGCAGTGATTTAAATTTTGATTATGATTTGAGCAATGAATGGTGAATTAGGGGATGGTTTCCCAATTTTAAAGGATTTGAGTTTGAATTTAAGTTCTTACCTTAGTGATCAATTGAGAATGATTGTCTTTCCAAAATTTTAAATCCCCATGAAAACATGTGATCAAAAGACAATTTAGAGGGGAAAAAATGGTAGATAAGAATCTTTCTAACTTAAGTAGAGTCTTTGAGAATATGGAAGGTGTTTGATTGAATAAGAATCTTTAAGTCATTGACATTAGGGGAAATTTCAAATTTTATGAAAAATGGTAGATAAGAAAGTGGTGATCAAATCTTCCTTTTTGAACGAAATTTCAATTCCTCTAGAAGATATTTAGCTAAAAGACAATTGCTTGATTAGATGCTCGAAATAAAATCCAAAACTCCTTGGGAGGCAAGAACTTTGAAAAAGAAATCCGAGTAAAAATTTGGAAATTATGGAAAGTTTTTAATTAGACTAAAATCTTTAGTTTCAACTTTTTCTTCATTTTCCTCTCTCCTAGGGCTTGGATTTGGGGGTTTTCACCCATTTTTCTACTTTTCTTCTATTTTCCTTCATGGCTAGCGGTGAACTTTCCATCCCCGACCCTGTTATTGATATTAGAGCCGTCCTAGGTGGAGACATAGAGGCCGAGGACGTCGTCCCTCCCATTCCTGAGCTGGAGTTGCCTCTTCTTGCTGATAGATCATTTGATGTGGCCACCTACCCACGCTCTAACCCCGGGCAATATCCTACAATTTGAGGGCCTTATCCCTGGGATTAACGAGGATGTTCTACTGCAGGAGCCCACCGAGCACTTGTTCGCCGATGCCTCTACGGTAAGCACTATTCTTTTCTTGTTTGAACCTATTTGAACTCCTTTCAAGGTACTGTAGAGACTGACAACATTCCCATACTACAGGTGATGGCCAAGAGGATTAGAGGTTATAGATCTGTTTCTAGCCCTAGGCACTGGTACGAGAGGTTCCCTACGGAGGTCCGTGAATTAGTCGACGCGGCTGGCTTCGGGCCTTTCTGCTTAGGACTGGTCCAGATGAGGGCTGACCCATTACTTCACGGGGCCCTGGTGGAGCGATGGTGGGACACCACAGACTCGTTCCACTTTTCATCGATCTGGGAGATGACTTTGATCCCATACAATTTTACGATGCTCACCGGCTTGCAGGTCAGAGTTGGTGGCCCGATCCCTATCGGTCCTGATATGGCACAATGGAAGGCCGCACAGCTTCACCTCCTTGGAGCGATCCTAGACATGGCCGATCCTAGGACGGTGAGGTAAATTTGGTTCTTGGAGCATTTCTCTGATCTTCAACCAGCTACTCCAGAGGAGGTCACCAAGTACGCTCGTGGCTTTCTTATGTATCTCCTCAGTAAGTAGCTGGAAGAGATGTTTCAGAAGGGTTCATACATTCAAGTAACTCCTCGTGGGGAGTACCCGCGATCTTTATCTCCAACAAAGATGGCTCTATCCGTATGTGCATAGATTACAAAGAGCTGAACAAAGTGACTATCATGAACAAGTATCTGCTACCTAGAATTAATGACTTGTTTGATCAGTTGAAGGGGGCAGCTGTGTTCTCTTAGTTTGATCTCAGAACGGGTTACCATCAGATGGGTGTGTCAAAGGAAAGTACATTGCTTATTGCTTTCCAGACTTGGTATAGGTTGTACCAATTTCTTTCCTATTTCATGGACTTGATGAACAAAATTGGTATAGTTTGAATAGACGAGTGCTTTGCGTATTCACGTGAGTAGATGAGAGGTTGTGTATATATATATTGTTGTCTCGTTCTCAAGAGTAGACGAGTGCTTTGCGTATCTATATGCTAACTGTCCAGGGAGTGTGGGTCAAACTCAGGATGATATTTTCGTGCAAGTTTGGCTTCGGAGTGGTGTTAGGTATACAGGAGACACATGAGATACATGTGTAGGCCGGAAGTGAAGGGCCGAAGTGGTCGAGTTAAGGTACAAAGAATTAAATACGAACTTATTGGTATAGTTTGAATTGTTTTGATTTGTACATCTTTAGAAATAATAAATAACCTCAATAAATTTCAAAATTTGGGCAGAGGCATGTATACGTAGTTCTAGACAACTTTTGTATTTTAACTTTTTACTAAAAAGATTGATTAGAACTTGTAATCGGATGATATTGATTATAATAGTTTTTATTCATTTTAACAATGCAGGCTTTAGATGCTGTTTTAACCAACGAAATGAGCTCATTTTATTGATTTTTCATAAACTGAAGTAAAATATTATTTTGAACACTTTTCGTACTTTGAACTGTTTCAAAAAAAATCATCTTAGGGCAGTTTCTTTTCGTTTTCAACTTCAGATTTTTTTGGGCGAATTCCGTGTAGGTTCTTCTATCAAGTTGTTCTCTCAACCTGTTTGGTTTCTACTAAATTTGTTCACGTAGCTTTTTAGGAAATGTGATTTTGTACAACTTTTGTTCTTTGAGTTTTGGTCAATTCGAATGATTTAAGTATGAAACGGTGCATTGTGTTTATACTTATTCAGTAATTTACTTATAATTAAATTGTACTAACTTTATTATTTATTTATTTATTTTTGTGTAGAATGGTGGGTCTTACTAACTTTTTATGTAGGATTGATCCACCATATTTATTTTTATTTTCATTATTTTTTTATATACTTAATTTATATTTAGTTGTGTACAGGTAAGAAACTAAATGTGTCGCCATATTTCAGGAAACTACATCTTCGTCTTGGTGTGGGTGGAACTACTTGTCTTGTCCCATAACAAGAATCAAATGTACTTTTGTTTGTGTTCGGTGGACAAATGGGTGTGAAATCTTGTACTCATACCAATATACTTGTATACTGATCCGTTTTGTCTCTTGGCATCTCTAGTGCATTCTATTTGAACGCAGTCAAGTTCATTTGCAAGATTAGTTGGGACTACAGTGGTGATGAGAAATAACTACGATTGTAGGACATATCTTTTGGACTTCTTTTGTTTTTTGGAGTTTAGGGTTGATGTTAGTTTTTTTTTTTTTTTTTTTTTTTTAAATGACCTTAGTATTTTGATAATTTTGCATCGTGGGTTATTTTCTAACGTTACATTACTTAAGTTGTTTTGACTATTTGTTGCAACTTTAATGTTAGAGGCATTGATAGTCATGAATTTATGATGGATGGTTTGGTTGGCAGCCTGTTAATTTATTTTTTTTTATCCTTTGTAATTTGTTGAGTATTGAAATTTACTCAAATCTTATGGATACGAGAACATTTAGATTTTGTTTCACTCCTTGGATTTGGATGATGGAATATTGATTGGGGTTTAGTCCTAATTTAATATTTTATTATCCAAATTTTGAGGCGTGACATTGTCTTTGCTCGAAAACAATATACAAACTTATAATATTTGCAAATTATTTTATTTTTTTCCAACTAATTTGTCATGTAGTAATAAAGATTTGATATTAGAAATTGGGCGATAATTTTGGTCTCCACTTTAATTGGAAAAAATAGTTGGTAGTACGCTTTTTGCCCTTCAACTCTACTTGAATTTTACTTTGATCCTATCTATCTTTGGGTCATGCTACGATAGACACCCCTTTTAGGGTGTATTCATATTCAAGTTATGACATTTCACAAATGTCATAATTAAATCTTTGGGCAAAATTCAATTTACCCCATGTGATTTGCGTTCGGAGCAGTTTACCACCTTATAGTTTAAATATAGGCAGACAGACCCCCCCTTCTATGCTTTTGGAGTCAACTACAATCCTCACACTGTTAACTGAAAATATGAAATGACTTTAATACCCTTGATTTTTTGTTTCTTGTCAAACTCTCTCTTCTATTGTATACATAATTTCTAACTTAAAGCAATATTAATTGAAACCAAAACCACATATCAATATTGAATTCCTAATTATTATCTTAACTCTAAATTTTGTAACCTGATAATAATATGACATTATAATAACCCCGACCTATGATTAGCTAATTAACTTTACTTAAGAATGCTTAATCAATAATTAAGATGAAATTCTAAATTAATTGCATGTGTATTGTGTTATTTGTGCTTATATTTGTTTGATGTAGAAATATCTATTTGAATTTATGTTTCAATATACGAATTGAAGGCCTTAACGACATTTGATCACGAAATTGACTAGGTTAACACGTAATGGGAAATTTTTAAAAATTATTGGTATGTTTAATTGAAATTTGATTCAGAATCAAATAATTATAATAAATTGATTAAGTTAAGCTAGGATTAATTTAAACCCACTAATCAAGTCTATATAAGGCTAATAGACCCAATGTCATTTCATCTTTATTTCTTTGAGAATAAAAACATGAGAGAGAGAGAGAGAGAGAGAGGCTTAGGAAAATTGTGTTCAAGCTTGAAGATTGTAGAGAATTGAAGGAATTGAATAATTTGACTTGGAAACTCAATCAGTTGAACATTTAGAACACAATTGAGCATCTAAGTTAAAAATTTGACTTTGAATTTCATCACAATTGATCATGCATTGGAAGGTTTAAGTTCAAAGGATTAAATGCATGTTATGTTTTCACAATTTCAAGTTTACTTTTGGCATAATTCACTTGATTTTAGGCATGATTTTGCGAAATGGCTTCCAATTCATGACGTTATACAAGTTTAGACATGTTTTCTCAAGTTTTGGGCCCAAAGGATATGTTTTGAAGCTTTGAATTTGAGTTTTAAACTTGGGAAGCAAATCTGGAAATTCCAAAATCCGTACTCTTCGTTTCTGTTGTGGAGTCTGCGCTTGAGCGAAGAATGCAAGCTCCCAGTACTTTTGCAGACATGAGCCTTGGCTCGAGCGACAGAACCTGCACTCGAGCGACCACCTTTTGTTTTCCATCTTGGCTCGAGCGACCAAGCTCTTCGCTTGAGCGTAAAATGAGAGCTCTCAGAAGTTTTGCAAACCAAGGGGTCCACTCGAGCGACTAAAGTTGCGTTCGAGTGAACTGCCCTGTTTCTGAAAATTTTGCAAAGTGTTTTTCAGTGCATTTTAGCATCCTCATTGCATCTTATGTATTCCTAAGTCTTAATTAAGACATAATAATGAGGATAAGGGTTAGAAACACACCAAGATAGAAAAGAAATGAGTTATGTGTTTTCTAAGTGTGCATTTCAATGTGTATCCATTATGTATTTGTATAGGTCACGCACCATAGACTGTTTGATCCGTCTGTTCTGACTGCTTTGCTACTGGAGCTATCTGAGAGTAATAACTTCGTAAAGCTATGTTCAACTTTAATTATTTTCTGAATGATATGATATGATCAGTTTCCTAAAATACTATATTCAATAAAAATGATTGATTGTTTGAATTTTTGAAATGTAATCGTGGCATCCTTAGCATAATGTGATATCTGTTATCTATTACCTAGTACCAGAGGTTACATTATGAACTAGTTAAGCATAACCATTATTTGCTCTATATCTGACTGTCCCATGTGATCATGTGTCATCTGTTCTGTTAGCGTTAATGGATGTACCACGTATGACTATTTGTAAATTATGGATTCTAAATCTGAATATGAGTATGAATTTATTTCTGACTCTGAACTCTGATTTATGAATCTGTTACAGACATCATTTATTACAACCTTTACTCTATTATTATTCATTGGGCTCTAGCTCATTGTATTATTAATGCATGTTAGTGATCAGGTACGTGACCAAGCTCAGTGATGATTGCCTAGAGATTAGTTTTGTCAACTAACCACCGTGTCTCCCAAGGAGGTTCCTTGAGTTGAAGTGCGGTCAAGTTTCTGCAAACAAGTTTTAAGTTTTTGTATGCTCTGTATTTTGGGCTAAGTCCCTTTGACTGTATCTGTATTGGTGACGTAAGACTAACGTGAGCGTGACGTCACATATATGTAAATAAGTTTTAAATTTTTTGTCCCACGTATGTCTGCACAGCACTATGGACATTGTATTTGATATTCGCTTTTGCCAGCCCCTTAATTTTGTTTAATTTTTTCAGAGGCCTTCGGTAATCTCAAGATTACTGGCCGGTTACGATGTTAAACATATAAGGGGCAGGTTTGGGTTGTGACAGATATATATGCACATAATCTTCATATATTTACAACCAGACATATATATGCACCGTAAAACATTTGTTCAACAAATATAATACCTAACAAATATAATATCTGATGTTGGATGTTGTTAAGTTTTTATTCTTGGCAATCCCGTTTGACAAAACTCCTCTCAATTGTACTTATTTTCACACTTTTATTTCAATGAGGCTAAGAGTTTTTAGATATGAATCCAACTCAAATTGTGCCTTGCAGAGAAGTTTGTGGTGCTAATTCTTTCATGATTGCCACTTCGTTGACTAGGACCAGGATCGAGCTGCCTGGTCAGCTCACGGGAGTCAAGGGGACAACGCCTCTTGGCAGGTCCAAGGTAGTGCCACGACGGGGTTCAGGGGCAGTGCCCCTCGAAGCAAAATGCAAAAATGCATTCAAAGTTGCTTGTTTACTCGAGCTGCCGTTTGTACACTCGAGCGGAGAATGTTGGCTTCCAACAGTTTGACTTGTCTGCAAATATACTTTCAGGCGTGATTTTATGGTCGAGCGTCTATTTCCCCGCTCGTGCGTTAATTCCCACGCTCGAGCGGACCTCGCGTTCTCAGCTTCTATAAAACCTCAAGTTGCTCCAAATCTAGGGTTATGTTTTCCAGATCTTCTTTGACGGTTTTAGGGTTTTCTTTTGAGGCTATTTTGCTAGTTTTCTTTGATATTTGATTGAGTATTCAACTCATGGTTTAAGAAGTATACATCAAAGGATTGTTTGTTTATTCAATACAAAAGAGGGTGTTGTTCTTCGGTGGATTCCGAGGAATTTGGGTCCGAAGGTTTGGTGGATTCTGGAGTGGCTCATCGTCGTTGATTCGACATCGGCATTTTGAATTCAACGTTGGGCAATAAAATTCCGAGGTGAAGACGAGGCTGGAAGAGGCATATAGGGGTCGGTTCAATTTGGGCGTGGATTCGCTAGGTAATTGAGAGTACACTTGTGTAATTCCTTTATATCTTCTTAGTGGATTGTTTTGTGGCTCTTGCCCGTGGTTTTTTTTTTTTTTTTAATCACAATTGGAAGCGATCCAATTGTGGTTTTTCCATGTAAATTGTTGTGTCAATTTCTCTTGATTGTTTGATTGAGATTGTTATTTACTGTTTAAAATTGATACATAATCACAAATCAACATCTAGAGGATTTCTAGATTTTTTCAATTTGTGTCAAAGCAGGTCACTTTATTTATAAATAAAAAATAAAAAATCTTTTAGAGCGAGATCTTGTTTAATTTGTGATAATGGATTCAATTCGTGAGGGAAATTCTATTGTGTGACCACTCTTACTTGACGGATCCAATTATTCTTTTTGGAATGCTCGAAAGAGATCGTTTTTAAAATCTATTAATAAAAAAGTTTGGCAATCTGTCATGTATGGGTGGACCGAACCAACGATTACCGTTGATAGAGTAACCTTCCCTAAACCAATTGATAAGTGGGACACAATTGATTACCAAAATAGTAGCTGAAATAGTAAAGCTATCAATTAGTCGAATTTGCAATTGTGAAGTCACAAAAGAGGCTTGAGATATCTTACAAACTATTCATAAGGGCACTCCTTCTGTTAAACGCTCAAAACTTCAAAGGCTCATGTCTAGTTTCAAAAACCTTTCATTGAAAGATAGTGAGACCTTTGATGAATTTTATGCGAAGTTGATTGACATTGTAAATTCCAACTTCAATTTAGGTGAAAAAATACCGGAATCCAAAATTGTAGGAAAAATTTTGAGGTCCTTGCCTGATTGGTTCCAACCAAAAGTTACAGCTATTGTGAAGGCTCAAGATGTTGACAACCTCAAGCTGGATCATTTGGTTGGGAATCTCCAAACTTATGAGGCACATAGGAATTTCAAAAAGAAACAAAAACATGTTATTGCTTTTAGTAGTGTTCATAGAGTTGGAGACGATTCTGATGAGGATTGTGAGATAGATTCCAATATTACGGATGCTTTTGTAAAACAATTTAAAAAATCTTTTCTGAAAAAGAATCCTAATCTTCTGGAATCTACTCATACTCATAAATCAAAAGGCAAAGATAAACTCAAAATTAATTCTATAGCCAAGAAAGAGAAATGAAAGATACAAGGGAACTCTGAAAGAGTCCAATGCTATGAATGCCAAGGGTTTGGCCACTTTCCTCAAGAATGTCCTACTCTTTTGAGAAAGAAGAAAGCCCTTGCTATCACTTAGGATGATGAATCATAATTTGATAAAGATGAAAGTGACAACGAAGATCAAAGAGAAGAGGGACATAGACAATTCCTTACTTTCATGGCAGCTTCTAAAACTAAAGAACATATAGAGTATCCGAAGAGGCCGGTTGAGAATGTCACAAATGATAAATCCTCGGGAAGTGATGATGAATCCTCTTGTAGTGATGATGAAGAGCTTCAGCAAGCTTATAAAAAATTGTATAAGGAATCTCTTAACTTATCCAAATTGAATGACAAACTCACTATGAAACTCAAAGCATGTGAAAGTGAGAATGTCAAACTAAATGAGGAGATTTCCGAGGCTAGGATTGATGCCATCAAGATATCTAATGATCGACAAGTCCTTTGTGCAAAACTCTTGACTTGTGAGACAGAGAGGATTGAACTGCAGCAAATCTATGCAGCGTATGAAGAAAAGATTGAAACTCTCGAGATGTCTCAAGGTGCCTTAGAAGAGCTAATCATCAACAAAGAGGAAGAGCTCAAGTGCGCTATGGCAACCATTGGTCTTTGGAAAAAATGGATCAGAGACTTTGGACAATATCATTGGGTCTCAACAAATTTGTTTTGACAAGAGTGGCATTGGGTATGGTGGTAAGAAACAGCAAAAACAGAGTGCATCCACATTTCATGATACAAGAACACAAGGGCAGGGGGAGCACCAGATTCAACGAGAGGACAGACTTCTCAATCTTCCTAGAGTTGGTAAGGTCAAAGAAAAGAAGGTACACCCTATTTTTATTTGTTATCATTATAGTATGTATGGTCATATTCGCCCTTATTGTTATGAGTTGCATGAGAAAGTGTCTTATAGAGATGGAAGAAATTCCAACATCTCGTGGGGTAGGAGACACTTCATTGTTCGTAATGAAGTGAAGGGTCATAATAGACCTTGCTATTTTGCTTTACTTGAGACCGAACATGGAGCAAGTTTACATTTGCCTCGACCTAGGTATAGGAAGTTGGAAACCAAGTCGACACGGGTTCCCATTGAAGGGGAAGGGAACCACAACGTCAAGGCACCACCCAAGAACCGCAATTCTCACAACTTTGTTCATACTAAAGCGATTTGGTTGAGAAAACTGGACTTGTGTTAATTTGTTTATTCGTTTTAGTTTTTGGGTTTCTGTGTATTTTTTTTCTTTGGGTCATTTAATGTGTTATATCGTTTAGTGTGTGCTTGTTCATTTTATGTCTTGTTTTATTTTAGGAAAAAAAAAAAAAACAAAAGGATTTTCTTAGTTTGGTTTTGCAAGCTTGAAATTTTTGACAAGTTCTTGTGGCATATTAGAATTGATAAGAATATCCATTACGTGTTAATATGTGTGTGCTTTCTGTGGTCATTACTCATTTTGGAGTGTGTGTTCTTTGATTAGTATGTCGCATTCTGTACACACTCTTGAATTAGCAAATATTGGAGTCTTCCGCCTTAGTGATTTTTTTCTCTATAGACTTCTAGCATTGTATCTTTTGCTTTTCTAGTGGAATTGACCTATACTAGCACATCATGGATGATGTTGAGTCTCTTAACCACTTTCCATCTTTTTGCATCTCCATGGCTTTCCCCTCAATTCTTTGTAGTCCAGCCATGAGGAAAATGCTACCTCAGAGTCACCAACCAGGCTATCCTTATTATATCCATGTTTCTCTAGTTTGGTTTCCATACTCTTGAGCATGTCTGTCGCCAATGAGTGTGCAAAATAAAGAAAAAAAAAATGTGCACAAGAGAGAAAAGAAAAAAAAAAGTGCAAAAAAAGAAAAGGAAAAAAAGTGAAAAATAAAAGGAAATAAAAAGATTCATTGATTGAGGGGGAGCCTCCACTTTTACTCACCAAATATCCTTTGATTCCTAGTGGTTTGACTTTCCTTTGTTGTGCTTAGATTCTCTTGCCAGAGGTCCAGCTTTCAGATCACTTATAGGATTTGAATCTTGTGTTTGTCGAACTCCAAAAGTCACACACACACTTTTATCATGGGATCTATGCTTTTCATATAATGCATCACTTTCTTTTATGAGGATTCTTCTTGAGACTGTGCACATTATGTTTTCATGTAATTGTGTTTCTTGGATAATCTTGTGTGTTTGAAGGTACAAATCAGAAATTCCTTGCTTGCTTTACCACATTTTGTTTTCGTCTTTTCCTTCTTGTTCACTATTTTCAGTGTTTTTGGTTGCTTTTAGTGAGGGGGGAGTTTGGTTCATCTTGGTTTAGTTTGGTAAGGGAGTTTGGCAAGGGAGTTTGGCATTAGTTGGTTTGTGTGTTGCTATCCACTGCTTGTTTATTGCTTTCGCAGTTTAATAATTTTTCCATCATCATGCCCCTGCTTGTGTGGTTTTTGATCTTGCTTTCATTGTTTGAGCTTCCTTTGTCAATTCGTGACAAAAAGGGACAGAAATGTTGTCGGGTGCATGTGCCTTAGGATTTCATGTATTCATGCCATGTGTCCGGTGCATGTGTCTTAGTTTTCATGTTTTCATGGTACATGTTCTTAAAATCTCCAGTTTATATGTATTCATATTTCCATCTCATGCTTCAAGATAATTTTGTCATATGTCTATTGTTTTTTCATATACTCTTGTGGCACTAATAGTTGTTTTGGAGATTATGGCACTAATAACTATTTTACAGACCATGACCTTCAGAAAGAAGTTTGCGTTTGTTGGCTGTAATGGGTTAGGGTGATTAGGATTTTATTTGTTAGGTGTGTTTTGTCACGGCATTGCCAAAGGAGGAGATTGTTAGGTTTTTATTCTTGGCAATCCCGTTTGACAAAACTCCTTTCAATTGTACTTGTTTTTGCACTTTTATTTCAGTGAAGCTATGAGTTTTTAGATGCGAATCCAACTTGAATTGTGCCTTGCAGAGAAGTTTGTGGTGCTAATTCCTTCATCATTGCCACTTCACTGACTATGACGGGGATCGAGCTGCCTGGGCAGCTCACGGGGGTCTAGGGGCCAACACCCCTTAGCGGGTCTGGGGTAGCGCCACAGCAGGGTTGAGGGCAGCGCCCTCGAAGAAAAATGCAAAAATGCATTCAAAGTTGCCTGTTCGCTTGAGCGGCCGTTTGTACGCCCGAGCAGAGAATGTTGAGTTCCAGTAGTTTGACCTGTTTGCAAATGTACTATGAGGCGTGTTTTTAAGCTCAAGCATCCATTTCCCTGCTCAAGCGTACATCCTGGTTTGGATCACGCGATATAGAGTCCCCACTCAAGCGTCCATTCCCACGCTCGAGCGAACCTCACGATCTCAGCTTCTATAAAACCTCAAGTTGCTCCAAATCCAGGTTTACGTTTTTCAAATCTTCTTTGAGGGTTTTAAGGTTTTCTTTTGAGGCTATTTTGCTAGTTTTCTTTGATATTTGATTGAGTATTCAACTCATGGTTTAAGAAGTATAAATCAAAGGATTGTTTGTTTATTCAATACAAAAGAGAGTGTTGTTCTTCCGTGGATTCTGGGAAATTTGGGCCTGAAGCTTTGGTGGATTCTTGAGTGGCTCATCGTCGTTGATTCAACATCGACGTTGTGGATTCAACGTTGGGCAATACAATTCTGAGGTGAATAATGGGCTGGAAAAAGCACATAGGGGTCGGTTCAATTCGGGCGTGGATTTGCTAGGTAATTGAAAGTACACTTGTGTAATTCCTTTATATCTCCTTAATGGATTGTTTTGTGGCTCTTGCCCGTGGTTTTTTTTTTTTTATCACAATTGGAAGCGATCCAATTGTGGTTTTTCCACGTAAAATCGTTGTGTCGATTTGTCTTAATTGTTTAATTGGGATTGTTATTTACTGTTTAAAATTAATACATAATCACAAATCAACATCTAGAGGATTTCTAGATTTTTTTAGATGTAGATCAAATACAAACTCGATTCATAAAAGGATTGTCATTCACACAAAATAAGGTCAGAATCGATTTTTATGAATACGAAAGGCTATGATTGAAATAGAGCTAAGACCAAAACACCATTAAGAAACATCCCAAATTTTTTGTTAGGTCTCAAACTACAGAATCAACACGATCTAACACCATATGCAACCAAACACAAAACACACACATAACATGTATACATATACATACACAATTTCATATACATATTCACTACCAATAAACATCGACTCATCTCTTTCCACTAGAAATTAACAGTCCTTATCAACAAAATCAAATTTTATAGATCAAATTTAAATTGAGCTATGACTGATTTGTAATGGAAAATACACCCAATTGTTGAGTCTTGTCTTTGGCTTTGGTGTTACTTCAAAAAAATTTCAAAAAGCAAATTGTCTACATATGTATATATATATGTGCAATTGTATATATGCATTTGATTTGATGGAGTTGATGAGGGTTGAGTATTTATATCTTAGTGGTGGTGGAATATGATGCTGGTGATAATAGATTGGTTTCTTTAGTGGTTGTGAAGTTGTTTGGAAGAGCTTCACATAAGGGCAGCAATGGGGTTGGAAAGGAAAGAAGTAATTGCGGTGGTAGTCGGCGTGGGTAGAGTGAGTGGTAGATGAGGTGGCTGTAGGTGGCTTGAAGGAGGGAGTGTGGGTCTGGTTAGGATTAGGTTTTCTGGGGTTAGGGTTTTTAGGGTATAAAGATGGAAGATGAAGATAGGGGTAGTTTTGTTTTTCAATTATTTTAATTTCACTTTATTTATAAGAACAATTATGCTCACTCTTGAAAATAATGCTTGTCTTACTCATTATGTAAATTGAAAGCATATTACTTTAGTTCAAAATCATGAGGGGTCTCTTTGCCTATATTTGAACCATAGAAGGATAGAATGCTCCAAGCCCAAATCACAATGGAGTAAAGTGAATTTTGCCCTAAATCTTTTTCAGTTATAACTAAAAAATAAAAAGTCATAACCAAACACTGCATGTAGACTCGACTTTCTTCGCGCGCCCCTCTTTTAGAGAGGGCGTGAATTGGTCTTACTACAGTTCGGACTCCTGTCACAGTTCTGAAACTAATCTCACAAAGTGCAATGCGAGATTGATAAATTACCAAAGAGTCCAAATCTGGCGAATCGTTTTGGAAAATCGATTTTGAATCAAAAAGCGCCAAACATGGACTGCTTTGCCAGATTACAGAGTCGCCACCTAAATATTTTATTTTAGGAAATTTAGGAAACCCTGACTCGTGCCAAAGGCCACGTGTCCGTCATCACCAAAGTTGCCTTAGCTCGGGAACATGGGTACGAGAGGGGAAGGTCTTGAAATGAGCACCTCCGCTCGCCCAATCAAAGGATCGGCCTCTACTAAACATGATATATTGTTTTATAAATCTCATGTGTTCTTATCCGGTTATTAGCTAATGTAACAACGCCCGCGAGGGACCTTGCTACAGTTCGGACTCGATTTTGTTGCGGTTCTCAATCTTGAACCAAAGAGTCCAAATCCGGCAAATCGTTTTGAAGAAAAACAGATTTTTTGAAAGAAGTGCCAAATATGGACTGCTTTGCCAGATAACAGAGTCGCCACCTAAATATTTTTAAAATGGGAAATTTAGGAAACCCTGACTCGGTGCCAAAAGGCCACGTGTCCGTCATCACCAAAGTTGGCTCGGGAACTTGGGTACGATTAGGGAAGGTCACATCGTGAGCACCCCCGCTCGCCCGGTCAAAGACCGGCCTCTACTAACCATGATATCTGTTTTTGAAAACTTTGTGAGTTCTTATTCCGGTTATTAGCCTAGGTTACTATGTGATGCGCACAGCATACAAGTATAGACTGAATCGCCTGAATTGGAACAAAACACTTCATGTTTGTTTGTTTGAAAATGGTTTGAAGGTGCTACCCGCAGGTAGGCTAAAATGCGGATTTGCCACCCTCAGGTGGGCTTAGAAAACAGTGATGTTGCCACTATCTAGTGGGCTTAAAACAAACATTTGATGAATTGTCCCAATTCAAATAACTCAACCTCCACCCACAGGCATTCAAGGCAGTTATATCACATAAGCACATAGCCTCATGGTAAGCATGCTATCATGGCAACACTCACACGCATGCGAGGATGCTAAAGCGTAAAACTCGCCGAGTACTCCAAGCCAAAACAGAAAACTAATTAGAAATCCATGCATGATCCTAAGAATGCAGAGATGCCTAATGCAACACATGCAAAGATGCAATTATAGCAGGCTCAGCTATTCTAAATATGGCATATGAGATGCAACAGCTATCAAGTACTCAACTTGGAATTGAAATAGATCTGTTTGTATGATGCGCCGAGTCTATATGCGTAATACAGATGAATGATGCAAACATCTTTGTCATCTTGTATGCTAATTGAAATATGCCCTATATCTAACCATTGTAAGCGGATAAATAAAAGGGAGAAAGAAATGGGGGTTGGAAGACATACATCACACTCACACACCCTTATTACAAGTTTGCCCTCGCGCAGAGGGTCCGAATAAATATACAGTCCGAATAAAAGAATATACAGTCCGGAAATAAATATACAAATTTCTAATTAATTGACAAATTAATTAATAAAAAGCGGTAAAACTGGCGTGCAAGCCAGGGACTGCCTTGCTTCGATAGATCACTTTGTTGAATTTGCTGGCGAAATCCACTGGGATGCCCCGATTAGCCTCTGTTGGCAATATTTCTTGAAATGCGCGTCCGACTTCGAAAGTTGCTAAACTCTGAATTTTGCTGCAACAGAGAGCAGGAAAAGGGCACAGCAGTGTATTTCACAAATATATGCATGCCTCGATCCTCGTGCCATCAATCACGCATACCGATGCATGATGGCCGAGGAATCGGATTGCACAACTCAATATTGGGATGAATGTAGATGGATGCCACACCAAAACCTAACTCCATCATGGATAATCCGCAGTGTCGGTGACTTGGGAATTGAGACCCGTTCTGTTACTCGGAGTACGAAACGTGCCTCGTTTCCCGTGCCAAATGCATGGTATGCATGGAATGCAACTAACATGTAATATAGCATGCACAATGCCATGAAAATGAGTAACCTCGAAATGCGTGCACACGGGCACGCAAACCGAGGTAATGCATGAATGCAATCTAAGATACAACCTAGTATGCACAATGCTGTGAAAATGAGATGAAAATGAAACGCCTCGAAAAGCGTGCGCGCGGGCACGCAAACCGAGGCGATGGCATGAAATGCAAAGCGGATAAAACAGAGTGCCTCGAAATGCGTGCACACGGGCACGCAAACCGAGGCGATGACAAAATGGAAACCGGATACAATCGGCAGTGCCAAACGCGCACACGGGCACGCAAACCAAGGCGATGATGAAATGAGAAAATCGGATAAAACCGAAGTGCCTCGAAACGCGTGCCCACAGGCGCGCAAATCGAGGCGATGATGAAAGAATGAAAATCGGATAAAACCGAAGTGCCTCGAAACGCGTGCCTGGTAGCGCAAATCGAGCGATGATGAAAGAATGAAAAATCGATAAAGGCAGTGCCTCAAACGCGTGCCACAGCGCCAAATCGAGGCGATGATGAAAGAATGAAAAATTGGATAAAACCGAAGTGCCTCGAAACGCGTGCCCACAGGCGCGCAAATCGAGGCGATGATGAAATGAGAAAAACGAATAAGACCGAAGTGCCTCGAAACGCGTGCCCACAGGCGCGCAAATCGAGGCGATGATGAAAGAATGAAAAATCGGATAAAACCGAGGTGCCTCGAAACGCGTGCCCACAGGCGCGCAAATCGAGGCGATGATGAAAGAATGAAAATCGGATAAAACCGAAGTGCCTCGAAACGCGTGCCCACAGGCGCGCAAATCGAGGCGATGATGAAATGATGAAAATCGGATAAAACCGAAGTGCCTCGAAACGCGTGCCCACAGGCGCGCAAATCGAGGCGATGATGAAATGATGAAAATCGGATAAAACCGAAGTGCCTCGAAACGCGTGCCCACAGGCGCGCAAACCGAGGCGATGATGAAATGGGAAAATCGGATAAAACCGAAGTGCCTCGAAATGCGTGCCCGCGGACACGCAAATCGAGGCGATGATAAAATGAGACGAGATGGCATACGGAATGCGACGATGGGCTTACACCAATATGGGAGAGCCTCAGCTCACTCACATAGGAGGCCGTCGGATAAAAACAAAGCTGCCTCGAAACGCGTGTCCGCAGACACGCAAATCGGGGCAATGATGTAGAAGCATGAAAATGCAAATTGGGCTTATGCCAACATGAGATAGTCTCAGCCACGCTCACATAGGCTGCCGGAATGATAAGAATGAGGTGCCTCGAAGTGCGTGCCCATTGGCACGCAAACCGAGGCAATGCAAAAATGATACAAATGGCATGGGAAATGATATGCAAGCATGGTAATGGAATTTCAGCACCTAAATAAAGGGGAAAACAGCCCCGAAAGAATTCGAAATGACACTCGAAGCATGCATTCATCCCGAAAGTGTGAAATTAAGCCCCGAAATGGCCTATAGCCATGCCATACATGCAAAATATGATCATGGCAGCAAGAACAGTAGCAAGGCAGTCCCAAATATGGCATTTTTCAGTAACAAACATGGCCAAAATGCAAGCATAGATAGATCAACAATAGCATGCAAAGTTAGTGGCCAAAAGAGGAGTATTGAGACAAGTGACATATGCAAACCCCAAATGGACAAACTTTCTTCTACAACATTGAAGATGAGCTAAAAATAAGCACAATTACAGAAGATGACATCCTCAAAATCAGAATAAAATCATGCTAACAATTCCATGCAAAAATGGAGCTCAAAAGAGGCTATAACAAGATTCATGCAAAGCAAGCACCAAATGACAAAATTTTCTTCATGAAATGTGTAAAGGGGATCAAAATAAGACCAAAGTCAGTAGGGGTCGAAGTCCAAAAAACAAATAGAAATAGGTCAAAAGTTGCATACAAAAATGGGCACACTTGATGGAATTTGAAGGAAGTGGTGGATACAATGGCCAAATGAAGTTGAGCCCTTCTACAATGTTGTAGAGGGGCTCAAAATGAGCACAAAACCAGTAGGGGTCGGACCCCTAAAAACAAAAGGAAATAGGCCTAAACTAGCATGCAAGATAATGGCATAAAAGCTAGGTATTGAAACAAGTATATCATAGAAGCCTCAAATGAAGTTGAGCCCTTCTACAAAGTTGTAGAGGGGCTCAATATGAGCACAAAATGAGTAGGGGTCGGAGCCCCAATTCTCAACCAAATAGAGTATAGAAATGAATCAAGAAAAAGCCCTAAAAGTTGGTTTTGAAGACTTACCCTTGAAGACTTCTTTCTTTGATTCTTGGCTTTGATTTGTTGCTTCTTGACCTCTGAAGAACACCTCCTTGCTGCTGAAATGGTAGTAGGGATGGTGAGGCTAGGTGTTGATGAAGAGAAGACCTAGGGACTTAGAAGCTTTTTTGAGGTTTTAAGCTAAGGAAATGGAGGTTTTTGGAGAAGTGTTCTTGAAGACAAATTTTCCCAACCTAAGCAAAGGGGAAGGAGGGCCCTTTAAATAGACAAGAAATAGGGTGTAAAAGGGGAGGGAAAGCACCCAATCTTTTCCTCCCGAAATATCCCCCGGATGCCCCGGGATATGTTGGAAGATATCGAACAAATTTGGGACAGCCGAAAGCAAGTCGGCCGGCAGTAAATTTAGGAGGTGGCCGGCGGCCACCCCACCGTCGGCCTACCCCCGGCCGGCCGGCCATGGCACAAAATTGAAGTGAAGATTTTCCGCCGACCACCATGCAGAGTGTCCTCCCAAGTGTGTAGAATAAGGTCCTGTGGTCGAATCGCAACGCCAAGGAAGTCACAACATAGAGCTTGAAGAAGAGGCTCAAAATGAACTCAACAATTTCGGCCGACCATATACTTTTGTGTCCTCTAAGATGTGTAGAACAAGGTTCCAAGGTCGGAAATTGGCAACACTGAAGGGAGCCACAACATAGAGCTTGAATGAGAGGCCCAAAAATGAAACCCTGAATTTCTGGCCGACCACCAACCCTTAGGGTCCTCCTAGATGCCCTCATCACAGATATGTAGCTTTGGTTGGAAGAAAATACCCCTAGGGTGTTCAACATTGGCCCGGAAGTGAGAAAAACGGGCTCCGGAGGAGCGAAACTGGTTATCTGGGATAATTGCTGGCTTCTCCCCCCCCAGTGATCTTCCTGATGTTGAAACAGAGGTACCTGCCAAGTTTGAACAAAAACTAATGAGAAATGAACGCTCGGAGCCAAAACCGAGCAATTCGGGATCCCAAAAATGAGCTGCGGGTGCCGGAAGTGGTATTCAGCAGCGAAGTGGGTATCTGCGACCCCAGTGTCCCTCGGAATGACAAAACAGAGGTCCCTGCCAAAAATCAGAGAAAACCGATGCAAAATGAATGCTCGGGACCAAAACCGGCATTGTCCAAAATCTACATGCACCTAAAAGTGGCATACGGCCACGAAGTGGGCATCGGGGGCCCCAGGGTTCCTCGGAACATTAAAACAGAGATCTCCGCCGAAAACCGGAGAAGTCGGAGATGGTTGGGCGGTCCCGAGCCGAGGCACACTGACGGCTCAAAACCGAACCGCTCCGAATGGCAAAATGGCCTACGGCCACGAAAAAGTAGCTCACGGCCACCGGAGATAATCTACGGATCACTCTTCCTCAGAAAGAAAACAGAGAAAACCGAGTCCGGTTCGCAAACCGAGACAAGGTAGAGAAGAGGGTTCTAAGTCCGGAGGCAGGCGCACGCAAGACTCGAGACTTCTGAACGAGCACAGTATGCAACA
This sequence comes from Camellia lanceoleosa, assembly GCA_025200525.1. Taxonomy (NCBI): domain Eukaryota; kingdom Viridiplantae; phylum Streptophyta; class Magnoliopsida; order Ericales; family Theaceae; genus Camellia; species Camellia lanceoleosa. The sequence goes on from CM045768.1 coordinate 100,171,405, forward strand.
TCACCGAGCGCTCAATCAGTGACGTCTGAGTCTTAAGGTCGGTCAAAAATGGGGTGTCTACAGCTAACTTACTATGTGATGCGCACAGCATATAAGTATAGACTCAATCACGAGAATTGGAACAAAACAACTCATGTTTGTTTTTTAAAATGGTTTGAAAGTGCTACTCGCAAGTAGGCTAAAGCGTGAATTTGCCACCCTCAAGTGGGCTTTTAAAACATGATTTTGCCACTTCGCAAAGTGGGCTTAAAACTCACATTTGATGAATTGTCTCAATTCAAGTAATAAAGCCTTCATCCACAGGCATTCATGTAGTTAATCACTTAAGCAAATAGCCTCATGGCAAGCATGCTGTCATAGCAACACTCACACTCATGCAAGTATGCTAAAGCGTAAAACTTACAGTGTACTCTGAGCCAAAACAGAAAACCAGTTAGAAATCACGCATGATCCTAACTATATAAGATGCCTAATGCAACACATGCAAAATGCCATTAATAGGCTCGGCTATCTACTATAGCATATGAATGCAACAATTTGATACACGTATTCAAATAAGTATTGAAATACGATGCAGTTTGAATGATGCTCTGAGCCTAGTGCATGCAAGACAAATGAATGATGTAAACATGCAAGCATAAGGTATATTAATTGAAACATGCCCTAAGCTAACCATCGAAAGCGGTTAAATAAAAGGGAGAAAGAAGTAGGGTTGGAAGACATGCACACACACACGCACCCTTATTACAACATTGTGCCCTCTCGAAGGAGGGTCCGAATGAATAATAGCTAAGCTAATCTAAGCTAAGCTAATCAAACTAATCTAATTAAGCTAATTAGACTAATTATTGCACAACCAAATTGAATAACTAGTAAACTACTTACTAATTATTACAACACTTAACTAATTAGCACACTAATTAATTAAATTACAAAACCATGCTAACTAACAAGTAAAGCATTATATACATTGCCTCAGCTCTGCTTTAGAAAGTTGAATCATGCATGCATTCGGTTTCTCGCCCCGAAAATCCTTCCGGTTTGCTCTTTAGAGGCTCTATTTGCAGGGTGTCTCCAAGAACTTCTGCTAAACCTTACCAAAACAATGCTGAGGAGTGCACCAGTGGCCTACCGGCCATGAGAAGCTACTACCGGCCATCTGTCAGCCAAGAGTGGGCTCTGCCGACCAATGATAAAGCAGTGCCGGCCACTAGTGTGCTGCAACACCAAACTGCAACAGAGCACAAAATAGAGGAAAATAGAGAGTCTCCCAAGGGTATGTTTGTGCTGTACCACTCCTTATCATCTCAAAACATCAAAGAAGAGGTACCATTGGATCCAAAAACATCAATCAAGCATGCAATGCATGATGACTAAGGATCTAACTTGCACAAATTCAATAAATGCAAGACAAACGAGACTCTAGGACCACTACCTTATCATGGATAATCAAAGGCAATGGAGACAAAGGGGATTGGCTCATTTTCATCACTTCAAGTATGAAATGAACCAATCTTCCTTGTGTTCAATATAACGTCCGATTGAACACAATGCAATGCAAACACATAACATGCTTATCTTGGCATGTATTACTTGATTCAATTCTTGTTTACACATTTTAGCTTACCAAGCCATTCATTAACCGGTTAGCCTAATGTGAAAGTCCTCTAATGAGAAGGGGTCAACCAAAAGGGTGGTTTAAGGCATGGGTGGAATTATACCTTTGATTATGAGGAACCCTCAAAGAGGGTTAAAGCCATTTAAGCACAAACCCTTCCTCATCTTTAAACACAAACTTGATGCCAAACAATCCTCAAAACAAATTGAAAAATGAAGAAATGGGGGAGGTTGCAGATGTTTCTTAATGCTGAAATGACATGAGAAATAACATCACAACATGCAAGTAACGCATAAACAACATGTTAAGAGCCAAAACGATGAAACTAGTAAAGGACACAACACTAGAAACATGCAATGCAATGATCAAATGATCAAACCAGCCCAAAATAGAGCTATACAATGCCAAAACAGTGGCCTAATCATGCTGAAACTAAGGCACAAAAGGCAAGAAAAACATGCTCATATATTGGCTCATAAACAAGGCATAACACACAACCTTCAAAAGCAATGAAGAAGTGGGATATGTAAGAGTGTGACAAGGCTACATGCACTGAAATCATGTGTGAAATGATGCCAAAACATGCAAACAACTCAAGCGTAGCATGTTAAAGACCTTGAAACTCAAAGCTAGTCATGGCCATTTACACTATAGCTATACAAAGCAAGCCTCATATGATCAAGACCACTCAAAACAGAGTTAAAGCATGTCAAAGAAAGAGCAAAAACCTGTAGGAATGGAGCCAACACATGCTAGAATAATAGGCTAACTCATCAAGAACCAGCCAAAAACAGAGCTATAACATGTTAAAATAAGGCCAAAAACATGCTGAGATCAAGCTAATGGATGGTAGAAAAACATGCTCAACTACTAAGCCATCAACACATGCAAACAAGATAAGAGGAGATAGGACCACCCCCTCCTATTTTAGTCATCAAAACAAACTTTCTACCACTAAAATTTCTCTGGAATTCAGTGGTTAAAAGACCAAGAAGAGGAGGTTTCAAAAGCTTAGGAAGTTGGCTCAAAAGGCTTTACAAGTCAAAGAGCAAAGAGAGTGAACCACCCCCTAACCACAGAAGGCTTACACCACCATTTCAAGACCTTAAAAACAGAACTTTTTAGAGGCTAAAACCAGCTTTAAAGTAGCACACAAAGATGGCAAAGTAATAAACTAGAACAAAGCTTAAAGGAGTGAAATTCTTACCCTTGAAGCACAGTACTAAAGCAGCAAGCAAACAACCAAACTTCTAAGCCAAAAACACTCCAAGGAGCTTAAACAAGGCCTCCAAGAACTTTAACTCTAAGGTAGAGGTGTTTGGCTAAGGGTGCTAGTGCAAATATGTAGAGAAAATACACTTTCAAGCCTAAAATGTAGAGAGAGAGGATTCTAGAGAGAGAGATATAGCTCAGCTCAAATTTTGTAACCCCTTGAATGCATATAGATGAGCTCTATATATAGGAGATACAAGGAGCCTTCAAACAAATCCAGCCCTCCACGTGCATGCAGATGAGCTCATGTGTGCAAACAGCTGTCAAAATATCTGCAAAAATATCTACTAAAGCATTGGTGGCCAGCCGGCCATCAGTGGTGGGCGACAGTGCCTCATTGATGGCCGGCAAGGCCTATTGATGGCTGGCAGGGCAAAGCCAATGGTCGGCAGCCCATCTAGAGAATCACTATGCAAAGACCAACACATGATTCAAATATGAGACAGAATGGAAATAGGGTCTGGAAGGATCAAACCTGGGGCATTTTGTCGCAAAAGTCGAGCACTCGACGAACAATCAAATTTGTTGTTGGATGTACCCTGCAAGAACATCCAAGTCTTGAGGACGGTCAAAAATGAGATGTCTACACTGTATAAGGTATAATCAAAGACTTTTTGGATCATAACTAAAATAATAATCATAATAGGTTGTAACTAACATCACAATGAATCACAATCAAGTCATAAGTAGCACGACTATATGTCATAACCAAATATCTCAAATACACATTCCAAAATGGAGTGTGTACTATAGAATTTCCTCTATCTTTTAATTGCAATAATTAAATTATGAAATTTCAACATGTTTTCCAACAATGTTCTTCCATCACTCCGTCACTCATTGTTAAAAATTTAAACGATAAATGTTAATCATAAATATGAGAAATATTATAAAAATTAGTTATAAATGTGAAAAATATTATATTAAATTACATAATTAAACTCCAACAATAGCTAGAAAACCAATAGTCACTAGGTCCAATAACCACGGTAAGAAATAGCTCAAATTTAAAAACAAATAAACAAATATGGTAGATTAGTAGGCACCCCAAAACATATCAAACTCTATTACAATTAATTCCTCTAATTTCTTACTCAAAATTTTCAAATTAAGATTGAAAAAAGCTGCATCTCACTGCATGTGTTTGTTGGATAAAATAAAACTAATATTATTGGTAAGTTACACTTTGCGCCCTTTATATTTGGTAACTTTTTTACTTTGACCCTTCAAGTTTGTTTTTTTTGTTTGTTTGTTTGTTTGTTTGTTTTTGTTTTTATTTTTGTTTTTGTTTTTGTTTTGTTTTATTTTTTTTTCCGCATTAGCCCTTTATGTTTTATTTCTCAGTTTATTTTTGTGACTAACTTTTTGTTCAAAATTTAGAAAGAAAATACCAGTTAACTATTGTATAGCATAAAAAAAATATTATTATATTGGAGTTTGAGTTTATGTAATAAGTGATATATAATAATTTTTTTTTTATATCACGTGATTGTTAATGTGTCATTTTCTATATAATTTTGACAAAAATTAGCTTTTGAAATAAATTGAGAAAAAATTGAAATATAAAGAGTTGAAGTGAAAAAAAAACAAAACAAAACAAAACAAAACTTGAAGGGCCAAAGAGAAAATGGCCAAACATAAAGGGGGCAAAAGTGTAATTTACCCTATATACTTATTTTTATTTTTATTTTTATCAAGAATTTTATCCATGAATATGTGATTTAGTTTTATTTTGTATATGCATTCTGTTAGAATATTTTAATAAAAATTGTCATTTATTCATAAATCACTTTGCACTTACTTATGTTTCACTTAATCTAAATTATTTTCTTATGTTCTAATTAGTCTTATAGGTGACATAGTTTCTCAAATACCCATAATAATAATATTCACATTAACAAAGTGAACATTCAAACTATCAATGTGCATATTCACACTGTTAAATATGAATGTTTATATCACCAAATTGCTAAGCGTTCAAAAAATATTTGTAAGGGTAAAATTGTCCAAAAAATACCTTATATATGAGAAATAAGATTTGATAGATTAAATGTCCAAATAATAGGACTTATTGGAATACAAGAATATATTATGAACTAATTGGGACACAAGTATTTAAAAAAAGATTTCCTAATAAATTCCCTTAATATTATATACTAAATTTTTTTATCAAGAATTTTATCCATGAATATGTGATCTAGTTTTATTTTGTAAGTGGACCCCGATAGAATATTTCAATAAAAATAAGATTATTTAGGGTAAATTACACTTTTAACCTTTATAATTTGATTCAAATTTTATTTTGGTGTCTATTATTTTTAATTGAACAATTTGATCTCTACACTTCAAGTCTAATTTTTGATCTCTCAATTGAAGTTAGAGGTTAAAGTTAACGACTTTAGGGCATTTGTTAGTCTCATGAGATGTATATGTAGAAAAAATTAACAAAAATTGAAAAGGAAAGACCAAATGAAACTAGATTTAAAGGATAGATACCAAATTATTTAATTTGAAATAATAGGAACCAAAATAAAACTCAAGCCAAATTATAGGGTAAAATGTATAATTATAATTAAACTTCATTTCTTTCTGTTGCAATATTAATATAATTTTTAAATAATAATCATTTTAATTCCTAAAATTTTAAATTTAATGAGTCCTAATACCATTTTATTATGTGGGAAGCCTTGCCATCTGTGGTTATGTGGTTTGTGTGAAATGCCATAATGAAATCAAGTTTGCTGTATAAGTGGTTAACTGGTGTGAAGTTTCTGAATCCATTAAGTTGCACATTGCTCTTTTGGTGAAGTACCAGATTAAGGGGGTGAATTTTTCAGTCAATGATTTGCTTTATAATCTAAAGTCTGTCAGGGGGCTATGAGAAATGGCTGCCATTTATTGTCTTTGCTTTGGTTTATTGTGTTTAGTTACTTTTATTTCTTTTTGTTGTTTTGTTCCTTTGCTTTGGTCACTGTCTGTTGTGGGTCTGTTGGTTGAGTTCTCCTCAACTAACTTTTGGCTAGTGTAAGCACATGATTGGGTGGCTTTTCTTGTGCCAACCTAGTTGGGATAACTAAGACCCACTATGATGCTATTAGCACTGCTTTTGTCTATCTTTATTGATGTAAGATGTAAATGGTTTATCCTTACTTCTAATTCAATAAAGTATATTTTTGCTGATAAAACATAAAAAAAGAAAAAGGAAAAAGGTTCTACTGTTAAATTTAATATTGCTAATTATTGGGATAAACTATCAATAGGTCCTAATAATTGGACTTAATTTCCATCAAATCCTATTGAAAATAAGTTCTAGTAAAATCATCGCTAAAAATATTTTTTTGTAACGATTTTTTGCATGCCACTAAAATTGATAATTAATGACTTTTTTTTTTGGTCATGATTTTTATAAATCATCTTAGTGACTTTTCTATGACGAATTTTTCAACATGTCGTTGAAAGTTGAAAATTAGTGACTTTTGTGATGAGTTTTTAAACTATTGCTAAAACTTATAATTAGTGACATTTTTGTAACAAAATTTTCAAATTGTCACTAAAAATTAATAGTTAGCAACTTTTTTTTAATAGTGTTTGATAAAAAAAGTCATTAATTATCATATAACCTATTGAATAATAAATTCACCTATTAGAACTTACACATAAATCCCCTAATTATTATGTAATTGATTTTTTAATTGGGTATTGATGCACAACTATATTTCCCACTCTCTATATATTCTAATCTTTTAAAAAGTTAAAGAAAAAAAAAGAAGGAAAATTTATCTATATAGGGGAATGTTGATCCATTTAGTTCTAACAGTTTTATTATGAACCAATTACTCCTTTTTGTTTTGAAAAGTTGTATTTATTTGATTTGGTGCTATTTAAGTTTAAGTGAGTGTCCTTTTATGATTCATTTTTTTCAATTTTTTGATGGGATGAGAATGGAAAGATGAGGCCGAAGATTTTTTTTGGAAGGAATGGTGACTGAAGTATTGGTTGTTGAGCGTGAAATTTACATTTCTGTTAGTGCGATTTTTTTGGTATTACATTGGATTATTACATTAGAGTGCTACATTTGAAAAAAGTACACTAAGGAGTTTTTGTGTGTTACATTGATTGGGGTGTTATGTTTGGGCAAAAATATAAGGATTTTTTTTGGAATGTTACGTTGTTACATTTGGTAAAAGTATACTAAGGAATTTTTTAGTGTGTTACATTAGGGTGTTACGTTTGAGAAAAGCACACTAATGAGTTTTTGTGTGTTACAATAATTAGAGTATTACGTTTGGAAAAAGTACACCAATGAGTTTTTTTTTTTTTTTGAATGTTACATTGTTATGTTTGAGAACAGTACACTAAGAAGTTTTTTAGTGTGTTACATCACAAAAATGCGGTTTAGGTTTGTTAGATTTGATTGTCCAGTGGCAATTAAGGTAGCAATTCAAAAAACTAATGGTATATGGTGCGATGATAAGGAACTCCATGTGAAGAGGGCAGAGTTTGAGAAGACGAGAAGTTTTGAGAAGGGAGGAGGGTTGAATATTAAGGTGGTTGATCCAAAAGGTAAACTGAAAGGCTATATGGTCAGAAATGATGTTGGGGTGGGTATGAAGATGGTGGCTCATCAATCATACGCAAAGGTAGTACAACAGGGCAACCAAAAAGGAAATGAAGGGCATGTCATAATGGGGGTGGAAGCTGGTAATGAATGGTTATATGATAGTGTCATTGTCTCACTAAAAAGCTATAATGTGTTCACAAAATTTTGGAATGATGTCCTATAGATTGGCTCTAAGGATATTATTGTAAGAAAATGTGGAGGTAAGACTGTTGTGGTGTCGTTTATGTTAGCGGTGGACATGAAGTCACAGATGATCATCATGGATGAATGTCTTAAAGAATCATACGAGTCAGCCACTTAGTGGAGGAAGGGACTACGCTTAGTCCAGGACAAGGCAGTGTGGTTGAGTTGTTATGGAGTACCCTTAAATCTCTGGAGCAATGATACATTTATGAAGATAGGTCGACTACGAGGAGATATATTACGAATGGATGAGGATACATCAAATTAGTTGGATTTTTGCTGTGGGAGGATCCTGATAGCAACAAGTGCAATGTATTCCATTAGCATCGTTATTTAGATTGGGTGTAGAGATATGGTTTACCCAGTTAGAGTATGCAAAAAGCAAGTCATGGTAGCCAAAACACTCAATGTATCATGTAAGTGTATATCAGTCCTGAGGAGGGAGGATCTTTGATGTGCAATAGGGTTGGAAAGCCATGAGGATAGACATGGAAAGCTTCCTGACAAGGAAGATGCTGAGGTGAAAGATTCTATCCAAATTGAGACAGACACGTGTGCTGAAGGGATAAAATCATATAGGGCTATGATGGCTCACAAAGTAGCAGAGGTGGTACAAGTATTACTTGTTGACTGTAGTACCTTGGTAGTGGAAGAGATGACTGGTGTGGGTTTGGGAAGTCAAATGGTAGTTAATGCATGTGAAGGAATCAACCAAGAGGTTTTGAATGCTGAAAAACTAATTAATGAAGTAAATGGGAACAAGGAAGAGGAGGGAGTTGTTAATAGGTACATGAGAAGTCTTAGTGGAGATGGGCATAATATAGGTGGAATAGCATTGGAAGTTAAATTGGTTGGGTTAGCAAATGCGCCTATTGAAAGTAGAAGTAAGTCTAACAATGTGGGCTTGGATAATTTTATGTCTTTGGCCCAGGACAATGGGTTAGATTCACTATCTATCCCCCCCCCCCCCCCCCCCCCTTTATTCTTGGCAACACAAGTTCGAAAAGGGGAGAGGTAAAACAGAGAAAAAAGCTGGTTAGAAGGATGAGAGGTAATATAGCTAGTTGAAATTCGGCGGATAATCAGCGAAAAGAAAGGGGTGGTAGCAGGGAGAGGAAGGGAGGTGTAGCTATCATGGGAAGTTGGAGCAGAGGTGCTGTGTTCAGAGCAAAAGCTGGGATGAGTGCAAGATCGGGGTCACTTGGAAGAGGCTCAAGTAAAGATCTGCCTAGGTTAACAGCAATTCTGGGGCTTAATTGAAGGATTTCTAGTGTTGACAAGGTGTTACAAGAGAGGTAAAAGCAACAATTCGTATGGGCAAAGCTGTAGGTATATGTTTCGGTGGAAAGGAAGAGAAAGTGATTAAAAAATTGAAGGATATGAAAGTCAATGACAAAGAAAAGGCATTACCCTAGGCTGCAGAAGCTCATGTGGTGAATAATATGCAAAGTTGACTAGCTAGTAATTGGAGGATTATGGTGTGTTGTAGTGTGTATCAATAAAGCTCTTATCATAGAATGTTAGGGGATTGAGTAATGTTGAAAAGAGGAAGAAGGTTAAGTCTTTACTTAAGAAGAGGAAAATTGATTTCGCTTGCTTCCAGGAGACAAAGAAATTTGATGTTTCATCATTATTCCTCAAGTCTCTGTGGCCTGATGATGATTTGGAGTATATGGTTGTCGAAGCCGAATGGAGGGCAGGGGGGTTGTTATGCATTTGGAAGTCATCTATGTTTAGACTTTTTCAGTGTTGTTGTACAAGGCAATGCATTGTACTTTCAAGTACTCTTTTGCCATATTTCAATTGTGTTATTGTCAATGTCCATGCACCAAACGAAGTGAATGAGAGAGGCAAATTCTGGAGTGTTTTAAGTAGGTTAAAACCTATGTTTCGCAATCCCTAGTGTGTAATTGGTGATTTTAATGAAATAAGAAATCTTGGGGAACGAAGGGGGTGTTCAAGAAGAGATAAAGGGATGAAGGATTTTAATCAGCTCATTGAAAATTTGGAGCTCATTGATTTACCAATGTTGGGACGTCAATTCACATGGTGTAATACTAATGAAGGAGAAATATTGAGTAAGATCGATAGAGCATTAATGTCAAGTGAATGGTTGAGTTGGGCTAACTTAAAATTATTGGCCTTGGAAAGAAGTGTCTCAGACCATTGCCCTCTGTTTTTGCAAGATAATGGTAGGGATTTGGGTCCAAGGCCTTTTCGCTTCTTAAATGCTTGGACTCTTTATCCTAAATTTGAAACTATTGTGAAGAAATCTTGGGAGGATTCTACATTTACTGTTTGGGCAGGTTTTGTTATAATGAATAAACTTAAGGTGCTTCGATCAGTGTTGAAAAAGTGGAATATGGAGGTCTTTGGAAATGTCACTTTCGCCTTGAAAGCAGCAAAGGAGGAGCTTCATGCAATTGATCTAGTGGCTGAATCTAGAAGTCCGAAAGAGGAGGAGATTAATAGAAGAAGAGAGGTTAGAAAGGAGGTATGGTCACTAAGTAGGAGAAAGGAGTGGATGTGGAGACAGGAGTCTAGAATGAATTGGTGTTTAAAAGGGGGCAAAAAACAAGATTCTTTCATATTGTTGCCGCTAGAAGACAAAACAAGAATTTCTTAAACTCAATTGAGGTGGATGGGGAGCTTTATGAGGATCCACTTAGGGTTAAGCAGGAGGTGCTGAATCACTTCAGAAGAAGATTCACAGAAGATTGGATATCCAGACCTAAGCTTGAAGGTATCTTCAAGTCCATTGGTCAGGATATGGATTCTGCTGGGCTAGTTGCACCATTCTCAGAAGAGGAAATCTGGAGAGCTGTGAAAGAGAGTGATGGTAACAAGGCACTGGGACCGGATGGGTTTAACTTGTCTGACTTTCAAAAATGCTGGAAGGTGTTCAAAAAGGATATCTTGAAGTTCTTTAAGGAATTCTATGATAATGGGTGTTTAGCTAAAGGTATCAATAGCTCTTTTATAACACCGATTCTTAAGAAAGTGTGCCCGAATGGTATTTCTCATTATAGACCAATTAGCCTTATTGGCTCTTTATACAAGATTCTTTCTAAGGTCCTAGCATCTAAGCTAAAAAAGGTGTTGCCCAAAATCGTAGGAGAATCTCAATTGGCTTTCATTGGTGGAATGAACATATTGGATGAGGTGTTAATAGCAAATGAAGTTGTGGATTGGTGGAAGAAGAAAAAACAGAATGGGATGATTATAAAACTAGACTTTAAAAAAAGCCTATGACACTGTAAATTGGGAGTTCCTTTTTGCCATGATGTCAAACTTTGGTTTTCAGAATAAATGGATCAGGTGGAAAAAAGAATGCTTGCAATCTTTTAGAGTTTCAATCCATGTTAATGGCTCACCCACTGCTAAATTTAGTCCTAAAAAAGGACTCAGACAAGAGGATCCACTTTTTTTTTTAATATTGTGGCTGAAGAGTTGAATATGTTATTCCGAAGGGCTAAAGCATTGGGGTTGATTAAAGGAGCCATTATAGGTCATAAGGAAATTAATGTCACTCACTTGCAATTTACAGATGATACAGTAATGTTTTGTAAGGCTGAGGAGCACGAAATTTTGAATGTGAAAAGATTTCTGCGATGCTTTGAGGTGTTATCTGGATTGAGGATTAATTTTCATAAAAGTCATGTCTGTGGGGTTGGTGTACAGGAGGAGGTTCTGGCTTATTTTGTTGAGAAATTGAATTATCAAAGTAAGAAGTTACCATTCACGTATCTTGGTTTGCCACTTGGTGCCAACCCAAAGAGGAGGAGCATATGGTTGCTTGTGATCAATAAGTTCAAATCTAAGCTTGCTTCTTGGAAGAGAAAGTTGCTTTCTTATGGGGGTAGGTTAACACTAATCAAATCAGTGTTATCCTCATTATCAGTTTATTACCTTTCTATATTTAAAGCACCTGCTTGCGTGGCTAAGCAGCCAAGTTCTTGTGGGGTGGTTCAGAAGTTAAAAAGAAACTTCATATGGTAAAGTAAGAGGAGGTTACAATGAAGCAAAACTTAGGTGGGCTGGGTATTAAAAAGTTGAAGGATTTTAATGAGTGTCTTCTAGCTAAATGGTGGTGGAGATATGGAACTAAAGATATGGCTTTATGGAAAGATATAATGATTAGTAAGTATGACAGCTCTGGTGGGAGATGGATACCATTCTTGGCTAATGGTGCCCAGTGCTCAACAATTTGGGGGGATATACTTAATCTGGAACATAACAGCCCTAATTTGTGGAGTTTTTTCATGAATAATTCGGTAATTACAGTTGGGAATGGGATGAGGATTAGTTTTTGGGAGGAACCATGGGCATCTAATAGGTGCTTTAAGGATGAATTTCCCAGACTTTATGACCTATCAGCTGACAAAGAGGTTACTTTTAAACAGATGATTGATAGGAGAAGTTTATTAGCTGGGTGGTCCTTCAATTTCAGGAGGTGTCTGAGGGCGTGGAAGGAGGATAAAGTGGGAAGATTTAGATCATATCTTACTTCACTTGAGCCCATCTTGTCAAATAGAGTGGATTCCCTGGTTTGGAGTGTCTCATCTGCAGGTATATTCACTGTTAATTCATCTTATAGTAGGAATGATGTAGGTCAAGGGTTGGGGTCTACAAAGTTGATCTGGAACAATATTTCCCCCCCAAAAGTGAAATTTTTTTGGCTGGCTTGTTTGGAAGGGTAGAATTAAATCAAGAACTTTTCTTCAAAGAGTGAGTTGCCTCAGCTAAGATGCTAGCACAGAGTGTGTTTTTGTTACAGTGATGTTGAAACTGATTGTCATGTATTATTATAATGCCAGTTTGCATGGAAGGTTTGGAAAAATATTTTGAATTGGTGGGGTATGCAATGGGTGGTCCTTACCAATGCTAAAGGTGTGTTGGATTGGTGGAAATGGATCAAATGGGGTAAGTTTGAAAATAAAATTTAGAATGCAATTCCATTTGCAGTTTTATGGTCTATGTGGACTATAAGAAATGACTGCATATTCAATGGCAAGCATTATCTTTTGGAGGAAGTCTGTGAGTCAATTAAGATTAGAGTTGCACTATGGATCAAAGCCAATGCTAGTGAGTTGTAGTGCTCTCTGTTCATGATGTGGTGAAAATTTTGTAGCAGATTAGATAGTATATGAAGTGAATAATGTTATTTATGAGGTTTGGCTCATATTGTGCAGTGGTTTTGGGTCCTTACCAAATTAAGGGGTTGTGCTAAGAAAAATTAGCTTTTGTTGGTAAGATGTTGTTGTTCATGTTACCGAGATACTACTATGATGTTGCTATTATTGCTGAGATGCTGCGGTGATATTGCTGAGATGTTGTTGTGATGTTGCTGCTATGATGCTGAGATGTTGTTGTTTGATGTTTGCTGGTGTTGATGCTATTTGTAAAGGTGCAGGACTTTTTGTCCAACCTGTAACAAATCAGGCACTCATTAATGGGTTTTGTCACTAAGTGTAATATTGGGCAGCTGTTGGTGTTTTGGCTGGAAGGGTACGGAAGAGGTATGTTTTATGTTGCTCATCTGATAGAGTGCATAGGGCAGTAAGGGGCAGTTTATTTGGTTTGTTTCTACAGGTAGCCAACTTGGTTCTGCTGCAGTATTGATGATGCTTTTGCAGTATGGTTTTTGTTCTGATGTATAGCTCAGTATCTTACCGTTGATGCTACTGCTGATGTTGCAATTCTTGGTGTTGTTTGTTGCTACCTTGGGTGTTAATTACTTAGTGTATGTTGGTGTTGCTAGAAATTTGCTGGTGCATTGGTTATAAGTTGCTGGAGGAGTTTGTTGGGGAAGGAGTTGGTAGATTTGGAAGGTTGCCCTTGTTGTATGGTTGGGTGGTTTTTTATTTCTGTTTTTCGTTTTGTTTCTCTGTTTTGGATTGGTATCTCGCCAATCTGTGGGTTTAGTGCTAGCAGATGATTGTGCTTCCTTCTTAGTGTCAACCTAGTTGGGATTATGGAAGTGATAGCTATGATATTTTTTGCACTACCCTCCTTTATTGATGTATATTGATGCTTGTATTTGCTCATCTCATCAATAAAGTTTCCTTTTTTCTTTGCTAATCAAAAAAAAAAAAAAAATGTTGGAGTGTTACATTTTTAGAGTATTAGATTAAAGTATTACATTTGAGAAAAATGCACTAAGGTCTTTTTTTTTTTTTTTTTGAAGTATTACGTTTAGTAATTTCAACATTATCAGATATCCCAATGAGAGAGTTCAATGCCTTTATTGACTCTTGTGAGCTCACAGATATCCTAATGATTGGAAGAAAATTTACATGGTGTAATACTCAGGAGGGTGCGATATGGAGTAGAATTGACAGATTTCTGTTGGACCCAGAATGGATTAAAAGCTTTAATATCAAATTGTGGGGGTTGCCAAAAATTGGATCTGATCATTGTCCAATTTTGCTAATGGAGGACGAAAGGGATTGGGGCCCTAAACCATTCAGATTTTTAAATGCCTGGATTATTCATCCTTCATTCTCTAAAGTGGTAAGGGAGGTATGTGAAGAGTCACAAATCACTGGGTGGGGTGGTTTTGTAATGCTTAAAAAACTCCAACAGGTTAAACAAGTTTTGAAGAGATGGAACAGGGAAGTGCTTGGAGTAATATCTATGAAGCTACAGTGTGCTGAGGAGAAATTACATGAATTTGATTTGATAACCAAAACCAGAGAGCTATCTAATGTGGAGAAATTGAGTAGAAGGGAAATTAAAGATGAGGTGTGGAAATTAAGTAAGATGCAAGAATGGATTAGGCTTCAAAAATCAAGGCTAAATTGGGTGCACAAAGGGGACAAAAATACCAGATTTTTCCATGTCATGGCAAGTTGCAGGCAAAATAGAAATGCCATTGGCTCATTGAACTTTGATGGAATTGTATATGATGAGCCAGTCCGAGTTAAACATGAAGTGTTTCACTTTTTCAAAGCTCATTTCATGGAAGTGTGGAGTTCTAGGCCAAAACTGGCGGGTAGTCTTAAATCTATTGGTAGTACAGCAGTAGTGGAATACATTGAGGCAGAATTTTCTGAGGTAGAAATTTGGGCAGCAGTGAGAAGTTGTGATGGGAATAAAGCTCCGGGGCCAAATGGATTTAATAAGATGTTTTTTCAGAAATGTTGGAAGGTTGTTAAGAAAGAGGTTATTTAGTTTATGCAAGACTTTCATCGGTATGGTAAATTGGTGGGAGGGATAAATAGTTCTTTCCTTACTTTAGTGCCTAAGAAGGACAATCCTATTAGTCTTGGGGATTGCCCACCAATAATTTTAATTGGGTCTGTGTATAAGATTCTTTCTAAGGTTTTGGCTAATCGACAAAAGATGGTGATGCCTAGAATTATTAGTGAAGAGCAGTCAACGTTTGTGGGAGGTAGAAGTATCCTAGATGGGATTTGAATTGCAAATGAAATTGTTGACTGGTGGAAGAAAACCAAAAGACGTGGTATTATTCTGAAACTTGATTTCGAAAAGGCCTATGACTTTGTCAATTGGTCCTTTCTACTAGCTATGATGAAGAATTTTGGTTTTGGAGCAAAGTGGCTGACTTTGATGCAGGAGTGTATATCGAATATTCAAGTCTCAGTTCTTGTGAATGGTTCCCCTACATCGGAGTTTAGCCCATCTCGAGGCCTTAGGCAAGGGGATCCTCTTTCCCCTTTCCTTTTCAATATGGTAGCTGAGGGCCTTAACATCTTGTTGACCAGGGCTAGGGAGTTAAATCTATTCAAGGGTGCTGTTCTTGGGGCTAACGAAATTTCAGTGTCCCATCTTCAATTTGCTGATGATTCTATTATCTTTTGTGAGGCAGAATGTGGGGGGAAGTGGTGAATATTAAGAGGATTCTTCGGTGTTTCGAAATGATTTTTGGGCTCCGGATCAATTATCACAAGAGTGTGATTTCTGGCATTGGTGTACAAGATGACTTGTTGGATGAAATTGCCGGTAGGCTTAATTGTAAGTGTCAAAAGCTTCCATTTAAGTACCTTGGGATGCCTCTTTGGGCTAATCTAGGAAGATTGAAGACTTGGAAGCCTGCTGTGGATCGAGTCAAAGTCAAGTTGGCCAGTTGGAAAAGAAGGTTCTTATCCCTTGCAGGAAGACTAACTCTTATCAAAGTAGTTTTATCTAGTCTCCCAGTATATTATCTCTCATTATTTAAGATACCTAAAGGAGTTGCTAAAGAGTTAGACAAGATTCAAGGCGCTTTTCTATGGGGTGGATCTGTGATTAAGAGCAAGATGCACATGGTTAAATGGTCTGAAGTTACTAGAAGTATTATTAAAGGAGGGTTAGGCATCAAGAGTCTTAGGGATGTTAACGCCTGCTTGCTACTTAAGTGGTGGTGGAGGTTTGGTGATGATGAGAATCTGTTGTGGAAGAAAGTTTTATGTAGGAAATATAACGTTCATGGCAACAAGTGGTACCCAAATACGGAAGCCTCCCAGATGCATTCCCGGTTATGGAAAGATATTCTCTCTGTGGCAACTTCCACCCCTGGCCTACACAGTTTCTTTATTAGCAATACTTTCATATCGGTTGGTAATGGGGATAGAACTCTGTTTTGAGAGGATAAGTGGGCTGGTGTTAGATGTCTAAAAGATGATTTTCCTCGACTATATCGTATCTCTCCTAATAAGCTGAAAACAGTTAAGCAAATGATTGAATTAAGAAGAAGCCTACATGACTGGGAGGAATGCTTTAATATAATGCTCCGAGATTGGGAAAAGGAAGAGGTGGTTCATTTGGTTAATTTGGTAAATAACACTTTCGGGAGTTAAGAGTCGATAAGGTTGATGCATTACATTGAAAAACTCGAAATGCATTTCAACAGTATCATCCGCTCTGGTGGTGTGAAAACAGTCTACAATCTACTGATTTTGGTACTATCTCCAAGATGATTTGGCAGAGTGTTTCTACTCCTAGAGCAAAAGCTTTTGTGTGGTTAGCTTGGAGACAAAGGTTGAAAACGTCCTCTTTCCTACAGCGGATTGGTGTCATTCCGGCTGCTGCTAATACCCAATGTGTGTTTTGCAAAGCTGAAGCAGAGTCGGCCAATCGTGTTTTGTTGTGGTGTCCCTTTGTCTGGAGGGTGTGGGCTGACATCTTTCTCTGGTGGGGATCTCAGTGGGTTATGCCGGCAACAGTGGATGGAGTTCTATAGTTTTGGGCTGGTTTTTAGGGTAATAGCTTTGAGAGAAAAAGTCTGGAATGTTTTACCGATTGCTTCCTTATGGTCTATTTGGAAACACAGGAATAAGGTGTTGTTTTCTGATCTGCAACCAGACCTGTATGGTCTATGTGATCTAATTAAAACCAGGACTACTATGTGGGTTAGAGCTGCTGATGCGAAGCTGCCTTTCTCAATCAATGATTTTTTGTATGACTTTTAACAAATTAAGTTTTGTCGAAGAGGGATAGGCTGAAGCTATGCTTGTCCTACTTTTTGTTTCTTTTCTTCTCTGGTTGGTGCTTTTTCCTGGTGCCTATTTTGGTGCCAATTTCTTTTCTTCTTCTCGGACTCTGCTGCTATTTGCTGGGTTTTCTTCTCCTTTGCTGGTACTGTTTTGGTGCTATTTTGCTGGGGTAATCTCATCAGTCTGCTGGTGCATGCTGCTATTTTGCTGATATGTTTTGTGGGTTATTCTGCTGCTGCTAGCATATTGGTGATTCTTGCTAGTTTATTCTCCTCTGTTTCCTGTTGGTTTTCCTCTTGTTGGTTTCTCACCAACAATTGTATTACTAGCGGATGTTTGGGCTAGCTCATGGGTGCCAAGTTTGTTTGGTTTCTATTGCTATGCTCCTGATGTATTTGTGTTCATTATATATTTTTTCTTTTGTTTGTTGATCCCCAAAAAAAAAAATTTATCAAAAAACCTACATTTGTCTCTCAATACATAACGCACGTGCTTTTATACTTGACGCATTATGTAATATATACTAGAATGGGACCTTTGGGTCTATAAGAA
Source organism: Camellia lanceoleosa (assembly GCA_025200525.1). Classification (NCBI taxonomy): domain Eukaryota; kingdom Viridiplantae; phylum Streptophyta; class Magnoliopsida; order Ericales; family Theaceae; genus Camellia; species Camellia lanceoleosa. The sequence goes on from CM045768.1 coordinate 100,189,088, forward strand.
AAAAGGAAAGACCAAATAGTTAATAAAATCATTATTTAAAATTTATTGATACTTCACTCAAAACAGAAAGGGAAGTTTTTTTTTTTTTTTCTTTAACTTTTAAAAATGGGTAAAAAGAAAGAGAGTTTAATTATACATTTTTGTATGTTGAGATGTTAGCAAATAAAGATGTTTCTACTTTCATTTTATATTGTTGGACAACTTGGAACTTGGTGATCGTAAATGCTGGTGGATGAATGCTAAAGGTAAATTGGATTTTATCTTAAAACAACTCGATTGCCTCATTTCGTTAACATATTCATGAGCAGTTTTAGAATAGTGATAACACAATTTACAATAACTATATATATTTACCTGACATTGTTGTGCTTAACTCTAATTTAGTTTCTATATATGTGAAACTAAGAGAATCTCAATCCATATGTCTACTTGACATTGTTATTATTTTGCTAGACAATCAGTCCTACAATATAACAATTAAATCTCAATTACACTTCATTCATAGTAATTTTCTTCACCAATGCTTATGGTAATTATAATTTTTCTAAGATATATTCATGCATGTTCCATGTTAGGATGGTTGTCACAGGAAATCTGCCAGTTAAAAACCCCGTAATTTTTTTTTTCCATGTCATGTGACTTCTTGGAGTTATAATCCATGATTTATTCATCTAGTTTGATCATTAACGTGACTCTCAGCATGATTTTTGAGTGGGGAGATTTTCATCTGTTAGTACGGCCGAGCAAGGACAACGCCTGCGTTCTGATTCTGTGACGCCGAGCTAATTGGGCAAGCGACGGCCGAGCAATCTACCTTGTCGGTGACCAAGTCAACCACAACCTCTTGGGGCGGCGGGGTCCGCTAGGTCGGCGGTTCACACGGAGATGCAACCGAAATTTGAAGGGTCGACCGGCTACCGAGGATGCGGCATGGCCGGCATGCCACTGACCACCCAGCCATGACGAAGCGGTTGCACCTGACCGAGATTGGAGATGAAACGGTTGGAGGCTGGCATGCCTCGCAACCGGTCAATCGCAATCAACCGGTCTAGGATAGCTCGGCTTTTGCAGTTGAGTTCTCGCTTGGATCCAAGTGAGAAGCCGGCGGAATGTAGCACGGTTGTGTGATGGCAGTTTTCCACAAGTGTTTGGCCGGTCGTGGTACCTCGGTTAAGGGTGCCACCTGGGCCAATGGTGTGGAGGAGAGGACGTCTGCTCCACGAACGCCTCAATACCGTTAAGCGCTGCGCATGTGTCAGAGGGAGGACAAAACCTTTACACGTGTAAGGTGGTGAGAAGCGAGCACTGCCACCTGTCCAGGGAAGGACAGAGGTAGTGCGCGCACGATCTCGGAGTTGCCAGGCAGCCTAGATATAGACAAGGGAGGGCGAACGTTTATGGTATGAAAAATTCTCTCTCACAAGCTCTCTCTCTGATCATCATCTTCTTGCTCACTGAACTGACTTGAGCGTCGGAGGGTTTTTCCGGCACACCACCGCCGGGCAGCTCACCGTCCTTGTTTTGCAGAGACAGACGGCCTTTGAAGAAGCGCGACGTTCAAGGCGTACGGAGAGACGTGGATATTTCTCCCCCGTACAATTGGCGCCGTCTGTGGGGAGATCTTTGATCAACCCTTGTTCTTCGTGCTTTTTCAGCCCTTTCCATGGCCAACCATGTAGAGATTCCGTCTGTCGCCGATGGTGCTACTCCGGAGTTTGTCCGGAGAGAAGGCCTTCCCAATGTTACAACCATGGCGGCCTAGAAACTTCTTCGCGAGGAGCGCGACAAGCGTGGGAGGAGTTCAGATCGTTCGCGGAGTCCAGAGGGCCGCCGTCGCCGGGGGGAGTCCCGTGAGGAGCGACTGGAGCACAAACTCAGAGATCAAGAAGCCCTCATTCAGAGGATGGCGGCGGAGATGGCGCTCCTGAAGCGTCAAGTGAGGGGGAAGGATGTTGCTGGAGAGGGCAACCTCAGTGAGCGCACCCCCTCCCCTCGCTCTAGCAGCCGCCGCCAGAGGAGAACCCATTCAATCTCAATCACCAGGAACTATGGGGTTGGAGATTCTGACCAGCGAGAAGACAGGTCTATCACGCGCGACAGTACCTATCGCCCCTCGCGCCCGTCATCGACGACGCGATACTCGGCCTCTTCCCGTTCCAGGGATCTCAGGGACGTGTTGGAGGAGAGAGCGCGCCGTCGAGGAGCTCAGAGGGTGCCGGCGCTCCAGAGATTGAGTGTTCCAGTCCGCTGCAGTGAAGAGGTGGCGATGCCAGCGCCCAAGGTGATAGCCAATGCTCTGGCGGACAAGGAGCTGGCGAGACTTTCAGCCACTCCATTGTCACCAGAGATCGAGAGTACCCCACTCCCTGCCGGATTCCACCAGCCAAAGTTCACTCTGTATGACGGCAAGACTGATCCGTACATGCACGTGAGCCATTACCGGCAAGTAATGGCTGGCCACCGACGGAACGACGCCTTGATGTGTCTCATGTTCCCAGCAAGCTTGGGAGAGTTGGGCCTGAAATGGTTCGAAAGGCTCCGGAGAAGTATCGAGGGGTGGCAGCAGTTGGCGGAAGCCTTCGTCACCAGATTCAAGACGAACACACGAACGCCGAAGGAGGTAGACCATCTCTTAGGCATCAAGATGGAGTCGGGAAGCTCACTGAAGGCATACAACGCAAAGTATTGGGAAACCTACAACGAAATTCTCGACTGCCCGACCAATCTGGCCATCACCCAATACAAGCGAGGTCTCCCAGTCGGACATAGACTGCGAGACTCACTTACCATGCATCAGCCGGCCACCATGGAATCCTTGATGCAGCGGATTAACGAACACATCCGCGTAGAAGAGGATGCCGCCTCGGTGACCGTGAAGGATAACCCGGTCGTGGGGGATAGACGAGTAGCGGGGAAGGTTCATTCGGTCGGGCAGGAGGAAAACCGCCCTAGTGACCGATCAAAAGATCGTCGCCGAGAGACCGGCCAAAATAATGGAAACAAAGGCCGCGGAAGCGACCGGGCTGATGCACCCCGCGACGCAGCAGAAGATGCTAAGAGGAAATTGAAGGCACGAACAGGGATCACTACGGTCTTCAAAATCCCCATCTACCGCATTCTAAGCGAGATCCGTGGAGAGCCCTTTGTCCGTTGGCCAGCCAAGTTGGGGAGTGCGGAGCGTGGCTTTAACCCAAGTGCATTGCACCTTCCATGAAGAACGAGGGCACCGAACAGAGGATTGTTTGCCGCTCAAACAACATCTGGAGGAGTTGGTGGCGGCGGGACATCTCGACCAGTATATTGATGGGGGAGTCAAGGCTGCGCCAACCGGTCAAACCGAACCAAACGGAATGGCCGCCTTAGAGGCCCCCCCACAAGGAGTGATCAATGTCATCCATGGCATCATTGAACCGGCCAGAGTCTGCGAGCTAAGGGGGATGATCAAAAAGGCTGAGCACATGAGGGAAGTGCTCTCTGTTCAGCCTGCTGTGAAGAAGGGGAAGACCGAAGAGAAAGATATCCTCACATTTTCGACGAAAGATCTAGAAAGGATCCAGATGCCGCACAACGATGCCTTAGTGGTGACCCTGCGCGTCAAAGACTTTGAAATCAGAAGAATCTTAATCGACCAGGGAAGTTCGGTCGAAATCATGTATTATGACGCATTCAAGCAGATGAAGTTGGAAGACAAAGACTTAGCGCCAGCAACGTCCCCTTTGGTCGGCTTCAATTCACAGCCGGAGTGGCCAATTGGGAAGATCATTCTACCGGTCAAAACGGGGTCGGTCGTAAAGCAAGTGGAGTTCTGGGTGCTCAAGGTTCCGTCGACTTACAACTTGATTTTGGGCCGGGGTTGGTTGCACGCCATGCAAGCGGTCGCTTCAACCTTCCACCAAGTCATGCGTTTTCCAGCATCAAATGGGCAAATAGAAGAAGTTTGGGGAGACCAAATAATGGCGAAACAATGCTTCGTTGCGGTAAATGGCAGCCGAGCAGCCAAAGGGTTTGTCCAGATGATCGAGGGGCCTGAGGGAAAGGAGGTCCTTGAAGATGTTGGAAGGAATGCCGAGGAAAAATCAGTTGAAGATCTGGTAGAAGTGCGCATTGATGAGAATGATCCAACTAAGTTCTTCCTTTTGGGGTCATCATTGTCCAATGCCGAGCGGTCAGAATATGTCAACTTCTTGGTTTCTAACTTGGAGGCTTTTGCGTGGACGCCTTACGATATGCCTGGTGTCGACCCAAATTTCATTTGCCACCAGTTGAATGTCTTCCCTGATGCACGGCCGGTCATTCAAAGGACACGCCGCTCTGCCTTGCACCATCTTTGAGGTGGTGGCGAAGAGGTAAAGAACTTCTTTGGAAGTGGAGCGATAGAAGAAGTGCACTACCCGGTGGATTTCTATACGGTGGTGGTTCAAGAAAAATGGGAAATGGCGTCTGCGTGGATTACAAAGCATCAACGCGCATGCCCAAAAGATAGCTTCCCTCTCCTCGAATCGACGGTTGGTGGACTTAACCGCCGCCATCGAGGTTTAGCTTCTTGGATGCATATCGCGGCTATCATCAGTTGCCATGTACAAGCGGACAGGAGATAACATCTTTACCACCCGAGGCTTATCTTGCTACAAGGTCATGCCGTTGATTTGAAGAACGCCGGGCAACCTTCCGGCGGATGGTGACAAAATGTTCGCTCCTCTTTTGGGCGCACTATGGAAGCCTACATAGGCGATATGGTGGTAAAGAGTAAAGAAGCCTCAACATCTCGCCGACCTAGCGAGATGTTCGCCATACTCAAACATCACAAGCCGCTGAACGCCTCCAAATCGCCTTTGAGTTGGCCTTTGGAAAGTTCCTGGGTTTTCTGGTCACAAACCGGGGAATTGAGGCCGACCCATCGCAAATTAAAGCCATACAAGAATTGGAGCGCCCTAACTCCACGAAGGACGTGCAACATCTTGCCGGGATGGCAGCCGCGCTGAATAGATTCATCAGCCGGTCTTCGGATCGTTGCAGGCCCTTCTTCAAGACCTTAAAGTCCAAATTCTTCTGGGATGATGAGTGCGACCGTGCGCTGGTCGACTTGAAGGTCTATCTTTCCACGGCGCCTATTCTGGTCACTCCTCAGCCGGGCGAAGAGTTGTTCCTGTATTTGGCTGTTTCTCAACACGCGGTGAGCGCGGTGTTGGTTCGTCTTTGAAGGCATCGGCACCTACCAATCTTCTATGTAAGCAAGACTCTGCTCCCAGCCGAGACGAGGTACCTCCCCTTAGAGAAGTTGGCGTTGGCCCTGATGATGGCGTCAAGAAAGCTATCACATTATTTCCATGCCCATACAATAGTTGTATTGACCGAATTTCCACTCAAGGTGCTTTTTGAGAAGGCAGACTTCACAAGGAGAATCCTTAAGAGGGCCGTGGGCTGAGGCGATATGACATCAAGTTCGAACAGCGCGCGCGATAAAGGCACAAGCACTTGCAGATTTTGTGGCGGGATTTGCCCCGGGAACACACCCAGTTTGCCCGGTTGATTTGGTTGATGCGGATTTAGCACAACCCATGGGTTTGGCAACAAGTGTTAGCTCGCTCCGAGCGAGCAAAACACAACCGGTCAATCTAAGGTTGACAGCTCGATGGGAGGTGAGAACAACCAGGATAAGGAAAGAGACCAGATTGAACCGACCAGGGATTTTGATTTGAGAAGTTCACAGAATCCCTCCGATTGTTGGAAGTTGTTCATTGGCGAAATGTGGAAACTCTTCGTTGACGGAGCCTCTAACAGACATGGGGCCGGGCTAGGAGTCGTGCTAACTTCACCAGATGGACTCATCATAGAGCAAGCAATTACGCTCGGCTTCCCAGCTTCCAACAACGAAGCGGAGTATGAGGCTCTCCTCGCCGGGCTGAGAAGCGCATTGAGAATGAAGGTCACAGCTCTTATGGTGTTCAGCGATTCCAAGCTAGTGGTCAATCAGGTCTCAGGGGAGTATGAGGCCAAGGATGACAGAATGGCCAAGTATCAAGCGTTGGTCCGAGAAGAGATCAAGAAGTTCTCTGCGATCAGAGTCGAACAGATCAACCGAAGGAAATAGCACTACGGTGATGAATTGGTGGTCTCGCTTCGCTCGCACAACCTTTCCCAATCCCTTGATGATTGAATTCTTACATGACCAAGCATCGAGGAAGTAGAGGAAGTTGAGGTACTCTGCACCGACTTGGTACCCTCCTGGAATGACCGCATCATCGCCTTTTGAAAGATCGAACTTTGCGGAAGAAGGCGGCCCACAAGATCCGAGCAAAATCAGAGCGGATTTGGCTCTCACCTTCCGGCGCCTTGTACAAAAAATCTTTCACGGGGCCATATTTGAAGTGTGTCCACCCCTCTAAGGTGGAAGCCTTCCTCTATGAAATTCATGAGGGCATTTGGCTGACCATCTGAGGCGGATCTCGGCATACCGAGCAATCTCGCAGGGCTATTGGTGGCCATGCATGCAGGCGGACGCGCAGAAATATGTTCGCAGATGTGAGAAATGTCAGAAATTTGCTCACCAGATCCACCAGCCGGCGAGAGAGCTGCTCTCTCTCACAAGTCCTTGGCCGTTTGCGCTTTGGGGATTGGACATTGTTGGACCGCTCCCAGTTGCACCGGGCAATCGCAAGTTTTTCATCGCCGCCACCGACTATTTCACCAAGTGGGTGGAGGCCGAGCCACTAGCAACTATCAAGGAGAAGGATGTGAAGAAATTTGTCTGGAAGAATGTGATCACTCGCTTTGGCATTCCCAGAGCCTTAATCTCAGACAATGGTACTCAATTCGATGGGAAACTCTTTCGCGGGTTTTGCGAGGAGTTGAAGATCGAGTTCTACAATTCGACGCCGGCCTATCCCCAATCAAATGGTCAAGCTGAGGCCTCCAACAAGACCATCCTGGATGGATTGAAGAAGCGGCTTGAGAAAGCTAAGGGTAAATGGGTTGAAGAGCTCCCTAACGTGTTATGGGCATACCGCACTACACCGAGGAGATCGACCGGGGAAACACCTTTCGCCTTAGCCTATGGCATGGAGGCTGTTATCCCACTGGAAATTGGCATGCCAACCATCCGCTCAGAGAGTTTCCAGCCTGAATCGAACAATGAAGTTGTGGCATTAGAATTAGACCTTGCTGAAGAAAGAAGAGAGCGTGCGCTAATTCACCTGGCGGCTTATCAGCAGGAACTCTCCAAAAAATACAACAAGGCAGTGCACCCCAGGCTGTTCAAAATTGGGGATTGGGTCTTGAGGAAGGTGCTTGGCAACACGGTGGTCCCTGGCGAAGGAAAACTTGGCGCAAATTGGGAAGGACCATACAAGGTGGTTGGCCTAGCCGGCAAGGGGGCATACCATCTGGAAGATTTGGACGGCAAGGCAGTCCCCCGACCTTGGAACGCAGCCAACCTTAAGGTCTTTTACTTTTAAGATGTAATTTGCTCTTGTTTAGCTCTCTTAGACCTTTAGCCTTTGGCACTACATGTAAAATGATAGCATTGCCTTTGCAGTGTTTATGTAATAAAAGCTAGTCATATTGCTGTTGCTATATTACATTGTTGTATTTTGTATTACTTCCCTGTGTGGCACTGCGCGGTTGTAAGGTATGCCAGGGCAAGAATTGACCCAAGCAAACCGGGTCAGATTCCTCGGAATGGGAGCAGACCACACAAACCGCTATGCATGGAACGGTGCACATTCAAGCCGAGTGGTTTTGCTCACCGGTGGGAGTGTTGGTGGCATGACCAACTCCGAAGCATTGGTGAATTGCCCAATCAGAGCCGCCGTGATTTTGCTCGGCCCATCTAGCACATTGGTGAATTGACCAATGTAGCGGCGAGCGGACTTTGCTCGGCCGCTGCATGTTGGTGAATTGCCTAACATGGTAAACGAAATGATTTTGCTCGGTGGGAATGGCAATGTTGGTATCTTTTCCAAAGAATTGCAAGGAAGCGAAATTTGCTCGGCGAAAAGAAGTACTAGCAAATTGAACAAACTACAAATGACGTGCAAGTTTTTGCTCGGCCCGATAGTTCTAGCCTGAAAGACCAAGCGGATTTTGTTCGGCCGGTTCCTAAATGTCTACCTGGAACCGAAAGGAATTGCAGGGTTACTTGAAGACATGTTGTTTGCACGGTTCAGCCGATCAAGAAGTTGAAAACAAAGTTTGGAGCAAGACATTCAAACATGAAGAAGCCGAACAAAAACAAGAGATGTACGAGCAAAAAGATTGTAATTTCATTGATAAAGGAAAGTCATTACATAAGGAGGGGGCATTGCCCGGTTACATAGCAAAAAAGGAAAACTAAAAAGGTACAAAGATAGCATAGTCATCAGTCTAGGTCATCAAGGCTTTGCTCGGCTCCCTCCTCCGTAGGCTCGGCGCTCGGCAGGGTTTGCTCGGGCAGGGTGTCCTCGGCATCGTCGTCTGTGCCTTCCGCCGAGACAACATCCCGATCAATCACTTCATCCTCAGCATTGTGGGATGCTTCGGGTGGAGTTTGCTCGGCTTCTTTCTCGGCGGCGGCTTCTTCCTCTGCCTCTTTCCTCGCCTCCGCTATCAGACGGTTTTGCTCGGCTTGGGAGTAGGCTAGCATGTAGACCGGGATATAAGCAGTGGGTGGGTTGATGAACATCTCCGAATCCTGGCCAAGGCCAACTTTTTCCACGGCAGCTTTCCAGCCGCACTGGAAAAAGATGTCCTTAGTAGCCCGGATTTGGCGCCCATAGGCCTTCTCCCCGCTTGTAGCGGTCCTCTGCCTCGTCGACCGCCTTGTCGGGGCATCCTTGTGGGCATCCTCAACTTGCGTGGCTTCGGCAGATATCGTGCCTTGGCCTTCTTCTCGGCCATCTTCTTGTCGTCTGCCGGTCGAGCCTCTGCCGCGGCTCGTCCGCTTCGCCTATGGCGACCATCCTTTCGACACAGGCTGTCTACCTCGGCCTTGAACACCTTGTTTTCGGTGATGGCGTCCACGAAGGCTTTGGCGAAGAGCAACCATTCGCCAATGGGCAAGATAGTTCTTTTGTGCGGTCTGCAAAATAGAACAGATGATTAGTATCTAAAAGCCGAGCAGAAAAACCGAACAGAAAGTTCAAGAAAAGATTGAATTTACCAGCACAATAGATTCTGCCGCTGAGCGGAGGAGCTTGAGGTCGGTCAACTCTTCATGCTTCTTCATGTCACCGGGCAGGATCAAACCCCTGGTCAAGTTGAAACCAAGCGAGATGTCCTTGTCCTCGGCGACAGAATCTGCAGCAGAGACTGCTCGGCCCTTGTAGGTGAACTCTGGCACCCAGACCGGGGGGGCAGCAGGGGCCTTGCCTTTGGTTTTGCGGGCAAGTTGTTGCTCGGTCTGGTCGCCGAGCTCGGTAGACGCCATTTCGGTGGAGTCCTCATCCACAAGGCTCTGACCGGCGGCCTCCCTCCTCTGCTTCTTCTTGGGCCGGCTAGCCGGTCTTTCGCTGGCCAGGGCGAGCACCGCCCCTTCTGTTTGTCCGGCTGGAGTTGAAGATCCTCCCCCGGTTGCTTCAGGAGTTGGGGACTCGCCTTCTTCCCCGGTGATCATCGACTTAATGGCTCTGATTTTGGCCATCTCTTGCTCGGCGGTCGTTGGGACGAGTCTGACCGGTGGCAAATTTGGATCTGGCTCGGGTGTTGGCTCGCGCAGGAAATCGGTGACCCTGCCCCTGCGCGGTGCTTGATAGTTGTACGTCTGCTCAAAGCCGAGCAAATCTGGTGATTCCCTTTCTTCGGCGGGTATCTTGTGACAACACTCGGATTGCTTCTTGGTTTGGTCGGTTGTAGCGCGCGGCCAAATTCTTACCTGCAAAAAGAGTCAAGTGTTAGACCGGTGCAATAAAGAGCAATTCAGAGAAGAAAGATAATGGTACGGTCAGCCGGGCTCCTTACCAGCTCTACCGAAGTGTTTCCTAATTTGCCAGCCCGGTATGGGTGCCTCTAGGTCTTCGTAGCGACCGGACACCCACAAAAAGTCATCATCGTTTGACTCTTTGTCCGGGTTGCCTTCGATGAGTTTTGCTCGGCCCTTCTTCACTTTAAGGTAGTAGCAAAACCCACCCTTATTTGAACTGAGGCTGTATTGGTGAAAAATTTCCGCGAGGCCGAGATCGAGACCGTGCCGTCGGTTCAGCTCGGCGACGCCATTTATTATTTTATAGGTGTTGTTGGAGACCTGGGTTGGGCAAAGCCCTGTCTGCCTCAAAAACTCGCAGATCAGGGGCTGGACCGGGAAGCGAAGTCCTCCCTCTATTATTGACACCACGGTGAAGGGGCACCGTTCTAGATCTCCCCACGGAGTTTCCCCCTTCTTGCCGAGCTCTATGCCTACATCTTCTGGGATTTGGAATTCTTCTCGGAACTCCGCCATTGCCCCGGGCGAGCTAACCCTAAAGCGGTATTTGCCCATCTCTCTCGGCTATATGTACTCTACGGTATCTCGGTCAAAAATGTTGGTATGATTGCTCGGTCTTTGAGCTCTGCATAATGAAAAAAGGGCAAGGGTTAGCACGGCATATATTGCGCGGCTTGCCATGGAAATAACTCTAAATGGTTCCAAGTCTTTGGCCGGCCTCAACCTACCAGGACGGCTGATTTAGCCTCCTCTTTTTGGTGATGGTTTCTGCTCGGTCTAGGAGTTTTGACCGGTTGGTTTCTAATGGAGGTTTTTGCTCGGTCGAGCCCAGATCAAGGAATTGGCTTTTGATTTCAGGTCGTTAGCCCGGGTAAACCTATCAGCCAATCTATGGTGCATACATCTCGGTTGTGACCACTGTGCAAAGTCACAAACAGCTTTTTGCTCGGTTACAGCGCTAATTTTGGATCTAAATGAGCGTTTTGCTCGGTTTTGCCCAGTTTTCGTAATGTTCATCGTGTTCTTCCCAAGTTCGTGGCCTATTCATCCTACCCAAGGAAGAATGGGGGCACGAGGGCCCCCCTTTTCTCCCCATTCCAGTTTTCCTAGGGTATCCAAGGCCTAATGGTCCCTAACTAGGGGAAAAAGCAACAAAAACCAACGTGCAAAAATAATGGCGCGGAAGGCGGAGAACATGGTGGAAAGCTTGAGAATAAACCGAAAGTGCAATGGGGATGAAGAAAACTTACCAGAAGCGAAGGAGGACCTCGGGCGTGTTTGCGATGGGTCGCGAGAGGAGGAGGTAGCGAGAAGGTGGGCAAAGTTGCGATTGCTAGGGTTTTTCTTCGGGCTCGTATGAAAGAGGAAAGGTGGAGGGTTTTGGCCCTTCGAATGAGGTTTAATGATGAGGAGGAAGCGTAAACGCGCAGCCGTTTGAACTTTGGCGTGCATACAACCTATGCTCGCACGAATCAATAAGAGGATGACACGTGGCTTGGCGGTATGTCGATGACGGTTGTACGACTTCTGATGGGACTGCTTCAATCATCGCCGGTCAATCGGGATTGCTCGGCGGCAAAGGTGTTCCCAGTTCAATCACTGCACGGCGGCGAAGCTGCATACGATAGCTCGGCCTAGCAGGTGCACGACCCAACCTTTGCTCGGGTAAGGTAAACCCAATCACGACAGCTCGGATGGGTTTAAGGGGCAATTGAGTGGGGAGATTTTCATCTGTTAGTACGGCCGAGCAAGGACAACGCCCGGCGTTACAGACTACGCGACGCCGAGCTAATTGGGCAAGCGACGGCCGAGCAATCTACCTTGTCCGGCTGACCAAGTCAACCAGCAACCTCTTGGGGCCGAACTGGGGTCCGCTAGGTCGGCGAAGTTCACAGCGGAGATGCAACCGAGCTGAAGGACTGACCGGGCTACCCCGAGGATGCGGCATGGCCGGCATGCCACTGACCACCCAGCCATGACGAAGCGGTTGCACCTGACCGAGATTGGAGATGAAACGGTTGGAGGCTGGCATGCCTCGCAACCGGTCAATCGCAATCAACCGGTCTAGGATAGCTCGGCTTTTGCAGTTGAGTTCTCGCTTGGATCCAAGTGAGAAGCCGGCGGAATGTAGCGGTTGTGTGATGGCGATTTTCCACAAGTGTTTGGCCGGTCATGGTACCTCGGTTAAGGGTGCCACCTGGGCCAATGGTGTGAAGGAGAGGACGTCTGCTCCACGAACGCCTCAATACCGTTGGCGATTACGCATGTGTCGGAGGAGGACAAAACCTGTACAAGTGTAAGGTGGTGAAGCGAAACCGCCACTGTCGAGGAAGGGCGAGGTAGTGCGCGCACGATCTCGGAGTTGCCAGCCTAGATATAGAGAAGGGAGGGCGAACGTTTCTGGTATGAAAATTCTCTCTCACAAGCTCTCTCTCTGATCATCATCTTCTTGCTCACTGAACTGACTTGAGCGTCGGAGGGTTTTTCCGGCACACCACCGCCGGGCAGCTCACCGTCCTTGTTTTGCAGAGACAGACGCCGTTAGAAGAAGCTCGACGTTCAAGGCGTACGGAGAGACGTGGATATTTCGCCCCCGTACAATTTTCAATCACCAAACTCAGCTAGTCAACCTCAAAATCCGTTAAAGCACAGAGATCTGCCAACCCAAATCATGCTATAAAAGGTAATCCTCTTCTATATTGATTTTCATTGAGACTATTTGTTCTTCTTTACAATGCAGTCTCTAACTTCCATCAAAACCAAGTTAAGCTCTTTGAAACAAAAACCTCAAATTTTGTCCAATAATTTTATTTTGAGTCTATTCAAATTAGTGGGTATTTCAGGATTACTCATCTACTTGATCTACCTAATTGTTTTCTACCATTCTGGTTGCTCATCAGCTTCCAAGTTCTTCTTCTCACCTTTGCAGCCCAATCACAGTAACTCTCCCACTAATGTCAGCCACCTTGTGTTTGGACTTGTTAGCTCTGTCAAAACATGGAAACCCAGAAAGCCTTACATCCATTCATGGTGGCGACCCAATGTGACACGTGGCTATCTCTTCCTAGACAGAGGCCCCATGGATGAGCTCCTCCCATGGCCTAAAACTTCTCCTCCTCTTCGTATCTCCGATGACTGGTCTAAGTTAGAGAAAGAGTCGAAGCACGTTGCGCCAATCATGATTCGCATGGTACTTGCGATTTGGGAGACTTTTAGAGAAGGCGACGATGGAACGAGATGGTATATTATGGGGTTTGATGACTCCATTTTTTTTGTGGACAACTGGGTTAATGTTTTGAACAAGTATGATCATAGTAAGTATTACTATATTGGGGGTATTTCGGAGACTGATACATCAAATTTGCTATTCTCGTTTGATCAGGGTTTTGGAGGAGGTGGATTTGCATTGAGTTATCCTTTAGCAGCAGCAATGGTGAAAGATTTGAAAGGATGTATAAAGAGATGCCCATATGTGAAGTCACATGATACGATTGTACAGTTCTGTGTTGATGAGTTGGGAGTTTCTCTTACTATTGAGAAAGGTATTCATCAGGTAATTATTCTTTTCAACATTCACTCCATTCATTATATAAATGAATAGTAATTCATTACCAAATGTAAAATTTTGTTAGCAAAAATATAAAATTAACACTTTTCACAATAATAACATTTCATTTCTAAAATTTTTGTCTCTAAAATTATTTTGTTCACCTACTCATGGAGAAATTATTTCATGTTTTGTGGACAAGGTCAAGCAATCATGATGTCCATAAATATTATTGACCAAAACAATAAAATATATCATTTTATATTGAATAATTGAGAACTAACATGATTTTTATCATTAGTTTGTGGTATTGCCACATGTTGGTTATGGGACGCTGATTAATTTTTCTTATCATGGGATTAACAATAATTCTATATTTCATTACTAAAATAGTGCTGTGAGCTCCAATTAATGCTTCTTGACAATTCTCTTCAAAAGGTCGTTGTACCTACTCCTAAGTTAATTGGATAAATTAGACGGATGTTCTTACATTTTGTCGTTTATGTTATTTTATTTTTTATAATTTTAATTGGTTTAATTTTGATTCTTAATTATAAATTTTGAGTCAATTTGTTCAATTGATATTTCCGTTAGGATTTTTGACATAAAATTCTCTCTGAATTGGTTAAGGTTAAGTCATTAATTTGATTAAGGTTATCATTTTACTCCTAGAAGTATGACACATGCTTTTCATGTGGGCATTTGCCACAAAAAATGTTTAACAATTAGAATCAATTTGATCAATATGAGATAAATTTAAAAATTCAAGGTCAAAATCAATTCAATTAAAATTACAGTGATCAAAATGATACAAGAGTTAAATTACAAGGACTAATAGTTTAATTTGCCCTACTTTTTAATTTACTAATTAGATGATATGAGAATTTAGAAATTGAAAGATGAGTCAAGGATTGTGATTGAATGGGAATATGACATATAATTTTGGAGATAAAGGTTATCAGTGTATCAAACAGTTAACATGATATTATTAAGGGAGACTTACATGTAGGTTATAATAGATGAATTTATTGTTTAACAAGTCCTTTGATAATTAATGTCATTTTTCTTCAAACACTATTAAAAAAATGTCACTAATTGTTCATTTTTAGTGATAGTTTGAAAATTTTATCACAAAAAATATCACTAATTATAAGTTTTAGTGACAGTTTAAAAAAATTGTCATAAAAAGTTACTAATCTTTCACTATAGTTTGAAATTTTGTCAAAGAAAAGCATATACTAATTGTAACACTACAAGAAAAAATACCTTTGGCGACTAAATTTTTAGTCGCCAAAAGTATTTTTTTAGTCTTCAAAAGTCGACTTTTCACTTTCCCCAACTAAATATTTTAGTCGCTGGTTTTGTCGCAAATAGATGGTCGGCAAAGGTATTGGCGACTAAAAAAGTTTTAGTCGGCAAAGTTTTAGTCGGCAAAGTTTTAGTCTTCAAGGACCAAAACATTTGTCGCCAATAGTCAATTACATGTTTGAAAATTATACATTTAGCGACTAATCTTTTAGTCGCCAATAGTGAATTTTTTTTTTATTTACACATTTACCGACTGAGCTTTTCGTCGCCAATAGTCAATCTTTTGGCGGCCACTGGTTAAGCATATTTCAGAAAAAATAAATAAATAAATAAATTTTACCCTCTACTGTTCCCAAGATTCAAACCACCGACCCATCCCACATTCCAAACCTTTACCAACACACTCTCCCCACTATGTCACTACAACATCACATGAATATAAATGCAACATATATTATTTATATATTACTTTGACCGGTATTAATACAAAACTATATATATAAAAATAATTATTTTTATTCAATATAATTTATGTAAAAAAAAAATAGATAACTTTTGGCGACTAAATCTATTTTTTAGTCGTCAATCATATAGTTTTGGCTACTAATTAGTTTTTAGTTGCTAAAAAAATTTATTCCCGCCTAAAAATAACCAGTTTTGGCGACTAAACCTGGTTTTAGTCGCCAAAAACGTCCCCTTTTGGCTACTAAACTGAATTTTAGTCGCCAATTGACTGTTTTTAGCTACTAATTTTTTTTTAGTAGCCAAAAAGCTTCACTTTCAGCAACCAAACTGTTTTTAGTCGCCAAAACACGTAGAATCGGCGACCAAACAGTTTTTTTGTTGCCAAAACCTATACTTTTGGCTACTAAATTATTTTAGTCGCCAAAAACTGTCACTCTTGGCTACTAAAAAACCTTTAGTCGCTGAAACCCCTATATTCGGCGACTAAACTGACTTTTAGTTGCTAAAACCTTTATATTCGGCGACTAAACTATTTCAGTCGGCAAAAGTGATCAATTTTGACGACTAATTCCATTTTAGTCGCCAATTCTACTACTTTCAGTGACGAAAACTCCAGTTTTAGTCGCGAAATCTGCTTTTTGTTATAGTGTAAGTTTTAGAGACAATATATACAAATTGTGATAGAAAATGTTCCAATTATTAATTTTTAACGACATATGAAAGAAATTATCACAAAAAATTATTTTTAGTGACGATTTTAGTAAAACTTATTTTTAATAGGACTTGATGATAATTAAATCTAATTATTAAGATTTATTGATAATTTACTCTATTATTAATCGCCCCCCCCCCCCCCCTCCAAAAAAAATAATAATAATTGTGGGACTTTTTTAAGTCTAAAATTTGAATTGGAAGGTGTTATTTGAGCTTACGGGATCAATCAAAGTTTTGTTTTGATGATTTAAATTGTTTATTTTGTAAATTCTTTTGTATATACCATTCATAAAAAATAAATAAAAAAATTAGATCTCTTCGATAATTATAATTTCTTCAATTTTACTAAATTTGTATCTAAAAAAATACACAATAAAATAAAGAAATTATGATTATTGGATCATCATAATTTTTTTCATGGATGATATCTGCGCAGGGATTTACAAATGAATGGTTCAAAATATTGAAATGTGACCCACTGGGCTAGCTCTAGATAATTTGTGGCCTAAAGTAATAATTAAAAATGAGGCCTTTTATATAATAATTTTTTAATAACATTTTTATTTAAAATTTACTTTTCAAACTTTTTGAGATGCAAAAATATTAATTAAATCTTTATATTCAAGTTTTGCTAACAAATCCTTTTTAATTGATAATATAGGTAATCCACTTAATCTTTTTTGCCTAAATTGTTAGTATTATAATTTCTTTTTTGTATAGTTTCAATATGTTCTAACTCTTTTGGATAAATTATTTTTTCATTTACAGAATTTTCATCTACATTTTTTTTGCTATATTTTTATTAGTTATATTGAATTATCAAGAGCTCTTTTTTTGAGATTGAATAAGATTTTTTTTTCTTAAGTTTTTGATATCCAGATTCATAATTTCTGTTAGATATATTTGTTTTCTCTAAAAATAATTTTCAAAAACAGAGCACAACATTGGAAATAATAAATATACAATATATATATATATATATTGAAAAGGGTAGAACAATAGAACCTGATTTTCCATCTTCACTGATAAATATTAGCTATTGATCATATATGCAATTAAAGTTTGGACCCTTTTGTCCTGTTTTATACTATTTTATTCAAAATATAAATAATGAATCACCTGGGCCTGTTAGATTATACAAAAAAAAGTGGGCCTTCCCAAATTTGGGGGCCTAAACCCTGGGCTTGGCTGGCCTTATGGACCCATGACAGATTTGATGAACTTGAACAATACTTTTCAATCTAGATATGGACCGAAGAAGAGCCCAATTATTTTTATAACTTAAATAGCCTGAAGACATTAGTCATTAATTGATGATTTTGCATCTCATAAATTAAGAAAATGAAATTTTAAATAAAAGTTCGTAGTTACATTTTTCACAAGTTTAAAGACCTTAGTCATTAATTGGTGATTTAGCATCTCAAAAATTATGAAAATGAAATCTTAAATAAAGGTTCTCAGTTATGTTTTTCACAAACCTTTACAACGTGAGTCAAAATAATGAGATCAAAGAGTTGACTTAATGATTGAAAGCGTTCATTTATCAAACGTGTTACCTAATTTGAGGAGTTGTTTGGAAATGCATTAAATAGGTACACTTATTTAATAAATATATTTATTTAGATTATACAATTTTTTTTTTCTTATATATATATATTAAAAAGTAAAATTATACATTAAACTCCAAATCCAAACAACCTTTTGGCTTCCCCCTCACTTATTACCCTCATTCCAATGAAAGAAATGCAAGCAACAAATATAAAAATAACATGAAACGTATAGGATCTGTTTGATAACATCTATAATTACTATATTTTTTATTTATTTATATTTATCAAAAATTTTAAAACTGTAAAAAAAAAAGTTTAATTTCTGCTTTCATTTTCAAAAAGTTGCAAACGCAAAAAATAGGTTTTGCTTTCTGCTTTTTGCTCTTTTTTTTTTCTTTTCTTTTTTTTCTTATTTATAATATATTATATTTCCTTTAATTTTTATTTTTTATTTTTAAAGCAACAAAATTAACCCGCTCATACCCCACCCTCACCCCACTCCCAATATGATATGGGGTGGGGGGTGGAGGACGACAAATGCACTCCAACTCCATCTCGTTGCCATCCTTACTCATTGCTATAAACTATCATCACCAATGACTTCCTCCATTAACTACCTTCGACCACCACTTCCCTCAACCGCTAACCACCTGCCATTGCCACCAAACATCTCTCATTGGCTATAACCACCTTTGGCCACCGATCTTGAAAACCACTTTTGGTGGCCAACCGACCACAATCTTCAACCTTTGACAAGTACTTTTGATTGACATTCCTTGTGGCCAATAACCACCTATAGCCATTGCTAATTGCCTCTTACTGATGGTAACAATTTCGACCACTACCTCTTGTGGCCAACAATCACCCCTGGCCACCATCTCCAACCAGTGACAATCATCTCCCGCAATCCCTATATGTTTTTATTTTTGTCTAAAATAAACATAAACACGTTTAATGTTTTTTGCAAATAAAAAATGATAAATTATAAACATTGTCAAACGACATCATAGTGATATGTATGATTTTCCTTTTAGTTTTAAATTAGTAGCATTTTTTATATAATTACCACCAAAAATAAAAAAATAAAATTATTTTAATGTAAAAAATACTAATTAGTTTTGATTTCAAGAAATATAAGATGTATTCACTATCAATAATCGAGCCAGATCTAATCTATCATAAGGATTTGCCTTTTCCTTCTAGTTTTATATAGTTGGCTTCTCTCCAATCCATTGCATTTTAGGCAATAGGGTCTACTATGGATGTCTTTTGATGATATAATGGGAAATTCTTTGGTGTGCACCTGTGTAGGGGTGCATACCATATGCACCCAATCACAAAACATGTGTAATTTTATTATAAAATTTCGTAATGTTAAACACAAAATGTGTAATTTCGTCACGAATTAACAAAATGTTCAAAAAGTATATGGCTTGGTTATGACATTTTCTGTTACCTTATTTTGTGATGAGGTTATACATTTTATGATTAATGCTACGAAATTTTATAGTAAAATTACATGTTTTGTGGTAGGGTGCATAAGGGTGCACACTATAGCATTTCTTTCATATAATATATTCATTTTATAGAATTCTGTGCGTAGATCATTCATGAATACAAACTAATTAATTTGAAAGTTGTAATCACATGATTTCTTTATAATTGTCTTTAAAAACAACCGCATTCTATTTCATAAATTATCAAATTATGTGATTATATTAATCTGATCAATCTAATTCTTTTCATAAATAATCCATATATAAAAATTTACAATATGAAGATTTGAAGGATGATCCATTATAAGCCCAAAGACTCGAACTTGACCAACTTCCCTTATAAAATAATGGAAACATGATGTCTTAAGTTGCATTCCTGTAATATCTTGGTAAATTTAGAGAAATTTCCTTGTGTAAATTCTCTTAGAAACAAGTTACATTACATTTGTTATTGGATGCAGATTGATCTACTAGGTGATATATCAGGTTTTCTATCATCCCACCCACAATCTCCTCTACTTTCTCTCCACCACTTGGATTTTGTAAACGCTATCTTCCCTTCCATGGATAGGATGCAATCTACAGACCACCTCATGAAGGCTGCAAAAGTCGACCAATCACGTTTATTGCAACAAATTATTTGCTATGAAAAGCAAAGAAATTGGTCTTTCTCTGTCTCATGGGGCTACTCTGTTCATATTTACAAGGGGTTTCACCCTCGTAGCATGTTAAAGAGGCCACTTGAGACATTCACACCATGGTTTAAGAATGCAAAGCCTCCAAAGTTCATGTTCAACACCAGGTGGCCATGTGAAAATCTTAGAGTTTTCTTCTTTGAATCCATTGAAAAGAGATCAACAAACAAAATTGTTACTAGGTATGACAGATCATCAACACTTGGCTACACAAACTGTCCATGGAAGGGCAATCATTCTGCGGATCACATTTCCAAAATTCATGTCTTCTCATCAACAACAAAGCTCAAGGAGGTAAGAATTATATTTTCTCTTTAGTTTTTCTTTAAGAATTATTTTTATCAAATTGAGGGAAACTACATAACACTAGATAAATTTATTTGGAAAAATGTTTGGTGGCCCAAATTTTTGTGGTTCAAATGGCTTGAATGTGTCAAAACGACGTCGTTTTGGGTGTTTCGAGCCATTCAAGCCATGATTTTTCAGATTACCAATCCATGTTGATTTATTTGTTTATTCTTTTAATTTTTATATGGATCCATACAGAAAATTACAAAAGAAGAAGCAATGTAATATTTTTTTTTCCCCTTTCATTCTCCATTCCACCACTGATATTTTTACCTAGCTAGTGATAGCTTATGGTCTCCATAAATCAAAGTGGGTTAGAACCTTGTTATCTGTATAAAGAAAACTATTGTTTAGCTAAAGAAAGGGTAAATTATACCGCTCACCCGCATATAATAGAAAAATTACAACTAACCTAGAAGTTTGTCATAATTAAACCAACCTTGCCTCCAACAAGGATAAACATAAAAGATCTAATGTGAAATTACTTTTGTCTTCCTCTTTATTCTGATGAAAATTACTTTTTTTGCACTTCGTCATCTCGTCATCGTCACATTCCTAGCTTATTTTACATCCTAACCCACGTTTCTCTCATTTGTCTTTTACTTTTTTTATTTGTTTTTTTATTTTTTCGCCATTTTTTTTCTTCCTTCTTTCTCTTCATTGCTAACCAAAGCCACTTACTTCCTTCTCTTCCCTTTGCAAAACCACCCCATTTTCTTGCTCTCACTGTGTAACTAATCCTTCCGCCACCCTTAACCACATTTACTACCATTATTATCCTCTACTGAATCCTTCATTAGCTCCATTGTGAATTTGCCACCAGCTCCACTAATCCTTCATTTGACATCTGTCTTCTCTACCAAATTTTGGACACGCACTTGAAGAATTTACACATTTAGCGACCACTTTTGACAAAAAGTTGACTTTGATACCACCCCTATGCAATACCTATGCTGCCACCTCTCTCCCTCTCTCTCACCCTTAATTTTGGCCATTATTGGCACCATCAGATCTTTAACCTATTGTGAACTCACCATCTCTCTATATTCTTTTCCTCAAAGTCAACACTCAAACCTTGGCTATGGCGGTCGGCTGGCCTAGCTCGTTTTTTCCTTTGTCTTGTTAGTTTTTCTTTTCAATAAACTTGAGTCCCCCGTTTCTACCCACCTTGGTGTGTTTCGTTGCTGCGGGAGAGTGTTTGGCGTGTCAAGGTTTTGTTTTTAGCTTGTCCTCATGTGTTTCTACCTTGCCGTAATGGTTGTTTCAGCAGGGGTGGCCTGGTATTTCACTCGAGCGCTCTTTGGCGAGTTGGAGTTTGAGGGGTGCGCTTTTTGGGTGGAAACAAGGGTATCATAGGCGATCCAGTTTCTGTTTGGTTATCACTCGAGCGCTCCTCCTCGAGTGAGAGTTTGAGGGGTGAAGTTCTACCATTTGTTCGGTGGGTGTGCAGATCCGAGGCGGGAGATTGAAGACCTGTTGGTTATGGAGTTTGGTAGAGGGTTTTGGGTGTGAGTTAGAAGATGAGGAGAGGAGTAGTAGCAGCTTGGAGTGGGTATTGGGAGCTTGGCAGTGGGTATTGGGTGTAGTCTTCCCGGTGGTGGCGTTGGTGTTTGGGTGTGAGATAAAAGTTGAGGTGAGTAGTAGCAGCTTAGAGTGGGCATTGGGTGTGTGATAGATGATGAGGAGAGAAGTAGTAACAGCATGGAATGGGCATTGGGAGTTTGGCAGAGGATGTGTAGCCTTCCCGGTGGTGGCGTTGGTGTTTTCTCGGCCGGAGTGGAGTGTTGTCGCAGCAGCAGCAGAGACGTGGGTCATGGGGAGTTGATGCAGCAGAGGCGTGAGGCATAGGGAGTTGCTCAGCAGAGACGTGGGTTTGAATGGACGTTGCTTAGCAGAGGCGTGAGGCATGGGGAGTTGCTCAGCAGAGAAGTGGGTGGCTGATTGGACGTTGGTTGGAATTTTCTAGTTAGAAGGCGTGGTCTGTGGGTCTTGTTTGGTTATTTTAGTTTAGTTTGTTTTGGGTGGTTTTGTGGGTTTTTGTGGGGATTCATGTATTTTTTTTTTCTAGTTAAGTTCTTTTTAACTCTTTAATTTAAAAAATCGAGAGGCTCAGGGGTTGGTTGTATGGATGCGAGTAGCAATAGTAGGGGTATTTTTATACTTTCGAATCTCTCTCAAGGCATCTCATCTTCCTGTACTTTTAATTTCTTGCTGTTAATGAAATTTTTCTTTGCCGATCAAAAAAAAAAAAAAGTCAACACTCAAACCATTAATGCCATCTTATCACCACATCACCCTATCAAATTTGTAATTCTTTTTTTATTTTATTTTATTTTATTTATTGTTTCTCGATATCTCTTCCTCTCTGTAATTCCTCATAGCCCCACAACCCCCAACCCATAGACATTTTCCTCGAAAAACCCAATTCTAGTTCTAGTGGTAGTTTTGTACTCTATAAAAAGAAAAGAGAGAGAAGCAAGGGGGGAGAGAGAGAGGAATGATGTACTATAGGAGAGAGAAAATAAAGTGTTTTTTATTTATTTATAGAGTTGTTGTTTTTGTTTTTGTTTTTTTTATAATATATTTTATATGTTGTTTTAATTCATGTCTCTCTTAGCCACTTTTTAGTGACAAAGGTATGTATGTAATGTAATTTTGTTGAATTGGCGGGATGAGCTATAGTTTCCTATTAGTTAGTAGAGGTCTGTGTAATTTTTCCTAAAATAATAAATGCCAAAAATGAAAAAAGAGAAATGAGTAAAAGATTCCAAAAAAAAAAAAGAATGCAATTCCCACATTGGGCTAAGTGGCGTAGTAAGGGTTGCAAAGTTCTTAGGTTTACATAATACCCATCAAACAATATTCAAATAGTTGAATTAATGTATTGTGGATAGTTTGAATGGAAACTACAATGTTATTTTGTTTACAAGTCAAATAAAAGATGTTGTTAATGTCATAAATTAATAACTCACTTTTATAAAGGAGTCATGTTTTATTTATCTAACAATTCTCTCTCTCTCTCTCTCTCTCTAGGTTGAAAGAAGTGAATGTTGTGACACTTTACATGTGGTTGGGACAAACATTGCAGAGGTTCATCTAAGGGCTTGCAAGGATGATGAAATAATTGCTTAAATGAAATGTAACATCACATTGTTTCTAAGAGATGGGATGGTCCAAGGCCAATTGCAAGACTCCAATAGGCCTAATAAAAGCCAAATGAAATAAAAGATGGAACATCTCTCATACACACAAGTTGGTACTATACTTGCGAGGTCAATCAAGCAAGATATTGTATGAAACATGAAAAATATTATTACTACAAAACGGTCCTAGAAAATGTTGCACTTCATGAATAATATGTACAAAGAAATGTTGGAAACAAAGCTTGATTATTCAAAGGAGAATTGTGATGCCCCAAGTCTTGGACTTGATTTGGTTATGCCTTTCACACCATTTTTTTTTATTAGCAAAGAAAATGAAATTTTATTGATAGAAAAGAAGAACAAAAAAGGACTTGGCACAAATGCATCATAGTTCTAAAATACATCCCAACTAGGTTGGCACCTATTAAAGAACCCAATCATGTGCAAGCATAAACCAAAAAAAGGCTGAAGAGCACTCAACCAGAAGAGATACAAAGAATTAAGACAAACAAAATACAGAACATCTTAATGAGATCCTAGCTCTGTAGCCTTTGATACCATGTAAACAAAATAAAAAGTCATGAATTGAGAATTCTGGCAGGTTGAACGATTGCTTTACCCAAAACGCCACCTTGATCTTAATGTTTTCCACCAAGTCCACCCAATTAGGTTCCTTGGAATTGAACACCTTATCATTCTTAGCAATCCATATGGTCCAGAGAATTGCCAAAGGCAAGGCTTCCTAAATAACTCTTCCCAGATGTTGCCGTTTCTGACCAAACCACCAAACTAACAACTCTTGGATAGAACCAGAAGAGACCCACAAAATGCCCCACCAATTGACAATATCAGACCAAATCCTCCAGGAATAATAGCAGTGAACTAGCAAATAAACTGTTGATTCTTCTACATTACCACAAAATGCACAATGGATGGGAGTGTGGATTATATGGAGTCTAAGGAGGAGATTTATGTTGCAATCGATCCCACCACACCAACCATCCGAAAGCTTTTATCTTCGAAGGTGCAACTGCCTTCCATAACTTCATGACAGGAAAGGATGGCACCTGAAGAGAGATCTCAAATAAATCATAAAGAGACTTAACAGTGAAATACCTGATGAAAGGGGAGTCCAGATCAGTTTATCTTCCACAGAATCTCTGTTTCTTTGATTTCAGTGTCCTGAATGCCATGTGACGTATTGGTGTTTGGGAATTTAACTTGTTTAATTTTCATGACTACCTTTCCGAGTTCAAATTTTGGAATTTCGAGCGTAAGGACAAAACGGAAGGGTGTGGAAACACCTTGGCAAAGTCGTGCCCACATCAGGCTTTTTCACACGTGTAGTTTGGTGTCACTATAACAAAAACACATTTTAGTGACATCATACTAGTGGAATGTTCTTAAAAAATGTCACAAAAAGAATATTTGGTGGCATTTTTTAGAAAAATGTCATAGAGCCACAAACATACAAGGCTCTAGTGGCATTTCAATTAAGAAATATCACATCAATTTTATGGCACTTTATAAAATAATGACACAAAAAATTATGTTCATGACATTTACCAACAGATGCCACTAAACTTTAGTAGCAATGACATTTTTTAAAAAATGTCAGGACACTAGGTAGGTGCAAATTACTTTTTATGGCACTTAGGTGAAAAGTTTCATAAACAAATATTTTATAGCATTTTGAGAAATACCACTAAGTCAAAAAAATTTCAAGCTTATAATGACATTTTTGAAAAAACAAAAAATGCCAATATATTTTCTAAATTTTTAAAATGCAGTAAATGATTAAAAATAAATAAATTAAACTCAATATACACTACAGGAAAAAGCACATTCGGCGACTAAATTTCCTAACCAAAAAAAATTTGGTTGCTGAAAGTATAGCTTTTAGCGACCAAAACAATATTAGTAGCCAAAAGTAAAATTTTTTGGCGACTAAACAATTTTAGTAGCCAAAAGTGTACAATTGGCGACTAAAACTAAGTTTGGTCATTGATTATATGGGTTTTAGTGACTGAAAAATTTTTAGTAGCTCAAAGTAAAGCTTTTTGGCGACTAAAAAAATTTAGTAGCCAAAAGTCTACAATTGGCGACTAAAAATAAGTTTGGTCACGATTATATGGGTTTTACCGACTAAAAAATTTTAGTAGCCAAAAGTAAAGCTTTTGGTGACTAAAAATTTTAGTAGCCAAAAATTTACAATTGGTGACTAAAAAATAAGTTTAGTCGCCAAAAGTAGTCATTTTTAGCGTAGGAGAACTAAAATCCTAAAGCGGGAATTAAATTTTTTGGTGACCAAAATTTTGGTAATATTGAAAATGTATCTTCGATGACCAAATCCGATTTTGGTTGGCAAAAGTTAAGTTTTTTAGCAACTAAAAAATAATTAGTAGGTAAAAGTATAGAATTGGCGACTAAAAAATATTTTCAGTCTCCAAAAGTGGTCTTTTTTTATTTTGCTAGTAAATAGTTCATTTTACATAAATTATGTTCAATAAAATAATTATGTTTATGCATATAGTTTTATATTAATATGGATTTATGTATTATATAAATAATATATGTTGCATATACAATCATATGGTGCTATAGAGGTGTAATGGGAAGAGTGTAGTATATAATGTGTATGGTGCGAGAGGTTGGCGGTTCAAGTCTCCGCAAGAGCGAATCAAATTGTTCTACAATGAATTATCATCACGAATGGCACTTGATAGCGTCACGAATAGTGCCTACCATGACATTAAAGTGTCACTGCAAGGTTTTAGTCTTGATGGTGTAATGACACTTATAAGTGTCACTAACTCTTTTTTTAATAGCACTTGATAGTGCCACAAATAATATCTACCATGACATCAAAATGTCATTGAAAGTTTTTAGCCATGATGATGTAGTGACACTTACATGTATCTACCGTGACACTAGTATCTACCGTGGCATGGATACAAATGGCACATGTTCAAAACGCCACAAGACTAAAAAATGTCATTAAACCAATAGTTTTGTGGCACTTTTAAATGTCACTAAATTAAGAAAATATTATAGTATGTAAGCAATTTGGATTTTCTAGACAGGGGGCCATACATACGGTGGGAGGCTCTACACGTGTGGCGGTGTGTCTCGTATGTGAGGAAAGAGAAAGCCATGAGGTGAATGTTTCTGCTGTAAACTGCACATGCAATGGAGAGTTTCCACACATGCAAAGAAAGGCTCCATAGTGCGCTTGGCCAATTTTGTGCATTTTTTTCCCACTATTTGGTGATTTCCTCCAATTTTTTTACCCCGCCTCTCTCTAAACTCTCATCTCTTCCTTCTCTTTAAAACTAAACCAACCCTCACAAAATCTTCTCATCCAAACAAATCCGTCAAGAAGTTCATAGTAGTTATTGAGGCCAAATTAACGAGCATACCAAGGGTGTCGTTTTAAATGGAGTAGACCAAATTTCTGACAAGTTTGAATTTGGGGGTTTTGTTATTGATTCTCCTCTTCTCTCTAAAAAGTAGGGATTTCTCTAATTATTTTCAATACAGTTCTGAAAGATGGATATATGGTTACTTTCATTACATAAATTTTGGAATTTGATAAGGATTTCATTGCATGTGTTATGAATATCTAGGGTTTAGTTTATGTTGTGTAATTGTTATGGTATCTCCTATCAAATGTGAATTTAAATGGTTTTGAGGTGCATGGGTACTTTGGAAGGGAAAAACCCTAATTTTCTTTTAAGAAAACCCTAGGTAACGTTTAGTTTACTTTTCAAAACTCAACTCTATTTTTAAATCATAGTTTGGATCAAAATTCGTAACCAAACAAAATTTTAAAATATAACTCAAAATTATTTTCAAAACTCCTCTATTCTCTTATTATTATTATTATTAATCAATCAATCAATCACTCACTTTTTCTCTCCTCTCCTCTCACATTCTCTCACAAATATTGTATATTTCAATCAATCAAAAATAAAAATAAAAATAAAAATAATGACAAATCATCTCAAAATTATTTTCCAAACTCATAACCAAACAAATTTTCTATTTTCTAATTATGATTCAAAAACTCAAAACTCGAAATATAACTCCACACTCAAATTATAATTTTAAAACTAAACTAAACAGACTATTTTTTCCCTATAATTTCTTGAGTTGGAGGCTTATAA
Source organism: Camellia lanceoleosa (assembly GCA_025200525.1). Classification (NCBI taxonomy): domain Eukaryota; kingdom Viridiplantae; phylum Streptophyta; class Magnoliopsida; order Ericales; family Theaceae; genus Camellia; species Camellia lanceoleosa. Next base: position 100,216,415 of record CM045768.1, read on the forward strand.
CCATTTTGGAAATTTAAAAATTTAATAACGTTAATTGAAGAACTGGTGAGAGTGAAAAGTTTGTATTTGAATAATTGATTAAGATTTTTGAGAAATTAAGTTGAGCGTTGTTAATTAAAGTATATGAAAATTAGAAATGTTTAAAGTGTTATAAGAATTATATGGGAATATAAATAGACTAATTCAAGGAATTTCTGAATTTGGTTAGCATTAGTTATGGTGATTGTGTTTATACCAATTACTCGGAATTATATAAGTGATTAATAAATAGGGATGGTTGAGGTTATGTGTTTGTGATTTAATTAGAAATATGTGAGTGAACAGTTAAGGAAGTTGGTTAAAATAAGGTTTTCAAATAAGTGTGAAGATAAGCGAATGTCTAAAAATCACTAGAATTCATGAAAGTATTGAAAACAAAAATGAAAGGAAACAATACTTGTTTTTGGAAAGTTATGTCTTATGCTTATTGTGCCATCGAAAATAATTGTAGGTCAAGAGCATGGCACATTAATATAGGTTTTGTTTCCTTTCGATTGGCGCTTGGTAAAGTGTGTGTATTGTTAAGCTATATAGAGATTTCGTTTCCTGTGGCATAGTAATTGTTAAATCATGGCGCGTTGAGATAGGTTTCAGTTTCTTTCTGGTTAGCGCCCGGTAAAATGTGTTGAGATGACTTGGCAAAGCCCAAAATTATGGAATGTGATTGTGATAGTTGTTTGCATTGCGCAATTTTGTAGAAATATGTGTACATAGCGGAATTGTGATAAATGCTTACTTGCTCTGCTAGTCATAAGATCAGGATATGTGGAAATATTGTTAGTATTATTCATTGATAAATAGATAACTTGTTGAAATTACTTTCATTTATATTCATTATGGATAATTGAACTATTAAATGGTTGCCTTAAGAATTCCTTGGATTACTTGTTATTGTGGATTGTTAGGTAATTATGATTGGATTTAACTTCGATTACACCAAAAAAAAAATTAAGATACTTCAAATTTGCAAAGGACAAAATGAAAGGTTAAAGAGTGACGTTATTCAAAAAAATGTATAATTATGTATATATTTATATATTTTTTGGATAGTGAAAGGAAACATTATTTATATGCCTATTATGTGGAGCATCATGATCATATACATATATAGAATTTTATTGGTTAGAATTATTAGGATTTTTACTGGACTATATGTTCATTCCACGTTATTTAACCTTTTTCAGGTTCAAGCTTAGAAAGTTGTGCCTGTCAAGAAGCTCTCTTGTCGCTTTTGGCCATAGGATTTCTTTTCTTTTCTTGTAAATTAAATGACATGTTTCCTTTTTGTAATAAGTGTTATGTTTCTTTTATTCATGCTTATTAAGCCTCAAGGCATTTGTTAATGTATTGAAATTATTGAATTATCATTTACATCCAAGAGAGAACTTTCATTGCTATTCATATTAATGAGATAGCTTCTGCATGTTTATGTATGAAAATGAACAATGACAATGGATTTGGTAATATGATTCGTGATTTAAAATATGGGGCATGACAAGCATACATGCTATGGAGAAATAACTTCATGTGCTTTTGCTGCCTTGCATTACGGATCTGGAGGATTGGAATTCAAAATGAAATTGTGTTGTTGTAGTTGTAGTTTCATGTGTTTACATTGTGTATTCACATTAGTAGGTTTAACTATAAAACTATAATGTTTGTGTGGGTTTCAAACTATGGGAGGTAGAAAAAGAATAAGAGAGGAAGAGAGAGTGAGTTAAGATAAGTTTTCCTTGTGTTTTATTTGGTATTTTTTTGAAAAATACTGTGAGTGAATAAAGTTGAGTTTGCAAATTTAAAGTGATCTATGTCGAAGTAAGTTTTGGACTGCCTCAAGTAGTTGTAAGTCTCCTCTCACCAACAAAAAGATCTGATATCTAAATATAGCCTTGATAATAGATAAGGATGAACTCAGGATTCCATCACCGAGAGGGGTAAAGTAAACACATTGGGCTAGTTCTGGTAGCTAGACGGGTTAGGTATTGAGGCTTTTTTTTTTTTTAATTAGTGAGAGAATATTATATTTCTCAAATATTAAGACAATTACGTGAAACTAGACGATCAAGCATTTAATGAAGTATGAAAATACATTCAAGCTCAACACTAACAACCACAATATAATTTAAAAAAAAAAAAAGAACATACAAAAGGAAACAAACAATTAAAAAAAGACCCCTATAATAGGCCCTGACCTTTAAGTATATAAGTACAGAGGTTGACAGCTAAACTAGAAAAGTCGGAGGGTTAAAAGATATGAATTTTTATCTCAACAAAAATGCTCTTAAATGCCTTAGATAATGTAATCTATTGAATAAATACTTACAAGAGAGAGCCATCAAACAAAGAACAAGGTTAAAGACACAAGAAGGGGGGCCAAAGTGGCAAGTATGTTTGATAGTTTACTATTTAACACTAAACATAAAAAGGGTTTTTGTCAAGGTAGGGGTCGTGGCCCCTTATAGTTTACATGTGGTTCCATCCCTGATAATATACAAGAAGTCTTCTTCTAAATGAATATGATTTAAACCTAAATTCCTTTCCCAAACCATATACCTTTATATGTTGCTAGAGCTTTTATGCTATGTATATATGTTACATACATAACTTCTCGTATATGGATGTTATCATATAGCTTATTCTGGTTTAGTCTCACCACGTTGATGTTTTGGATCCGGGTTTCATCGTCTTGTATGGTTGTTCAAGTCTCGTTTCTTCTTATTCCTCATTGAGTTTTGTTATTGGGGTGTCTTGGTTTTATTTGGATTAGGTTGATAGCTTATTTTTCAAAACCGTTGTTGACAAGAATATTGCCTCTTCGCTCGAGCGGCACTTCCTGTGCTCAAGTGGTTTTCGTGAACTTCCAGTACTTTTACAAGTTTGTAGAGATACTGGGAGTCACCATTCTTCGCTTGAGTAGTCTTTCTTGTGCTCGAGCAGTGTTCGCTCGAGTGGTGCTTTTTGTGCTCAAGCGGTGGTCTTCTGTCTGCAAAACTTCTGAGAGTTTGTATTCTACGCTTGAGTGATCACTTCCTATGCTCGAGCGGTTACACTTTTTGTGTCTTGACGCTCGAGCGACACGTTTTGCGCTCGAGCAGTCTGAGCGTATATTAGATCGTAGAGTCACCTTTTTTAGTCAATTTTTCATTTATCTCTCTCTCTCTCTAAACATTCTCAAAACCCTAGATATAGAGCTTCTCTCTCTAAAACTCACATTCTCTCTACAAATACACCTAGATCCGTTGATTTATTTACCCTAGTCTCTTTGACAAAAAGGTAGAGCATGTCGAGAGCTTTCTTTTGATTGAAGCAAAGTTGGTTTTCAAAGATCCTTGAGGTTTCTCCACTCGCTTCTCTCTCTCGCTCTCATCGCTTCAAGAGGTAGGGTTTATTTCCTAAACTCAATATGAGTTTGGTAGCATATTTGTAACGTATCTTGTTATTTATATTTGGTAGTCATTTGGTTGATCTTGAAATGTTATTGTGGGTTGAGGATTTGTGCAAATTGGGGGTTGTTTGGTTATGATTTTGCTATTAAATCTATTTAGTAAACAAACTTGTATTTGATTTTCTAAAAGAGAAAAATCCCAATTTGTAGAAAAACCCTAAATGATATTGTTTTAAGAGTTGGAGTTGGATTGATTTTCGTAAATGGTTTGGTTGGAAAGAGATGGAAATGAAATGATTGTGGGATTTTGAAAATGGGTGTTGTTACACTTTTGAAAAAATATATCTATATCGATATCTTTTAATTATTACATTAGAGATAACTGCTTTGGTTATCAGTGGAGGATAGTATTGTCATGTGTTAGAAATTGCATGTGGATTAAGCAAGTTGAAATTATTCATATCATGGAACTTATAATGGATTTTGAAACTGTATGTTTTGGAATGAGGTTTTGGAAATTCTCATATTATATTTTGGAACATTTGCATTGTTTTGGAAAAACAATATTTGGAGTTACATGTATTGTATTATTGAAAAGGGTAAATAAAATGGTGAATCTGGAAGTAAGTATTGTCTCGTTGAAATAAGTTGGCCTGAGTGTCCATGGTGAAAGTCTTAAAAACCGCGTGTATACATAGGTGCCGATCCTGCAGACAAAATATCCATAAAATAGCAATAGTAGAGCTTGTATAGCCTATGTTTACATGGGTGCCAGTTTATGGATTTCCGTGGACAAAATTTCTGTGAAACATTGTATTTGTTTTGGAGATTTATCCATTTTATTTACTATTATGTTGGTTTGGAACAGGATGTTTGGAAAATGGTTTTAACAATATTTTTTTGTTGTTGTTTAGCGATGTATTTGCATTTCATTTAACAATATATTTTTGCTGGTTGGTATTGAGGTACCGGGATTTTTATTTTTTATTTTGGAAAAGGAATTTTATATCAAACTGATGATTTGAACTTGGAAAAACGTTTTAATTAAACATAAGGTTTTGGTAATTGGAAAGAAAGAATTTCATGAGAAATCAATTGGTTTGAAAATGCATTTGGGCATATTTTATATGTGTATTGCATCATGATTATTTATACTGGCGGAGCATGTTTAGTTTTTGAAATATTTTCTACTGGGCTTTATGCTTACTCTACGTAGCTGAAATGTTTTTCAGGTGTATATATGTAGATGTGGACTGTGACGTGAAGTTGTTTTTGAAACCGTATAGGGTGGTTCAGTTATTTGTAGGCCATGGGCCATTTATGTTATTTACTGGCCGTGTGCCATTCTTGTCAAGGTTACACCCTTGTGTATGATGTAAGCCTTAGGGCATTCAATTTAATTTATAACATCTATGTATGTTTTTAGTTACAGAACATCCATTCGACTTAGATGCTGTATCTAGAAACATATAAAATCGGATAAACACATGTATTGTGTGACTATATTATATTCATTTGCATGAGAGTTGTTATCTATTGTTCATCGTTGGGTGGTTTATTCACGTGAGTCAGACAGTGTAAATCTGGGGTGTGACAACTTGGTATCAAAGCTAACCGGGTTTGAAAACCTTGGGCTCGTGGGAAGTGGTTAACCATAGTGGGTCTATTATGCTCGGTGAGGATATTTGTATGTTGTGTGCTAAGTGATAACATGTTCATGTGTTCCATTTTATATGGGTATGGTGTTGAGACTCAAAAATATTATTTGGTGTCTAGTTGACTTAGAGGTCTTGTTGGAAACGTGCTTGATCAACATTGTTTCTAATGAGAAATCTAAGCGGGCGCCGGAATGAATAACTATCTTTGTAGACTTAGCATGATTTTGTGTTATGTGTTATGTGGTAAGTGATGTGTGATTTGAGTGGAGTCTCAATGTGGTTGTTCAGATAATCATTATGTGATTGTGTTAGTATTTTGGGGAAGGGTACTAGTGTTACGTATCCTAGGTTGTGGGTATTCTCTATTTTATAAAGACGTATGGAAGAAGCAGTGAACTCAGAGTGGGGACCTTAGTGTGTGCTATATCGGTTATGTATTAGTGTTGGTTATGAATTTGCATTGGTCACCTTGGTGGCGATTGGTACATCTTTGAGAGACAGTAGTGTTTTCAAGTCCTTTGTAACGCAGTGTGAGGGTTGAGTTCGATGCTCACTTGGGTGGTATCGTGTATGTTTGGCGTTGGTTGGTAATCTTGGACTATTACGGTTTTGAGTTGGTCATGACCTCGATCGGTCAGATGTAAGGGATGTAGGTGGTGTTACAATTTTCGAAACACGAAGAGTTAGGTTTGAACTTTTATGTGTTGGTAGTGGTGGTGTATGGTTCCGACTTCGGTGTTGGTAACCTAGAAACCCGTGTTTTGGGGTGTGGTTAGTTAGGATGTATTATTGTGGTTTGACTTCCCTCAGGGTTGGTGGAGTTAGTTAGGCCATTTAAGCCATGAGTTGTTCTTTGTAGATGATGTATGATTGGTTGGAATAGGAGTGGTTGTTTCTTGTAGTTGGGTGAGGCAATTGGTTGAATACCAGGTAGAGTTATCATTGTTGTGGGCAATTCGATAAGGCACGAGGTGTGTGAGGAGATCGTGGATGGTGTGATTGGTTTTGAGTTAGTATTTTGGCAACAGGTTGTCGCGGTGGGCTAGTCTAGGGTTGACCTAGTGAACTAGTATGACGTAGTGTAGGGATGTATGAAGGTGGAGTATTCATTTATTCTGGGTATAGAGAGACTTAGGATTACTCGTGTTTTGAGAATAGCGTATAGTTTCGTTGGGTATAGACTTGTACCTTAATGGTAGGTAATGTTAGGGGATCTTGGTATTATCTGGTTAGTTGTTTCTTGTGAAGGGATGTTAGTCCCTTATCATAGTATTGGTGGTTAGTGTTTGGTGAGTGGTGTGTTCTGAACACCTTGTGTCGAATTTCAAGCAGTGGTACTATAGATGTTTCCTAAGTTCTAGCATTTATTTATTATATTTGGGTGTAGAGATGTGTACCTCAATTTTGGTTAAGTTAAGAGATGTTTTTGGAAGGGTTGGTCAGGTATGTAACCCATGGTTAGTGTGTGACCTATGTGTAGGGTCATAGTGGTTTAGTGTTTGTTGGTCGAGGTTTGGAATGATAGTGATAAGGTGATTGTTTTCGGAGATGGGTCATGTTTTGGCTCATGTAGCATTCTAGGTTGGTTGAGAGAGTAATTGGGCAGGTAATGTTCTATGACTTGGGTGAAGGAGGTTGAAAACTTCTTTTGTTCTTCGGTGGAGTTAGGATGGTATGACTTTGAAAACCTTGTAGGTTTTGTGTGTATGTGCCGGGGTTTTGTTCAGGGTAATTGTACAGTAAGTATCATCAACTGGTGGATTGACTAGGAGACTTAGTATTTGGGTTGTACTCGTGTAATGAGTGACAAATAGAATCTAGATTAAAGAGTTGACCTTATTGGTCACTGAGGGATGGAGGTGTTGTGTTTGCTTGTTGTTCGATTTGGGTCTTTATGTGGTAACGGTGGCATTGTAGTGTATTAGGCTTTTGCTAGTTGACTTGGTGTGAGAGAATAAGTATATGAATTATGTTATTATGAACTCAGTTGAGGTTATGAGTACATTGGCAGAATGAGGGATTCAATGTGGAGATAACCTATTTGGGGTTAAGAGTGAGATGTTATGCAGTAAGTGATGAGGTTTCGCTAGTATGGTGTGTGACAGTATATGGCTTGTGTATTGTTGTTAGATGATATGTAGAAGGGGATCTGTCACAGGGCGGTCCTAGGAGGGTGCCTTGGCAAGGCAATAGTGTGGTTAATGATTGGATTGAGTAGGTTAATATTCGATAGTATTGGGTCACTTTGGTGTGAGTGTTTGTTGTTTAGTTTGGATAGTGGAACTTCGAGTAAAGTAGTAAGATTGTGTGGAGTGATTGGTTCACTCTGTCAGAGTTGTTTTGACCTATTCGGTCCTTGTGTGTATGGTGTAAGGTACTGGTGTGTGCGTTGACTTGAGATGGTGTATTGTGCTTAACTTGAGAAGTCTAATTTGGACTCAAATGTGAAGTGAGGATGTGCATGCCACATAAGCATACTTGTAATGGGTGAATGTTGAATTAGAGTACTATGGGTTAACTTTGAAGAATCCAGAGTGATTCAACGAGCATGGAAGGTTGTGTATGGAACTCCATTTCAGAGTTAGTGAGGTTGGGCAAGGTGTTGGTGTTGATGTTGGGTTATGTGAAGTTAAGTGGTATGTTGGCATTTGGAGATCAAAAGTGATAGTGGTGTTCAATAGTTGATTGATTAGTATTTGGGTTGGTTGATATATAGTCACCTTGGAAATAGGTTAGAATTGAGGGTTGTGTAATGAAATGGTGTCTTGGTATGGCATGTAAGTCTCAGATGGATAGTTGGAAGGTTGTTTTGAGTTGTGGTAACCGAGTTGAGAACTTTGGTCTTATAAGAAATTTTGTGCCATTATGTGCTTGGTGGTCGGGAAATTTATTCTCGTGTTATTATGCTCTCGCATTTCAAAGAATTTCTAGGGATTCTCATCGTGGAAATTTTGTTTTGGTATTGTGGCATCACCATAAGTGAGATAGGTTTTGATTTTGAGAAAAACAAAACTCTCATTTTTGGTATTGTGGCCTTGGGTACTTTTCTTGAACTAAAATGGCTTTGGGTTGAAACGAAAGTTTGCGGTTTAACAAAAAGCTGAATCCAACAAATCAAAAACAAAATAAAAATGGTTTTATAAATAACACCTTTTGTTTTGGGAAAAACAATTTGGAAATCTCGAGTTTTATTGTGGATAGTTGAAAATGTATTTGAATTGTGATGGTGTAGGTTTGAACACTTTTGGGGAAAACAAAGTGTTTTGAGAGAAATGGAAATAAATAAATAAATAAATAAAACATTTTCTTTAACCTGAACGGAGTATCTTATATATTGTGTTGAGAAGTCGTGTTTTGATCAAGCCTGAGTTGCTAGTTACATGTTGCATGTCTCTTTTTTTTTTTTTGCAAGGGCTTAGAATTGTTAGGCATTTATGTGCCATACCGTTTTTAATTAATCGTGTTTTATTTATGTCTCGAGTTACGAGAGAGTTGACTGGGAGCTTTGTATGCGATGAGTTTGGTCTGAGCACTTGAGTACTCAGTGGTGGTTGAGTGATGAATCAGACAAATAAGAGGAAACCAGAGTTAAACCGGAGGAAAAGCAAGTTAGGGCAGCTGTGGTAGCCGAGAAAGTTGAGGAGAAAGGGAAAATGCCAGAGGGTAGTAGTACGGAAAAACAAACCTAAGATTTGGGTGTTGTAGAAACTATAGATGCTGAACGGGAAGCTGTGCTGGGGCAATTTGAATAAGAAATGATCAATGATAGTTGGAAGACTGCAACATCTTGTCGCCCTGAGGGGGATACTTGTCCTGTGGGAGTGATCTGAGTTGAAGTTGAAGGTGAGTGGTGGGAAGATAGCCACTTGCATCTTGCCCATACAGATGAAGACTGAGGAGATCATATCCCAGATAGTACTTGGTATGCAGAGGAAATAGACCACCTCACTAGGAGTGGACGGTATTTCAAACCTCCACATTTGGATCAAGCTAAACCCTCAAGGAAAAACAGTGATGTTGAGAAGGAGAAGGAGAAGAAGCTGGAGGAAGAACTGGTTCTGAAACAACTCAAAAAGATCCACGCTAATATTTCCATTTGGGGCCTTCTCATGGCTTTACGAGTACATTAACAGGCGGTATTGTTGGCGATGGATAAGGCTAAGTTATCCATTGATACAACGCCACAGCAGCTTGTTGGCCTGATCTTCCCAAGTAACACCAAGCCTATGCTCACTTTCTTCGATAAAGAGCTGCTGCTGGAAGGATCGATTCATAACAAGCCACGACATATCTATCGTAATGCAGAGGAAAATGGGTTCCAGTGGTTTTAGTGGACAACAGCCCTGCAATCAACGTCTATCCTTCTCACATTACCTATGTGATAGGCCTGAAGCCGGCAGATTTCGTCCCAACAGCCAGTGATCAGAGCATATGGCAACACGAGCAAAGAAGTTATGGGGATGGTGAAAGTACAAGCCCAAGTGGGCCCTTCCGAACATGAGATTGATCACCATGTACTTGATATGCCCGCTACTTTTATCCTACTACTATGTGGGCCCTGGTTACCTTACTTGAGGGTTGTGTCCTCCACCCTACACCAATGTCAAATACCCTCATGAGGGAGGAGTGGCAACCGTTTTTGGGAATTTATCTATTCATCTATCGCTAGAGGTAACCACACCTTTGCTGGAGATCAATCACGGTGATGAGGATGCATTTCTTTCGGGATTCACTCTAGCGGAAGCTCAAGTGGTACAAGCCATTTTAGTTGAGGACGAAGGCATGTATGTCAGTGCTCAGTCCATCTTCTGCATGAACAAATTGCTGCATATTCCAGGAATGGGGCTCAAAAGGAGCGGGAGGATAGGTGTTGTGGCGCTAGTTGAGGTACCACACAATCCCCAAGCCTTTGGGTTGGGCTATGTGTCCACCAAAGAGGACTGGAAAAGGAAGGGAAAAGAAATGAGAGAAAGGGCCAAGGCCAAAAGAGCCAGGAAACATTACGAGCTGGTCCATAGGCCAATCTAGGGAACGTTGAATGGGCGTTTTGTCAAAGAAGGAGATGATTTCCCCTTCAGCGGCTTTCCTGAGCCTTGGGTGGATTTTTCAACGAAAAAGTGTTTCTCGGGTTTTGAAATCTTTTTTGACTTCAAGATAGTGATGAAAAGGAGATTGATCTAAGTATTAATGCTGACCAGAGCAAAGAGGACGATTTAGACAATAGTGAGGCTGGAGTAGGGGTAGCTCTGGTCAATCTCTTAACAGATCTTGAGACCAATACGGAGAACTTGGGGGATACCTTTACTGTCTCTATGATAGGAAAGAAACCGATTGGGGATTCCCCCAATTGCATTCTGGACGCGTCGAGGGCGCCACACCTTACTTGGCAATTGAAGAAGGGCTTTATTTCCAGTTCTGAATCGGATGATGAACCGGAATCTGATTGCACTAAGTCTGTTGAGTCAAAATTAGATTCGAGTTAGTCTAGGGAGTCTGAGTCTGGCATTTTTGGGGGTGGTAACTCGGATGCCAAGGTCTTGTCTAGGTCCTCTTTTGCATTTTCTTTTGAGTTTGTTGTAACTGAAGAGCCAGAACTTCTGACCAAAAAGGTGATTTTCCCAAAATTTTATCTTTTTTAAAGTTGATTTTCCCAAAATTTTATCTTTTTTCAACAAAGAGGATGCCAATTTTATCTTCGGATGCCAAGTTGATTTTCCCAAAATTTTATCTTTTTTCAACAAAGACCATTACTTTGACCAAAAAGGAAAATTTTCAGTGCTCACAACTTTAATTACATGATTTCAACACAAGTACACTCACTAACTCCTCTGTTAAATCAAAGTTACATTTACATCATAAAAACTTAAAAAGAAAAGTCATAGAAATAAACTAGCAGCACAGCTGAGTCAGGTGATCGTCCTCTGCCTCCTGCCTGCACTATCGGAAGTCTTTGGAGCTAAGGATGGTTCAATCTGTGCCTCATCCTCAAGCTGAGCCAAACACTCTTCGGAAAGGGCATAACAAAAGCCAGCAGTAAGGGCCAGAAGCTCTCTTGTCCTCCAAGCAATGAGGTATCGAGCCAAGTGCGAAGCACGAACTGAAAATGGAGCAGGGTATTCCATCCCCTCATCTGGATGGGTCTGATCACGCCCAAACTAACGTCTGAACTGGAAAGGAAAGTAGAATAAATAGTGTTTAAGGTCGATCAATCAGATACCTAGGGTGAGACACATTGTAGCTCATCTCGCTAAGTTCAACCAGGCAACGCCAAGCAATATCACCGAGATCTACTACACATTCAATCACACCACAGTCCCTCTATAGGAAAGTCCACTGGCTGTGGGCAAAAGAAGTAGGATCTGGCTGAATACTTGGAGCAAGGGTCCACCACTTTCAGCTTATCCATCAACCATACCTAGGAAGGGATGAAAAATAAAAAAGATTAAAGAATGGAGAGATGTATGTTGAGAGAAAAAGTAAGGAAAGGGCTTTGAGAGAAATAGAGAGTGAGTGCCAAGTGACGTGAGAAATCATAAATAAGAGAGTGCGGGAAACAATACCTAAAGAAATAGTGGACTCTCCACAAACTGAGCCGTCTTTCGTCAATGGAAAGCATCCAAACCCATTAAAGTCTCAGCCAATGCCAAAACTATGCAGCTCTTAAACACCTTGAGGCATTGGGCCACTTCAATCAACCTAATGCTAGCTCCGCTGCAACTTGGGGCAAGTAGGAAGTGTTCAAGTAAACATAAGGAGAGGGCATGTTGATGATAACCTCGCTAGAGAAGGTCACTTTTGCTTCTAATGCCAGAAAACCTATGAATCAAGCTAGGTATATCTAATTCCCTGTCATGAGCCAAGGACCGAGCCTCGTGCAAAGTAAGCCCACACATCTGTTTAAGAGCCCATGCATAGCCAAAACGGGGTTGAGGCATAATCTCTTCATTGCTTTGGGACTCCATCAATGCTTGAAACTCTTCAAGAGTATGACATTCTTGTGCCCCAAATGAAACACATGAGTAATCGGGTTCCAACATCAAACAAATGATGAAGGAACGGAAAACAAAGCGAAGTATGGCTTAATGGAAAAAGCACATTTATGCCGAAATCGTAAAAATTTACCTTTTTCGTGCCATCCAAGGTGGTCGTCCAATCCTTGAGCCTCTCTACAAGAAATATCTCTATTTTCAAAGAAAACTACAGAAAAAATGGTATTCTATCAAAAGAATGGCAAGAGAAGACCTTTATAGAGGATAAGGTTTTGTGAGTGGTTGACAGTTGTTGCCCGCTGTCCAGCCACATACCTTGGCCGGTCGGCCACCTTTACTAGCCAGCCATCCCATTTTGTTGGTCGACCGACCACGAGTGCTAGCTAGGTAGCTAGATTGGCCCTTTTGCTTTTAGGTCTTGTTTTGAGTCTTCTGTTTCCAATAAGTGTGAATAGATGTGTTTAGGTTGTTTTTTCCTCTATTGAGTTGTATTTTGTATTTTGGTTAGTGGAGGGCTCAATATTCGGTTACAAACATCATTCAAATACAAGTGCTTTTAGTTTTGAATTCAGTTCCAATTTTATGCAAGTATGGTGCCATTCTCGAGATGCTATACAAAATAAAACTCCTTTCATAAAATTGCAGGGTTCTACCTTGATCATAGTTTTCACAAAAGAGAAAATACAAGTGTTTAAAACAAAAAGTAACAATCCTATCTGAAGTTATATAGAGTTTTAAACTACCAAAGCAAAACAAAGCAAAAAAAAAGAAAAAGAAAAGGAAAACACAAAAATCAGAGTCAAGCTCGAGAGGCCCTCTTTGTCCTCTTCTACGGAGGGGACTCAGGGGCACTGTCACCATGAGCACTGCTATCGTCAGAGGAGTGGGACTCAGAGCCGGTGTCATCCTTTTTATTCCCTGACCCAAATCCAGCATCATCATGCTTGCTCCTAAACTTAGAGCACCCACTCACTGTCTTCTCGGTGCTACTGGTCTCAGCATCATCTCCGCTCAAAATTGACTTCGAGGATAAGGAAGTCTTCGGTGCTTGGGACTCTTTGCTCCAACTCCGGGCATCCTTGCCCTTGCCTCGACCTTGACTCTCATCCCTACTGCGTCTAGGAGCTAGTTTACTTCTCTTCTCCTCCGCTAAATGAGGTGTCACTAGGGTCACGGCAAAGAAAAGTGTGGAGGCCGAAGCAAGAAGCAGAGTATCAGAACAACATTAATGCAAAATCAACATGAGTATTGCAAAGCTGGTTAGTATTGATGCAAAATAGTATGAATGTGGCAAAAAGAGAATCAGTGCATGACAAATCAGAAGAAAAGGTTACCTGATAACCGTGGAGAGTAAGTAATGCCTCACTCCTCTACACCATGTGGACCAAAGAGGAAACCAACTGGAGGAGGCTATCTACGTAGCCAATCGGTACTTGCAAATGAGTTTGAACATCAAGATTCAGAAAAGGAATGTGAAATACAAATTGAAATGAAAACGACATACCGCACGCCGGTCCCCAAGTATTCATGCTTCTCATCCAGTTGCTCCGTCGAAATCTGGTAGGTAGTCCCACTCGAGCGCCAATGTGTGATCGCAGTCTAAATCACAAGAAGACCTGCCATATGAACATCAGGCAGAGCCCCTTCAACATCAGGCTCGGCTGCATGAGCAGCGCCTTAGGCAACGAGTGTATCTATAACCCGTCCTACGCGAGCTCTAGTCAAGAGTGGCATCAGATGGGTTCTAATGAACAAGGCATAGTCTTCAGCCCCGCGGAAAAGGTCAGTATCCTGCCTCACCATAAATTGTACGATGGCCTCGACTGGTAGATCATCCGGTGTCCCCATAGATGCAGTGGGATGAGTAGGAACAATGGAAGTAGTGAACCCACGGCTTGAAGCACAAACCTCTCCAAGATACTGTGTCCTACAAAAGGACCCTCTAGTAAAATCAGACTCGAGGTGTCCAAGACTCCTACAGATTATCTCTCAAGGCCTTGGTTGGCATCGCCACCCACGATCGCCATGGAACCTACGAACAATTGTTGCCAACCTGCCTTAGTTGTTAGTATGGGTCAAAGAAAAGAATGGAAAACGGAAATGAAGTAGAAGTGCGATGGGTTTCAGACACCTTACGCGCCACCACTATATCAAAGAACCGTCGCCATCAGATCAAAGAACCAAATACAATAAGCAAAGATAGTATCGCCAAGGTGCTGTGGATGGCACCTACCATCATATCGCTGGGAGTAGGGCACAAGAGCCTCTACCTCATCTCATGGAACTGTAAGGGCATGAAAGTAGACATATACCCAAACTCGCAAGAAAGGATCAATTTGTGAGTCAACAGGCAGAAATAGAAATGAACATAAAGTGCAAAGGTAAAGCATAATGTATGAACAAAAATGGAAACAGAAGTGTAGTGTAGTGTGTACCTCCTGTGCTCTCTAATAGCCCCGACCTTATTCCCTTCTGCGGAATCTGAGCTCATATAGTCAGATATAGTGGTGAGACCAAGGCTATCCCAATCATAGAATCGCACTGTGGCATGACCACTAGGGCACCTTGTAGATACAAACTCACGGATTCCACTTGTTCACAAACAAGGTGGTATTGAGAAAGTAGATTAGAAAGCCCCGTGCACCGCCGATCTCCTCTTAAGTCTCTGCCAGATCCCGTGGAAGTAGTCATAGAACCACCAGAGCGCACTACGCTTGGCTGTCTAGGAAAGGGCGTGCTCCAAGAAGATAGATCCAGTCGCCTCACTAGCCCATGTCAATGTCAAAGGGGATCAGATCACCCCCTACTCTTAACCCCGTGATCATGGAGAAGTCATAAGGGATCATCGTCATCTCCCCTATAGAGGAGAGGTGGAAGGAGTTGGTGGTGTCCCACCACCTCTCCACCAAGGCACTAAGTAATGCCCACCGGCTTGCAACAGGCAAGTCTTGAGAAGAATAGGTTGAAGCCTGCCTCATCGAATAGCTCTCTGACTCAAGTGGGAAGCTCCTGATACCAATCCCTCGCCGTCATGGCCCGGTAGCCTCTCCAGGCGAGCGCATCACCCTGTGTTGAAAAGAAGATTTGGTAGGTATATGGCAGATGAAAGACTATAGTGAAATATCAAAGCAAGCAAAATGCATAAATGGAGCAAAGTTTCTTACCTTAACGACATCATAGGAGAGATGGGAGGTGGTCTCTTGCAAAAGAAAATCCTTGGGCGCACCTAGGGTGAAGTCCTTGAACCGCAGCCTCTAGGGACCATTGTGTATGTACATGGATGGTAAAGTAGGATTGAACGGCCTCTCCTCGGATGGTAGCTTAGGCTCACTCGAGGGTAGATCTCTCCACAAAGAATATCGACAATGTCTCATCGCCTCAGAAATTTCGGCAATCATAGGCTTCTCAACCTTGCCACAAGTGGAAGCATGGGTACTTCGAGAGGGCCCCCATCATATGGAATATCATCCGCCATGAGAAATATAGTGAGTGGTGAGAGAAAATGGGGAAAATTAAGAAAATAAGCAAAATTCCCAAAGTCAAACCCTAGGAGAGAGAAAAAGTCAAAACCCATGGAAAAGTGTGGAAACCAAGAAAAAATCATGGAAAATGAGCCCAAAACAATGAAAAGCCCAAAAACTCAACCAAAACAAAATCCAATCAGTTCAAAGTGAGGAGGGCCAAGAGGGTTTTACAAAAAAAAGTCACGTGGTTTGTTAGGTAACGCACATTGGGTGAAAATCTAGAGAGAGAGAGAGAGAGAGGCCCTAGGAGAGAGGGAAGATGATTTCGGATGGTTAGATGTGAGGAAATGAAGTCAAAATGTGTTTTAAATAAGCCTCAGGTTGAAAACTAGAAACTTGCCCCATATTTTTGTCGGGTGGTTGGTTGGCCAATTAAATATACGACCAGCCCTTTGTTTTGGCCAGCTAACCAACAAATGGCGCAGAGTTGTTTTTTTTGTTTTTGTTTTTGTTTTACAGAGATCTTGCTTGTTCCATGTATAGTTGATCCTGTATTCATCTTGAGAAGGAAAATTGGAGAATTTAGGTTTGTTTCGGCTTCCAAAGATTCTAAGAGTACATTCCAGACGCACCGTTTTAAGTCCTACCATTTTTTCAAAGTGGGAAAATGCCCCAATCTCAAGCTTGAGCAAGTTGTATCCTTTTTGAGCATTTGAGGACCTCCAAACGGTAAGCCAGAGATCTTTTTGAGGTGTTTTCAAAAACCACCGCTTTCTGTTTATCTTTTCAATACTGTTGCCTATTGTATTGCATGGAACATGCATCACATCATATTTCGCGTTAATTATTCCATTTATGTTGCATTCATGAATATTGTGTTTTTCATTTTATTATGTTTACCTTTGTCACACACACATGTGGCTTGGCTTGTACTATTTCCTCTTTCTGCATAAGGCGTAGCTTGGCTTGTACCTCATCCCCTTTCTGCGAGAGGCATAGCTTAGCTTGTACCTTTTGTCTCCCTTCATCTCTACATGAAACGTAGTTTGGCCTTGCATCTTGTTCCTCGATTAAAACCTTCCATCTATCTGTATGAAATATGTTGAGATACGCCTGTTGGTTACACCACCTTTCTTTCACCCGGTTAAAACCTTCCCTCTCTCCATATGAAATACATTAAGATACACCTGTTGGTTACACCACCCTTTTTCTCTATTAAAACATTCCTCTCTATATGAAATATGGTGAGATATGCCTGTTGTTACACCACCCTTCTATCCTTTCGAGTGAAACGCGTTAGATGCCACTTTTTCTTAGTTAAAACCTTTCCTTCTCCGTATGAAATACGTTGAGATACGCCTATCGATTACACCACCCTTTGTCCTCGATTAAAACCTTTCCTCTCTTCATATGAAATATAGAGAGATACGCCTTATCGGTTACACCATCCTTGTTTCTCTAGTTAAAACCTTCCCTCTCTATATGAAATATGGTGAGATACGCTTGGTTACACTACCCTCCCGCCCTTTCACGTGAAACGCCAAGTAGGACGTTGTTTTGCTCGGTTGTAACTTTCCTCTCTCAGATTTACAGAGAGATACGTCTGTTGGTTGCGTCATCTTTCCTCTTTTCACGTGAAATGTGTTTGGAATTGCTGCTTGCTTACCCTTTTTTGTGTGAAACAAGGTTACATTTGTTTTGATTTAAGCTAATGTTTCTTTCATTCATATGTTGTCATTCATTTATTGCTCATTGCATTGTCTAGTATGATCATGGATTTTCAAAATCACCAGTTTCGTGAAGTGTGTAAGTCCATCCTTCAAGTATATTCTTTGTACATATCATTTTCATCTTGCCCCTAAGCTGCGCTAGTTGGATTCCTTGCAAAGTGATACGTAGGCAACTTTCAAGTTCAACCAAATTGCATTTTACATTTTGATTGCTTGCCCAAGTCTTACGGCCTTGTCAAATGGGTTGGCTTCGGACTTTGACATTCACTCATGTCATTTTATAACTTTGAGCTCATAAAAAGGCAACCGCAGACACCCCGCTTAATCGCCTCAAGACTTGGGCGATCACGCTGAACACTCGATGATGACTTGTTACGCTTATACATTCGCTTAATTTCTTCAAAGAAAGGCTTCGATTTTCGTGTTTCATAACCTAAACCTTGCCTCCAATTTGAACCAAAATCTAAATTTTTTAGCTTGACTGATCAAAGGCTTGTCCGCCAACAAGTGGTCAACAAGCTAATTTTTATTGGTCATTGCCCTCTTCATGGCCGATCGGCTATGTTCGCCAAGTAGATATTTTGCGTACCAATCGCCCTTCCCCATGTGCATACTTTGCACCAATTGGCTTAATACAGATATTTCGATGGGTACTGCTTATAAATAGATGACCACCCCTAATGGTTTGGGGTTAGAAAATTTTGCCAAGAATCAAGATTTTCCAAACACTCTTCCTCTCACTCTTGAAATATACATCCACTATATATACACTTCTTAAACCAAAAATTTGAGGCTTCTTTATGAGATTATTGAACCCAAATTTCAAAGATTTGAGAGGATTCAACTCAGGTTTGTGAACAAAAGAGTATCCTCTCTTCAAAAAGTATAAGCTTTGCCATATTTTGCTTTGTTTACACTACTCTTTTCTTCTCTTTTTCTTGTTGTTTATACATTATTTTGGACTGATTTTAAGTGTTGGAACTTGTGATTAAAAAAGTACCAACGGTGGAGGGGTTAACCACCATTTCTTGAACCTTATCCCATAACTTATATCCTTTTTTTCCCACTTGTTTCTTTTCTTTTAGCTACTATTTTTCAAAGCTTTCAAAGGCTAAAATATGTGATTTAAAGGTCCAAAAAGTGGAGCGGTTAGCCACCCTTCCTTAGGCTTGCTTCCTAGCTTTGCTTTCTTCCATTTTGGTATTTCCAAACTGATTTTAGCATTGTTTTATGCTATTTAGGGATTGTTTAGTGTGTTTATTTAGTTTATGCTTTGAATAGTATGCTTGTGTTGTTGTTAGTCCTCATAGATTTGGTTATTTAGGCCATAAACACCAATCTGTTTGAGTTGATAGCTTTCTTTACATAGTTTTCATATAAATATTCACACTTGTAATAATCATCTTTTCATAATCATATCTGCAACCTCCCTCATTTCTTTTGCTTTTGATTAAGAGTTATCTCAAACACTAGGTCGTTGCTTAAGGCACGAGAAAGAGACTTTCCATACTTAATAGTTTAATCTCATTGGAAGTTCATTACCAAGGCATTAGATCTCTCTCATGTTAAGCAAAATTTCTTGTTTGACACTTCTCTTTATCATTTTTTGCACTTAGTGAACGTAAACTCTTGGACAAAATGAAGAAAAGATAAGAAAATGGCAAGGTAATGCAAAAGAGGCTAATAAAATTGGAGTAAAAGAGGTATTAAAAAAAAAGGTAATAAAATTGAGTTGAGTTTAATTAGACGTTATATTGAACCTATTAAGTCTTGAATCACTACATACTTTCTAGTGATGTTTAGTGATTCAAGAGTCAATGTCTACCATTTCCCTTGAGATAACTCCATGATAGGGAGGAGGCATTGCTGGTCTTTTATTTCTTTTATTGAGTTTTATCCTATCGGTTCTAAGATCATCACGCAACAAACGTATGTAATATTGATGATTTGCAAACCGAATCTACTTCTCCCTTGATGACCTTCATGATAGAGAAGGGCAGAGAGGATACACATCTCCTAGAAACACTCTCCCATCCTATTAATTTAGTGTTTTAATATTAATGTGCTGTAATTAATTAGTTAGATTAATTTGAATTTGTAATAATTAGTTAATTTGGCTTATTCATTTTTTTGGTGTTGTAATATTTAGCAAAATAGGACATTTATTCGAACCCTTTTGTATGAGGGCACACTTGTAATATTGTGTATGTCCTCCAACCCCCATTCTTTTTCCCTTTTATTCACTTGCTTATGATGGTTGCATGTGGCATTTTATTTTGGTTTCATATCATTACCAAGTGTAAATATCCATTTTTTGCATGCATTGGGTTTGGTTCATCATTCTAATATTGTTGTCATTTCTTACTTACTTGAATATGTGCACTATCGCATGCTTTGAGTTGAGACATATGTCATATTAATAAGCTTAGTAGTTGCATTTTGTATGTGTTGCATTAGTCACTTGCATAGAGCATGCAACTTTCTAACTATTTTTTCTATTTTGGCTTGCCTCGGCTAAGTACCAGGTGAGCATTCTTGCTTTGACATATTGCATGCATGTTTGTGTTGCCATATTAAGCATATTTACCATGAGACTAAGTACTTATTTGATATACCTCTTGAACGCCGGTGGATGAAGGTTAGTTAGCTTAAATTGGGATGATTTGATTAATGCATATATGAGCTTACTTTTTCAAATAGCACATATTCAACACTCTTTTCAAACAAATCATGAAATCAAAGTATTCCAAAAAGAGTGACTTAGTCTATACTTGTGTGTCTCAGATAGTAATGATTAGCATTAATAAAACAGAGCAAGAGCATATATTTTATATAAAAATCATATCATGACTAGTAGAGGCCGATCTTTGATCGAGTGAGTGGGATGCTCAATTCATGACCTTTCCTCTCATACCAAAGTTTTCGAGTGACACTTTGGTTATAACTGACAAGTGGCCTTTGGCACGAGCTCGGTTTCCTAAATTTCCCAAAAAATATACTTAGGTGGCTACTCTAAAATCCGGCAGTGTAGTTCATTTTTGGCATTTCTAATTGTAAATCAATTTCTTAAAGATTTGCAGGATTTGGACTCTCATTTGTGTTTTTATGTTTCACATTGTACTTGTGAAACCAGATTCAGAACCATGATAGTCCGAACTATAAGGCTATCATATCCAAGGAGACTAACCCCTCCCAGGAGCACGAAAAGCTAGCTACACTTTCCTTCATCTTGCCACTGGCGATAGTGAAACAAACATTGGTCGTGCCTGAACCAAATCTCTGATCGTACAAAGTCTATCGACACGAGTCCAGAGCACCTGGGGGATATCAGAGCCTTCTGAAGCTATGTTTTCAAGACTACCTAGCAAAAGAGAAAACAAACAGCACCTCAGCCCTAATTTCACTAGAACTGATATGATCACAACTGAAAGACTGTACTCCCCACTGCATTCTGCTCCACAAACTGATATAACTAAACCACTAATATGAAGCATTCCTGTACAGATCCACTGTAGAGCACATAGTAGGTAAAGAGATCCAAAACACTCATATGAGAGGGTAGGGTTACCCTATCCTAGCTTTGGTATAAGATAGAGTTTCACTACTTCAAACAAGTGGTTTCACAATATCCTACATGTGAGCATCATGTCCTATGTTGGAATAGTCACTAGAGTTTTCTACATGCACTAGGCTAATTGGTCAAAAGAGGTACCTCAGCAAGGTTACCTAATATGCCTCACACCTAACATCAAAAAGTGAAAGGAGGATCAAGCATGCAAAGAGTACCAGATCCAAGGTTTGTGTTCTAACGTGATATTGCCTACGCCACCAAATTTTTGACAAGGTTTTGGCAAGCTCTAGTAAGTCGTCCAGATATTAGATGGTAAACACAAAGGACTTATGCAACGCATAAATGCAATGCAATGAACATATATATGTAAATAAAATGTCACATCATTAAGTCCAAGTCAAGTTTTCTAATATCCCCAAAGCAGAGTCACCACAAACTATAGCTAGTTTTTCGCGCCCTGAGGGGTTAGTCTCCTGCACAATAGCTCTATTGTTCATACTCTTGTGGTTCTCAATCGATTGTAAGTGCAATGTGAAATAAAAAATGAACGAGAGTGAAAATCCAAAGAAATCTTAGAACATCTATTAATCATTAGAGATGCTAAAATGGACTACATTGCCATATCTCGTAGTCACCACCTAAATGTTTTTGGAAAATTTAGTGCCAAAGGCCACTTGTCTATCATAACCAAAAATGTCTCAACTCAAAATCTTAGGTATAAGAGGGAATGTCATGAATTGAGAACCCACTAACTCGATCAAAGATCGGCTTCTACTAATTATGATTTGAATTTTATGAACATTATATGCTCATGTTCGATTGTTAATATACTAAACATTACTATGTGAAGCAAATAATTATAGACCACGCCACTTACTTTAATGCTCGATTTCATGCATTTTTAAAAGAGTTTTGAATGTGTGCAACTTAAAAGAAAAGTTAGCTCATATGTACAATAATCAAAGTCATTCCAACTTAAGCTTAAATAGCCTTCATTCACAGCATTCAAAGAGGCATTTCAAAGAAGTACATGGCCTCATGGTAGTATGCTTGACATGGAAACACAAACACACATGTAATCTACTAAAGCAAAAAATGCTCACCTAGTACTCCAAGGCAAGCCAAAGAGAAGAATATAGATAGAAAAATACAGATCCTATATGCAAAATGGTTAACGAACACATACAAAATGCAACTATTAAACTCACTACTAATATGACATGTGAAGCAACTCAAAGTATAAGGTAGCGATATAATCAAGTTTAAAATGGTAAGAGCATTATGCATGATGAGCTAAATTTAATGTATGCAAAAATGGAAACAAAGCATGGTAATGATATGAAACGAAAAACATGACAATATATACAACCATGGTAAGCATGTAAATAAAAGAGAGAAAAAATAGAGGTTGAAGACATACATCAAATGTTAAAAATTTTCCTTGCACAAGAGGGTCTCGAACTATTATAAACACCTAATGAATGAACTAACTAACTAATTATTACAAAATATAAATATCAAAGCTACTAGTTTAATGGACTAGAATGAGAGACGGGAATCACATACATGAGCAAGAACATCCTCCTAAAACCCCTACTACGCTCACTACTAGAAGTCGCTTTGGTTCATAGTCCAAAATGATTTATGTTTTGGGCCTCAGGATCCGCTTTGTCTTGGAAAAATCATCAATGTTGTATTTAAAAGGTGGGTCAGCCTAGATAGGTGGTCACCATAAAAGATGATGATCAATCGCCAAGGATTCGGAGGAGGATATGCTTTAGTCGACTGGAACAGAGCAAAACCAGGGGGTTTCCAAAAATAGTTCATCCTTCATTCTCTCTTTTGTCATGAAAAATTATCAAGGAGAGAGTAGGTTTGCTTCACAAATCATCAAACAACCCAAGGGTATTTAAATGATGATTATTGAAGCAAAGAGATGGCAATTAATAGAAACAAAGTTAACTAAGGCTAAATATGAAAGATGCAATCAAAGACATGGCCAAAACCCAATCAATATCATAGGAAACAAGAGCAAGTGAATACTCTAGCTTAGAGATAATAGGTTTAGAAGAAGCCATTCTTGAAGACAGAGCATATACATAAGAAGTTCCATCATTAAGAAGACCAAAGAGACTCATCTTCCTAGTCATGGAAGATGGATTGAAACCTCCATTTCCATGATTCAAAGGAAATAGAAGAGAGTCTCTAATGATCGTGACAAAGAGCTCTCATGTAGCTTTAAAATGAAGAAAAAACTAGACTAAGTAAAAGCAAGAAATGAAAGCTATGGAGAGATGATTGCAAGCTCACCTTCCTATTCATGGAACATGGATGAAACATCTATAGCTCGGCTTTTTATGCGCCCCTTTCGAAGAATGAAATAGCCCCTACAAACTGACTCCACTTGTGTTGGTTTTGAATCTGATTTCACAAGTGCAATGTGAAATAGGAACACTAAAAGAGTCCAAATCGACAATTGTTTTTGAAAAATCGATGTTTTGAATCAAATGCCAAAAATGGACTACTTTTTCCAGATATCATAGTCGCCACTCAAATATTTATTTTGAAAATTTAGGAAACCCGTGACTGCGCTAAAGGCCATCAGTCCTTCATCACCAAAGTGACTTGGTTCGGGAATTTAGGTATGAGAGGGGAAGGTCAATAATGAGCACCCCTCTCACCCGATCAAAAATCGGCCTCTACTAATTATGATGTGATTCTTATATATAGTATATGTTCTTATTTTATTTTTAACATACAAGTATAGACTAATTTCACTAGAAGTTGGAAAGTTTGATTTCATGTTTGTTTTGAAAAAGTGTTTTGAATATGTACCACTTGAAAAAGTGATCTCATATATATACATTTAATCAAAGTATCCCAATTTCAGTGAATAGCCTTCATCCAAAGGCATTCAAGTAGTTTAACAATTAAGCATTTAGCCTCATGGTAGTATGTTTGATACGACAACAATCACATTTATGCAATATGCTAAAGCATAAAAACTTACCTCGTACTCCAAGCCAAAAAAGAAACTAGTTACAAAAATGCATGATCCAACTATGTAATATGGCTAATGCAACACATACAATATACAATTAATAAGCTCGGCTACTAGAATGGCATGCGAGTCAATTCAAAGCATGTGATAGCGCACGTATTCAAGTAAAGAGTTTGAATTTGACATTTGAATAATATGAAGAGCTGAACTTTTATGCATGCAATACAAATGGATGCAAACATGAGTATGCTAAATTAAACATGATGTCCTTAAACTAACCATCATAAGCTGGTAAATAAAATGGAGAAAGACATGGGGTTGGAAGACATACACATTATTACATATTTGTCCTCGCGAAGGAGGGTCCGAATGTCCAAGTGTCTGAATAAATAAATAATACAACTTCGAATGAATAATAATGAAAAGGGGCTGTCTAATTTATTACAACAAATAATATGTAATGATTGTGCGATGCTCCTCAGGAATTACTCTTACCTTGTTGAGATTTGTTCTGCTTCACCTTATCATTACTTTCACCAAAAGTGTATATTTATTGGAGCCTTGTCGACTCAAAACAAGACTTAGTCGAGCCCCAAATAAATCCAAGCATACCTTGTTTTCCTTGCAAAAATCAAGTTTATTATTATTTTTTTTGGCCCGAGGTGAAATAAAGGCAAACATGCGCATAAGGTATTCATGGCCATATTTGTCTCTTCTACTCTTCTCTATCATGGAAAATACTTAAGAGAGGAGTTTAACTCGGTTCCCAAACCATCTATGGTTGCAAGTTGGTTTGCAAGATGATTTTGGACACAATAGGACAAAGATCAATAAATGTAATGCAAAATGACCACCCTCCCTCCTATCATGAAGCAAATTCAAGAAGGGAAGTAGAGACACTTCAAGATTCATCAAAACATTATGGACTAATGTAAGACAAGCCTTGACACAATAAACTCCTAGATAACGTCCAATCGAATTCAATCAATCATATTGGTTCTTTATGTTGATTGATTCATTTTAAGCTCAATTTTATTAGCCTCTTTTATATTACATTTCCTTTTCTTTAATCCATTAAGTCCACGGTGATATTTACATCCACTAAGTCCGAAAATGCAATAAAAGAAAATAAGTGTCGACTTAGTCCGAGGAAATAAACCTTATTTTATTTGGAGAAATTACAAAGGAAGAGTCAAACTCATTTCCAAGTGATAAAGGAATTCAAGTCAAACTCAAGATGCGCAACAAGGACTAGCCAAACTCAAAAGAGTGATAATGACTTAGAAAAACCCACCGTGAGTGATAATGACTAGAAATCCAAACTTGATAATAAGTGATAACGACACTTTCCTTGGTGATTTCCAAGGGTCAATAAATCCCTTAAAAGTAAACACACTGATGATAAATTCTTTGGGGGAAATTACAAAAGAAGAGTCAAACTCATTTACAAGCGATAAGGGGTTTCAAGTCAAACTCACAATGCGCAACAAGGACTAATCAAACTCAAAAGAGTAATAATGACTTAGAAAAACCCACAGTGAGTGATAATGACTTGAAATCCAAACTTGATAATAAGTGATAATGACACTTTCCTTAGTGATTTCCAAGGGTCAATTAATCCCTTAAAAGTAAACACATTGATGATAAAGAGAATTGAAAATAAAATGATTGTGCTTTAGTATAAGAAAGTTTTTATGCCTTTGGTAGTGAACCTCCGAAGAGATTAAATCATTAAGCATGAGAAAAATTTCTTTTTTGTACTTGAACCACAATCTTAATTTTTCACAACTCTTTAATCAAAATAATCAAAGAATGGAGGGAGGTTGTAGAGATGATTATGCAGAATTGATTAATTGGTTAATATAACACAACATAATATTTAAAACAAAATTATTGAAATAAATTAAACAACCCCCTAAATAGCATAAAATAGATCAAATTAAGCTAACAAAAGTGAACAACTATGAATAGATTAAAGCTAGTGAACAAATTTAAGGAAGGGTGGCTAACCCTCCAGTTTTGGGACTTCTAAACCATATTTTAGCCTCCGAAAATAGTCCAAAAACAGCCCCAAAACGGTGTATAAAACAAGAAAAAGAGCTAACAAGAGTAAGAGAAAATTGTACCTTTGAAAGAGAGGTGAGCTCTTAATTAACAAACTTGATTCCAACACCTCAGCTTCTTTGAAGGAAAGGATGAACTCCTTAGTTTACAAACTCCCCTTGATCACCCTCATGTTGGAAGTCTGCTCAAATCCTAGCTATGAAAGTTTGGAAGTATTTTGGCTCAAAATTGAAATGTAAACAAAATTAATCTCATTTCTCTCTAACTCACTTAAATCCTCTCTTATCATCCAAAAAAAAAAAAAAAACCTCTCTTATAATCAAAAAACAAAAAACCCCCCTGGTGATTACCACCTTCCCCTCTTTATATAGCCAAAAATATAGAATATAACAATATATAATAGAATATAATAATATATGCTTAATATTCGAACGATTGTATCTATAATGTATCTATGTCAAGAGGGCAGAGAAAAGCTTTTGGTATTTGTCTAAGCTTTTGGAAAAATGTTCAAACCCTAAACCAAAAGGGAAGGTGATCTTTTTATAGAGTTTCCACCGCTTTCTTCAACATAAATATCTTCAAAAGTGAGCACCGCCAAAGCATGTGCATGAGAGTAGCTAGTTGTTGCAAAATATCTGTTTCTCAACAAGCATGGTCGATCAAATAAGAGGATGGCCGGTTGGCCAACATAATGTGGCTTGCCAGTCATTTTTGGTTTTGCTCCTTTTTGAGTGGTCAAGCTAGAAAAATAGGGTTTGGTCCAAATAGGGTGCAAGGTTTGGGTTTGAAGCTCAAAACTGAACTTTTTGCTGAAGATTCGAACGATCACACATTATAATATTTCATCATCGAGTGTTCGAAATGAAGTGCCCAAGTCTTAAGGGCGGTCAAAATGGGGTGTCGACAGCACCTTTAATCTTTAAGCTTAAGGGTGTGTCACCAATAAGATGGAGCTTACTTGTTCCGTGAGTATGACCTTTTGGGGACACGTGTGTTCTAGATTTACACTTTTGCGTACAAAGGTCCTTCAAAAATTTGGCATAGGAGGGTACTTGCTTAATCACCTCCAATAGGAGAAGGTTGATTTTAACTTGTTTAAAACCTCCATCATCGCCCATGGATGTCGCCTTCTTATTGCGTGACGTGTATCAAGGCATTAGGGAAAGGGTGCCATAGGCACATATGGTGCCTTAGACTCACGTGAAGTACTAGGGACTAAGTCATCCCTTTATGTGTTTCTCCTCACCATTACCCTCATTGGGTTTACTACCGTGGCTGCCCTTCCTAGCTCTAGTTGCATCGCATACACAATTGGCCGAGGCTCTAACTCCTCCCACTTCTCAAAGTAATCACCGCTTGCACCGCTTATGATGCTTTCCATTTCCACTCAACCCATTTGCTCCATATTGACCCTTAGGTTAGCCACAGCTTGACTCAATAATTTTCCTCCTCTCTTCTATTCATGTTATTAGCTATTTAACCTAATTGCGCCTCTAGCATGGCAATAGAGTGAAAGTGGGAGTGAACTACCGTGCCAACCCCATAAGCTCTAAAAAGAACTTCCAACACTTGAGTCTCAAAGGCTAAGTTTCCTTGAGGAACATGCGCAGGGTTGTGATTGTCGGCGAGGTTGTGGTGGAAGCTGTAGGAAGATTGGTTGGCAAACTATTAAAAAAATTCTCGCCTTGGTGGTGAAGCGGGTTGTAAGAAGTGCCTTGTGAAGAAGGTCTCCATGAAAACCAGAGTGATTTCCATCTTGAGTTATATTATATGTTGGAATATGGGTCATTAATTCGGTTTGAGAATCCCCGAGTCGATTCATATGCTCTTGACTAACTCCGAAATTGTGACACCAAAGGGCACTTCACCAAGTCATAAGGCAAGGTGGCTCTGACAGAGTAACACGTGCTCCTTGTGAAAAATTATTGGCATGCTCAACTTATGTATGTAGGTACATGTCCTCGGTTAATAATTGGTTCTATTTTACGTGGACAATGTTTTTATTTTTTGGGCTAACTCTACATTGGCGCTCTACTTTCTAAATGCCTATCTTTCTGTGGTCCAAACTATAGGTGGTTGCCAAACTTGCTTGGCCGTCAGGAGGCATGTGGTGAAGGCTGAATTATCACTTTCTAGGTTATCAAAGACAATCACCATGCTCCCAAAGATCATTTTTTTGACATGAATGTCCCAACACAAGAAGAATCCACCATTTTAGGCAGGTGAGGCTTGAACCATAGTAAAGGTCCCAATGTTGCTAATCAAGCACTTGGTGGTGGGGGACATCAAGTGGAGATGGTCATGAAGTATTTCCATATTTCATGAAAGAAATTGCTCGCCATTAATTTGAGCAAAATTGGTGATGGCTTGTACGAGTTGGTTGGTCTTACCATGGAAAAGTACTTCTCCAAAAAAACTTAAGGCATCATTCCATGTTGTGATAGAATTACAAAAGAAGTTCACCCGTTGTTTGGCTTATCCTTAGTGAAAATGAACAATGGCAAAATATTAGTCTTTATTTGTGAAATTCTCAGATCTCATCAGAGAGAACAAATTTCCAAAAAATGCAT